>SJYX01016131.1:65551-136718 GCA_006410675.1 Oreotragus oreotragus
TCTTCAATTTAAGTCTGAATTTGGAAAAAAAGAGTTCATGATCTGAGCCACAGTCAGCTCCTAGTCTTGTTTTTGTTGACTGTATAGAGCTTCTCCATCTTTGGCTGCAAAGAATATAATCAATCTGATTTTGGTGTTGACCATCTGGTGATGTCCATGTGTAGAGTCTTCTCTTGTGTTGCTGGAAGAGGGTGTTTGCTATGACCAGTGCATTTTCTTGGCAAAACTCTATTAGTGTTTGCCCTGCTTCATTACGCATTCCAAGGCCAAATTTGCCTGATGGGAATACCAGACCACCTAACCTGCCTCTTGAGAAATCTGTACGCAGGTCAGGAAGCAACAGTTAGAACTGCACATGGAACAACAGACTGGTTCCAAATAGGAAAAGGAGTAAGTCAAGGCTGTATATTGTCTCCTTGCTTATTTAACTTATATGCAGGGTACATCATGAGAAACGCTGGAATGGAAGAAACACAAGCTGGAATCAAGATTGCCGGGAGAAATATCAATAACCTCAGATATGCTGATGACACCACACCATGATCAAGCTGGGTTTATTCTAGGGATGTAGGGATGCAAGGATTCATGAATACATGCAAATGAATCAATGTGATAAACCATGTTAACAAATTGAAAGATAAAAACCATATGATAATCTCAATAGTTGTAGAAAAAGGCCTTCACAAAATTCGACACCCATTTATGATAAAAACTCTCCAGAAAGCAGGCACGTAAGGAACCTACCTCAACATAGTAAAGGTCATATATGATAAGCCTACAGCAAACATTATTCTCAATGGTGAAATGTATTCCCCCTAAAATCAGGAACAAGACTTGATAATCTCAATAGTTGTAGAAAAAGGCCTTCACAAAATTCGACACCCATTTATGATAAAAACTCTCCAGAAAGCAGGCACGTAAGGAACCTACCTCAACATAGTAAAGGTCATATATGATAAGCCTACAGCAAACATTATTCTCAATGGTGAAATGTATTCCCCCTAAAATCAGGAACAAGACAGGGGTCTACACTTTTACCACTATTATTCAACATAGTTGAATAAACTGAATTTGAAGAAAGTGGAGAAAATCACTAGACCATTCAGGTATGACCTAAATCAAATCCCTTATGACTATACAGTGGAAGGGAGAAATATATTTAAGGGACTAGATCTGATAGAGTGCCTCATGAATTATGGATGGAGGTTCATGACACTGTACAGAAGACAGGAATCAAGACCATCTCCCAAAAAAAGAAATGCAAAAAAGCAAAATGGCTATCTGAGGAGGCCTTACAAATAGCTGTGAAAAGAAGGGAAGTGAAAAGCAAAGGGGAAAAGGAAAGATATACCCTTTTGAATGCAGAGTTCCAAAGAATAGAAAGGAGAGATAAGAAAGCCTTCTTCAGCGATCAAAGCAAAGAAATAGAGGAAAACAACAGAATGAGAAAGACTAGAGATGTCTTCAAGAAAATGAGAGATACCAAGAGAACATTTCATGCAAAGATGGGCTCGATAAAGGAAAGAAATGTTAAGGACCTAACAGAAGCAGAAGATATTAAGAAGAGGTGGCAAGAATACATGGAAGAACTGTACAGAAAAGATCTTCACGACCCAGATAATCATGAAGATGTGATCACTAATCTAGAGCCAGACATCTTGGAGCGTGAAGTCAAGTGGGCCTTAGAAAGCATCACTACGAACAAAGCTAGTGGAGGTGATGGAATTCCAGTTGAACTATTTCAAATCCTGAAAGATGATGCTGTGAAAGTGCTGCACTCAATATGCCAGCAAATTTGGAAAACTCAGCAGTGGCCACAGGACTGGAAAAGGTCAGTTTTCATTCCAATTCCAAAGAAAGGCAATGTCAAAGAATGCTCAAACTACCGCATAATTGCACTCATCTCACATGCTAGTAAAGTAATGCTCAAAATTCTCCAAGCCAGGCTTCAGCAATACGTGAACCATGAACTTCCAGATGTTCAAGCTGGTTTTAGAAAATGCAGAGGAACCAGAGATCAAATTGCCATCATCTGCTGGATCATGGAAAAAGCAAGAGAGTTCCAGAAAAACATCTATTTCTGCTTTATTGACTACTCCAAAGCTTCCAACTGTGTGGATCACAATAAACTATGGAAAATTCTGAAAGAGATGGGAATACCAGACCACCTAACTTGCCTCTTGAGAAATCTGTATGCAGGTCAGGAAGCAACAGTTAGAACTGGACATGAAACAACAGACTGGTTCCAAATAGGAAAAGGAGTACGTCAAGGCTGTATATTGTCACTCTGCTTATTTAACTTTTATATGCAGAGTACATCATGAGAAATGCTGGGCTGGAAGAAGCACAAGCTGGAATCAAGATTGCCAGGAGAAATATCAATAACCTCAGATATGCAGATGACACCACCCTTATGGCAGAAAGTGAAGAACTAAAGAGCCTCTTGATGAAAGTGAAAGAGGAGAGTGAAAAAGTTGGCTTAAAGCTCAACATTCAGAAAACTAAGATCATCACATCCGGTCCCATCATTTCACGGCAAATAGATGGGGAAACAGTGGAAACAGTGCCAGACTTTATTTTTGGGGTTCCAAAATCACTGCAGATGGTGACTGCAGCAATGAAATTAAAAGATGCTTACTGCTTGGAAGGAACGTTGTGACCAACCTAGACAGCATATTAAAAAGCAGAGACATTACTTTACCAACAAAGATCCGTCTAGTCAAGGCTATGGTTTTTCCTGTGGTCATGTATGTATGTGAGAGTTGGACTGTGAAGAAAGCTGAGCACCGAAGAATTGATGCTTTTGAACTGTGGTGTTGGAGAAGACTCTTGAGAATCCCTTTGGCTGCAAGGAGATCAAACCCATCAATCCTAAAGGAGAACAGTCCTGGATGTTCATTGGAAGGACTGATGCTGAAGCTGAAAATTCCAATAGTTTGGCCACCTGATTCGAAGGGCTGAATCATTGGAAAAGGCCCTGATGCTGGGAAAGATTGAGGCCAGGAGGAGAAGGGGACGACAGAGGATGAGATGGTTGGATGGCATCGCCAACTCAATGGACACAGGTTTGGGTGGACTCCGGGAGTTGGTGATGGACAAGGAGGACTGGTGTGCTGCTGTTCATGGGATCACAAAGAGTCGAACATGACTGAGCAGCTGAACTGAACTGAACTGAACTGAGTTCTGGAAGTCCTAGCTACAGCCATCAGAAAAGAAAAATAAAAGAAACCCAGATCAGAACAGAAGTAAAGCTCTGTTTGCAGATGACGTGATTCTGTGCATAGAAAACCCTAAAGATAGTATCAGAAAATTACTAGAGCTACTGAGTGTGTTTAGCAAAGTTGCAGCATACAAAATCAATACACAGATATCACTTGTTTTTCTATATATTAGCTATGAAAAATTAGAAAGAGAAATTAAGGAATCAATCCCATTTACCATTGCAACAAAAAGAATTAGATATCTAGGAGTAAACTTACCCAAGGAGACAAAAGAACTGTACACAGAAAATTGTAAGATACTAATGAAAGAAATCGAAGACGACATAAACAGACGGAGAGACATTCCATGTTCCCGGGTAGAAAGAATCGATATTGTGAAAATGACTATACTACCTAATGCAATCTACAGATTCAATATGATCCCAATCAAATTACCAATGGGCATTTTTCACAGACCTAGAACAAAGAATTTGACAATTCATATGGAAACATAAAAGACCCCAAATAGCCAAAGCAGTCTTGAGAAAGAAGAATGGAGCTGGAGGAATCAATCTTACTGACTTCAGATTATAGTAAAGGCCACAGTCATCAAGACAGTATGGTACTGGCACAAAAACAGAAATATAGACCAGTGGAACAAGATAGAAAGCTTTCCTAACACCATACACAAAGATAAACTCAAAATGGATTAAAAACTTAAATGTAAAACCAGAAAATATAAAACTGTTAGAGGAAAACATAGGCAGAACACTCGATGACATAAATCAAAACAAGATTCTCTGAGCCACCTCCTAGAGTTAATGGAAATAAAAACAAAAGTAAACAAGTGGCACCTGATTAAACTTAAAAGCTTTTGCAGAGCAAAGGAAACAACAAGCGAGGTGAAAAGACAACCCTCAGAGTGGGAGAAAATAATAGCAAATGAAACAACTAACAAATGATTAATTTCCAAAATATACAATCAGCTCATACAACTTAATACCAGAAAAACAAACAACCTAATCAAAAAGTGGGGGAAAGACCTAAACAGACATTTCTCCAAAGAAGACATACAGATGCCTAACAAACAAATGAAAAGATGCTCAACATCGCTCATTATTAGAGACATGCAAATCAAAACTACAAGGAGATATCAGCTCACACCAGTCGGAATGGCCCTTATCAAAAAGTCTGGGAACAATAAATGCTGGAAAGTGTGTCGAGAAAAGGGAATGCTCTTGCACTGTTGGTGGAAATGTAAGTTGATAAAGCCACTATGGAAGACAATAGGGAGATTCCTTGCTGCTGCTAAGTCGCTTCAGTCATGTCCGACTCTGTGCGACCCCATAGATGGCAGTCCATCAGGCTCCACCATCCCTGGGATTCTCCAGGCAAGAACACTGGAGCAGGCTGCCATTTCGTTCTCCTAAGTATGAAAGGGAAAACTGAAAGTGAAGTCGCTCAGTCATGTCCGACTCTTAGCGACCCCGAGGACTGCAGCCTACCAGGCTCCTCCGTCCAAGGGGTTTTCCAGGCAAGAGTATTGGAGTGGGGTGCCATTGCCTTCTCCGAGGGAGATTCCTTAAAGAACTAAATAAAACCACCATATGACTCAGCAATCCCACTCCTAGGTACATACCCTGAGGTAACCAAAACTTAAAGAGACACATGTATGCCATTGTTCACTGCAGCACTATTTACAATAGCAAGAACAAAGAAGCAATTTAGATGTCCGTCAACAGATGAATGGGTAAAGAAGTGATGGTACAGATACACAATGGAATAGTACTCAGCCATAAAAAGGAATGCATTTGAGTCAGTTCTGATGAGATGGATGAACTTAGAACCTATTATACAGAGTGAAGTGAGTCAGAAAGAGAAAGAGAAATACCGTATTCTAATGCATATATACAGAATCTAGAAAAATGTTCTGAAGAATGTATTTACAGGGGAACAATGGAAAAACAGACATAGAGAACAGATTTATGGACATGGGGAGAGAGGAGGAGAGGGTGAGATGCATGGAAAGACTAACATGGAAACCTACATTACCATACATGAAACAGACAGCCAGCAGGAATTTGCTGTATGGCTCAGGAAACTCAAACAGGGGCTCTGTATCAACCTAGGGGGTGGGATGGGGAGGGAGATGGGAGGAGGTTCAAAAGGGAGGGGATATATGTATACCTACGGCTGGTTCATGTTAAGGTTTGACAGAAAACAGCAAAACTCTGTAAAGCAATTATCCTTCAATAAAAAATAAATTAACTTTAAAAAGAAAGAAAAAAAAAGAAACAGTAAAATAAAAATTTCCCTATAGTCTGGAGGGAAATAAATTGAAGCAGCAGACAAATGCTTGTTGTAGAACCCCTAGAAAGGACAAGAACTGATGCACTGATTATATATAAGGATGGTTGAGGGGCAGGAAAGAAAAAAGTTTAAATGAATAAAAGTTGGTATTAAAAAAACACCATCTGAATCTCTCTCCCCATATTGCTGGCCATCCCCACCATGGTAAACGACTAGAAATTTGCTTTCCAGAGGAGTAAACTTCTGAACACTTTAAAAAACCTTACTGTAAAAAACAAAATAACTTCAAAGTATGCTTACCAAACCATGAGATACCAAGCAACATTAGAGAAGTGTTCCCTGCGAAAAATGAGAACCCATGATTAAATTTAAGGTTCGTTCATCACTAGCAGACAACTCATACATATGCACGTGGACATTTCTGCAACGCACTTAAATATGAGCACAAGCAGTCAACAGTGATTAGAGGAAAGACTCTTACAGGAATGACAGACACCAAAGAGACAAGCAGGGAAAAAATTACCCTCAATTACCCCGTGGACTGTAGCCCATCAGGCTCCTCCATCCATGGGGTTCTCCAGGCAAGAATACTGGAGTGGGTTGCCATTTCCNTAAATATGAGCACAAGCAGTCAACAGTGATTAGAGGAAAGACTCTTACAGGAATGACAGACACCAAAGAGACAAGCAGGGAAAAAATTACCCTCAATTACCCCGTGGACTGTAGCCCATCAGGCTCCTCCATCCATGGGGTTCTCCAGGCAAGAATACTGGAGTGGGTTGCCATTTCCTTCTCCAGGGGAATCTTCCCAACCCACGTCTCCCGCATTGCAGGCAGACGCTTTAACCTCTGAGCCACCAGGGAAGCCTTAATTACTATTAATATGAAAGTGAAATAGACAATATTAGTTAATAGACATTAATGGGGCAGAAGAGGCAGACTGAAGCAAAGTACATAATTACTACCATCAGAAAGATAAAAACTTGGTTGTAAAAATCAGGGCAGGGGTACATTTTTTATTCACTGGTACCTCTCTGCCTTTCATGAGAGCTCTCCAAGCCATCAGTGCCCATGATCACAGGCCCTGGGAGCTCTTTCAATCTCTAGGAAGAACTGGAGCTGAAGTTATAAAACGGACTCTTACTAAAGCCCAGGATCATTCAGGGGCTAGATAACCCTGTCTTTGCACGATAGAGAAAATTTGTTGTCTGAAGAGTTCTGACTTGCCTAGTGACTCAGTGATAAGGAATCTGCCCGCCAATGTGGGGGACACGAGTTTGATCCCTGGTCCGGGATGATCCCACACACTGCAGAGCAACTAAACCCATGTGCCACAACTCTTGAGCCCTTGCTCTAGAGCCCAGAACCGCAACTGCTGAGCCCACGCGCCACAACTACTGAAGCCCGCAGGCCCTGGAGCCTGTGCCCCTGGAAAGAACCAGCAGTGAGAAGCCCACACGCTGCACCTGGACAGTGGCCCCTGCGAGCCACAACCGGACAAAAGCCCACACGGCAACGAAGACCCAGCACAGCCCAAACAAACAAATACATTATTTTAAAATAAGAGTTCTCCAGAGAAACAGAAGCAACGGGATGGAGATTCATATTTTATTTAAGAAAGTGGCTCACGCCATCATGGAGGCTGACAAGTCCCATGATCTGCAGAGAAAATGAGTAAGCAGGAAACCCAGGAGAGCTGATAGTGTCGTTCTAATACAAGTTAAAAAGCCTAAAAATCCGGAAAACCAATGGTATGGTTCCAGTCTAAAGGGCAACAGGCTCCAAATTCAAAAAGTGACAACGTGTCACTTTTTGTCAGTTTGAGGACAAAGGCAGGAAAAAATGTTATCTCAGTTTCAACGCAGTCAAGCAAGTAGAATTCTCTCTACTCAGGGTATGGTCAGCCTTTCTGTTAAGAGCACAGCCTTCAACTGACTGCATGAGGCTGATCCACATCAAGAAGCACAACCTGCTTCACACAGTGTACTGACTCTACATGTTAATCTCATTCAGGAAGTCTCCAAATAATGTTTGACCAAGTATCTGGACACCTCATGCCCTGATCAAGCTGGAACAAAATTAACCAGCTCTCACTTTCTAACTCCCTTCCAAATCTCAGAAAAGAAGAAAACGCTCTTAGAAATTAAAAGTATAATTTCAAATAAAAATTTTGAAAGAATTATTGGAAGATGTGATAGAAGGCTCTCAGGAGACTAAGATAAAATGAAGAAAAAAGGATGAGAACAATATGAAAATTAGATAATCCAGTTCAACATCTACCTAAGAGTAGTTCTAGAAACAGAAATGAAAATACAGTAAAAACATTCCCATAGAAATAATTTAAGAAACTGTCTCTGAACACAAGTATATACTTTTGCAGACTGAAAAAGTTTATATAAAATACCAAAGACAGTGGATTCTAAAAGATTCACCCACATCAAGGTACAACCAGTAAATAAACAATTTTCAGAATAATAAAAGCTCACAGAGAAAAAATCGTAAGAAAGATTATAACTTTCAGCCTCTAATACTAATATCCCAACAAGCCATCAATAATGGTTTAAAAAAGACATTTTCATCTAAGCAAGCTCTAAAATATTCTACATGTATTCAAGAAATTACAGAGGACATGCCTCATCAATGTTAATACAGAGACGCCCACTGTCATCCTCCAACCCAGTTTTGCTTTAATTTTTCCATGGCATACTACTGCCACTTAGATTTTATTTTTGCCTTTCTCTTTATTCTATCCTATATTCTGATGCTAGGACAATGACCAACACATATATAATAAGTGATCAATAAATGTTCAATCAGTGTATCTTCCAAAAAAGAAGGCCACTATGAGTCATAGGATATAGACGTGAAAGCATAGGATGGAGAAGAGGATACTCCTAGGCTGGTGATAAAAGAAGCCTCCAGGTGACAGCTTTCTACAGAACTAAAGAGTAAACAATCCAGGTGAGAAGAGGACAATAGAGAACTCCAAGCAATATATATCCAAGGAAAAGAACTGAACCAAGAGTTACCAAGTGAGTTCATTACATTGGTAGAAGTTCTATGATTCCAGCAGAAAATTCAGAAATGAATTTGTGGTGGCTACAAAGAAATTTAAAGAAACAAAAAAGTAGGAAATCATTAATTCCAGCAGAAAGAAAGAAAGAAAGAGAAAGACAAGTGGAAGGGAGGAAGGAGAGGCAAGGCGGTTGGGTAAATATGGTATATTTTTTGTAGGTCTGCATGGATATTTCCATTGTCATAAAAATGGTAACGCTAGGGATGGTTTTAACTAAACACTATCATATAACTGCACTGGAAACAAGAGAGTCTGTGAACTGCAAAGTGAGAGTAATATAAGTACTCAATAGTCATCTTCCATAAAAGACGTTAAGATAATGTTTAAAAACAGAAAAATCTAGAAATAGCTATCATTCAGAAATATGAAAGTAACTAAGAGACAACAGCCAAGAGATCTGAATGTGGCTCCTTCCAGAAAGTAATAATCAACAGAATGAATAATTGAGGCAGGAGACTGCTGTTTTCAGTTTAAGTATTATCCTATTCTTAGATTTGTGAAATAATATATTTCCTTGATAAAAAAAAATAAAAAATAAACTTTATATTCAAAAATCACATGTTCTAAATGAATAATAAATGTTCAATCAGTGCATCTTCCAAAAAAGAAGGCCATTGTGTGTTACAGGATATAGACACGAAAGCATAAGATGGAGAAGAGGATACTTCTAGGCTGATGATAAAAGAAGCCTAGCCTTTTCTCATTTTTCTAAATGGACAATAGGTATTTATGCAAAACTATAGCAATATATCTCTAAAAAGGAGAACAAGCATTCAGGTTTTAGAGATACTGAAATCAAAACTATGAAAATGTAAATGCACCAGAAACTATTAAGAATTTTTATTTTTTTAAAGTTAGGATTTTTTATTCTATCAAATAAAATTAACTTCATCGCTATTGGCAATAAAATATTTTTTAAACTATTGACCTAAGGATCTAAATATAATTTAACTTTAAAAAAAGGAGGAATAACTTATTAACAAAACCTAAACTCCTATCAAATTACCTCATTTTCCTGAAGAAAAATTAAAATTTTAAAGGCCTGTGCTCCGTGCCTTCTTAATGCAGTAGGAAGCACGTCAGTTTCGCGACCTAAAGGATTGTGTTCTTCAGTGAAATATACCTATGCCTTTGTAAGGCGAATCAAACTCATTGAGTATAGATCCAATTACCTAAGTAGATGTCAGAAACACTGTCAAGGGAGTAGGCCACAGAGGAGAGTTCAAACGAGGAAGGGAAAGTATTAACCCAGAGTTGAGAACCACATTATACATAGGGACTAAAGGTCAAAACCAGAGAAAACTAGTTCATAGTCAAGATATAGTAATCTTAAGTGCTCAAAGTAAACTATCAAGAACTTTTCAACAGTGTTTGCACTTTGTGTCAGCACTCTCTCAACAGCATATCCAACACAAACTTGAGGAACCACATACTAGAAAGAATACAGCATAACTGCAAAGAGCAGGTTTTATTCCACTGTCTCTTTAAAGGGTAAAGCAAATCATTACGTGAAATATCAAAATGAAATACTGCCACTTGGAAAGCTTTGGTTTCGATTATTTTTGTGAACATACATAAAACTGTACATCAAGTTTATACAAGTACTATGGTCTAGCTTATAAGTAAAATATATATACAGATAACAAGAAGGTAAAAAGAGAAAAGAAAGAGAAATTCTATTAAAGTTGGATTAGCAAATGGTTCAGCTCTATAATTGTTTATTTAACAAATACTTTTGAATACTTACTATGTGCAAGGAATTGAATAGTGAGAAAATAACTTTTTATAGGATTGACAAAATAAAGGATTCAAGGGTTTAAAAGTCCAAAAAGTGGAGATAACCATGCAATGAATTATGATTACTGTATAGTTTAAATTATTTGTAAATAATCTATCAAAAAACTGATAATCCCCTGCTGTGATGTTTAAGCATACTTTAAAATTAACTTATTTACAAGTTTCTGTAAAAATATGTTTTTAAGCTTTTCAGAAAAAAAATATATACTTCAGTCCACTATGATCTTTCAAATAACTTGCAACCTGGCATCAATATTATGAAGACGGTTCACTAATCAATAAAGAAAGCTTGATTTCAATAAAGGTGCCAAAGTTGCTCTAACCCTTTCCAGCACCAAGGTCTCAACAGATGATCATCATTAAGCTTGTATCAGGGTTTCACATGCAGGAGCTATATAAACGTGTCCTATTAGTACACAGTCAGTCTGTTTGGCAACTCCAGTTCTCCAGACATGTGGCAATGCTGCCCTTTGAGGTCTGAAGTCAAGTCTTTAGGGAATCTCAAAGCCTGCACTGAAATTACAAGGAGTGTTCGTTCATTAGGCACTGCTGGAGAGGAAACATGAAAGACTTCCATTAAAGCTATATAAAACAGCTACTTATTTTTTCACCGTTTTTTAAACTATCTCATGGACTCAGATACAATAAAAAACTATGTAGCAACTGAATTATTTTTAAAAGCACGACTTTCAGGAAATGGATACAAACAGCTTTCTTCATGCCTCCCGATCTCCTACCCCAGTACACCTAATATTCCTTTTACAGGAATCATCAAGTTTTTTGTGACCTGGGAGAGAATAAAATTTACTTTACACCTCTAAATTCTTTCTACAGATCACTGTAAACTTTTATAAAATGAAGGTATTTTTCGAGACAAAGTTTTGTTTTCTAATATTAATTCTGAGTAACATATACTGTTACTTAAACTCAGCCATATATATATATATGTTTCTTTTTAGATGCCTCATTTTTTTATTCAAAAAGGCTGCCTCTTTTTCATTTTCATTCCATTTCAAACTAATAATCATAAAAAGTTGTAAATACAAGATTATATGAATTACTACCGAATCTATGAAATGGCAGTTAGCAGATAACACTATAGAAAGTATATGAAGATCCAAATTTTTTAAATTAAAAGAATGTCAATTAATTGACAGTCAAGAGTTCAAAGAAATTTCATGTCTTTGCTGTCTCAGGATTTGAAAAACAGAATAAATATACTTCCTAATTAATAGTTGCTATGATTTTCATTTTCTGAATATACAGACACTTTTTAACTTGAGAACTGTTATTTGCTGAATTCTTCAACAAAACAAAGACTATTAGAGAATACTTCAGTAACAAATCTCTAAAATGTTACATAAAATTCATTAGCTTGCCTCAATCATTCCTTGAATTCACATATATGTTGGTTTCTGACAGCCTAATTCCAAAAAGCAATTACAACCTCCATCCATATGTAAAAAGATAACAGAAAGCAAGTACATTAAACCAGCTTAAAAGAATAAAAATCTAAAGAAAACAGATTACGAGTGATTTATATGAATGCCTAGTGCTGAAGTTAATTACAAGTAACCCAATAAAATAGTGCCTTTATTATTGTACAGCAAGTAATAGCTCTAGATGTAAAAACCAGAACTCTTTCTGCTGACTTTTGCATGCCCAATCCCACAGCACACAACATTAAGAATTAAACATGTAGTAAATACGGCATATAGAAAACAGCAGTTTTTAACTAAAAGCAGAAAACTCTCCTGCTGTTTAACCATTTGGAGTCTCCCACTCTCAACAGTGACCACTGTAAACTGATACTGTGTACTACTCATTGAGTGAATTCCTCATGTTCATAAAAAGTGAGAGTTCATTTCAGTATTAAAAGTTTTATATAAAATGAAAAATAACTGTAAAATAGTATTCAGGAGCAAAAAATGGAAGAATCATTTATGTTTATGCTACGAAATGATAATGTTCAGAATCTAATGTTTCCAAACCTCATACTACATCTACCAATCAAGCTTTGGGTCCTGATTTTAAAGTATGCTATTATATCTGAGACGCATACATTATGTGCTGTAGTAACACGTTATAGTTGTCAACAGCCACAATCTATAGCCAATCATAGCACATTTAATGACTTTCCTTAAGAGGAATAAAACCTTACAGTACAGAATGATTCCATAATTCTTTCAAATGTTTATCAATGCACCTAATGAGATACTAGTTCATATAAATTCTGAGTTCGATGCAAAAAATCCTAAAACATACTATGATAAACATCACCCATGTGGGTCATTCTGACCTATAACATAACTAAAATAGTGACATGAAATACTTAAAAACATCCTTTTGTTGTACAAATAACTTAGAACAGATAATCAAATGGCAGATCTCTCTGGCAGTATTATATTCATATTAATTTCATCTCCATTAGAAATCTATGCAATATTAGCTTATTTAGATTTTTTTTTCTGGGCCAGTAACTTCACAAATTGGAATGCGTCTCAACTACAGTGAAATTCTTTATAGGTAGCGATGTCTATCTCTTGGGGTTCTCAACAGTACCTTATTTAATTTCCTTATAACAAACATTCAAATGTTTGTTAAACAGATCATAATTTAACACTGTTAGGTGAGTGAGTGTGGCACCAAGAACACTCACTAAATAGATTACTCATTTGTTGTGGTTTTTACAACATATCGTCAGAAATTTGGTAGCATAAAATACTAGAAATCGGTTCTCTCACAGTTCTAGAGGCCAGGAGTCCAAAATGAGCTTCACTGAGCCAAAATCAACAGCTGTCGTGCTTCAGGAGAACCTATTCCTTCCCTCTTCCAAGCTTCGAGCAGCTGTCGGCAGCCCTTGGCTTGTGTCCACTCTGTTCTATCCTCGTGCTGCCTCCTCCTCACACTGCCTCCTCCTTTGGGGTCAGCTCACTTCAGTTTAGTTGCTCAGACGTGTTCGACTCTTTGCAAACCTATAGACTGCAGCAGGCCAGGCCTCCCTGTGCATCACCAACTCTCAGAGTTTACTCACTAATGTCCATTGAGTAGGTGATGCCATCTAACCATCTCTTCCTCTGTCATCCCCTTCTCCTCCTGTCTTCAAATTTCCCGCATCAGGGTCTTTTCTAATGAGACAGTTTTTCGCATCAGGTGGCCAAAGTATTGGAGTTTTAGCTTCAACATCCATTCTTCCAGTGAATATTCAGGACTGATTTCCTTCAGGATGGACTGGTTGGATCTCCTTGCAGTCCAAGGGACTCTCAAGAGTCTTAGCCAACACCACAGTTCAAAAGCATCAATTCGTCGGCACTCAGCTTTCTTTACGTTACAACTGTCACATATATACATGACTACTGGAAAAACCATAGCTTTGACTAGATGAACCTTTGTTGGCAAAGTAATATCTCTGCTTTTAAATACGCTGTCTAGGTTGGTCATAACTTTTCTTCCAAGGAGTAAGCATCTTTTAATTTCATGGCTACAGTCACCATCTGCAGTGATTTTGGAGCCCCCAAAAATAAAGTCTGACACTGTTTCCACTGTTTCCCCATCTATTTCCCATGAAGTAATGGGACCAGATGCCATGATCTTAGTTTTCTGAATTTTGGGTTTTAAACCAACTTTTTCACTCTCCTCTTTTATTTTCATCAAGAGACTCTTTAGTTCCTCTTCACTTTCTGCCATAAGGGTGGTGTCATCTACATATCTGAAGTTATTGATATTTCTCCAACCGTCTTGATTCCAGCCTGTGCTTCATCTAGCCTAGCGTTTCTCATGATGTACTCTGCATATAAGTTAAATAAGCAGGGTGACAATATACAGCCTTGATGTACTCCTTTTCCTATTTGGAACCAGTCTGTTGTTCCATGTCCAGCTCTAACTGTTGCTTCCTGACCTGCATACAGGTGTCTCAGGAGACATGTCCAGTGGTCTGGTATTCCCTCCTCTGGGTGACTATCTCTAATCTCCCCAGAGTCTGATAAGGCTACCTACGGACATTTAGTGGCCATCCAAATAATTCAGGAGTATCCCTTCATCTCAAAAACCTTAATTGTCAAACGAAGATCCTTTTTCCAAATAAGGTAACATTCACAGGTTCCAGAGATTTGACATGGATAACTTTGGGGAGCTGGTTTTCAGACTATCACGAAAGAAACCAAATTAAAAGAAGAGAGAGTGCAAGCTGAAGAAAAGTGAAGTTTACTATTTGAATTCAGCAAAACTCAAACGAATTAAAAGAAAAGCCACTTTTTAAAAATTAGACTATTGTGAGAGTTGGAAAATTTTTTAAGCAAGTCAAATTGGGCTACAAGCGTTGGTTCTAACAGTGATTACTGAGTTGTGGCTGGTTTTGTTCTCAGTTCCAGGATTTCGGCACCAAGCTATGAGAAATCCAAACCTGACCAGAGGGCTTCTCTGGTGGCTCAGACAGTAAAGAGCTTGCCTGCAATGTGGAAGACACAGCAGCCTTGGTTTCTGGGTCAGGGAGATCCCGTGCAGAGGGTATGGCAACCCACTGCAGTACTCTTGCCTGGAAAATCCCATGGACAGGGGCGCTGGGAGGGCTGCGGTACATGGGGTCACAAGGAGTCATACAAGACAAAGCTGCTAGCACTTTCGCATTCAAAATACAGGAAACAAGCATATATCATTAAGAACAACTCCTAATAATTAGCAGAAAAGCAACGATAGCATTGTCAAATGTCCAAATAAGTAAGGCAGCAGTTCAGACTTCATTAAGATACTAATAAGAATTAGAGTCTTTGTTAAAAAAAAAAAATTCCCTCCATTATTTTACTCTCTCACTGCCAATGACCAGCCTCCTTTTTCCTTTCTTAACGTATAAAAACAGAAACCTGTGGTGACAAACTAAACTAGAAATTAGTGCTATAAAGCAACAACAGTAAATCTTTTCAATAGATATAAATAGGACACAACTCTGAAAGATCAAGCAAAGCTGTAAGCTTTCTTAGATTCTTCATCTCCCCTCTGGAAAAAAGAACAACAAGAAACCAGAATTAAGTTTGCTCTGAACTATGTAGTATCTGAGAATAAGAATAACCCGACAAATTAACAAACCAAACAAGACAACACTGCTGTTTTAACTCAATGTCTAATGAAAATTTGTGCTTCCAATAAAATGTCTTCAAAAATACGTAACTGCTATCAAAAAGAATGCACTAAACATTCAATATTTAGGACAATGGCATGCATTTGTATACTCTATATGTAAAAGCACATTGTAGAAAGTAAGACGTCAGGAGAATGTGAGAACAGACTCAGGGTTAGGCAGTTTGGTTTTCTGGTAAAATATCCAGAAAATGACAAGATATACCTAACAGATATATCTGAATACTACTTACAAGGCAGCAGAGAAATAAGCATAAACTAAAATAAAATACATATTAGAGACCTTGAAAATAAGGCAGTGGAGCTTGAATTTGGTAAGTCAGTGAACTACAATCTCGCTTGGAAAGGAATTACAAAGAGACTCTTGTAGGAAACGGAGAAGGCAATGGCAACCCACTCCAGTGTTCTTGCCTGGAGAATCCCAGGGACGGGGGAGCCTGGTGGGCTGCCATCNATACATATTAGAGACCTTGAAAATAAGGCAGTGGAGCTTGAATTTGGTAAGTCAGTGAACTACAATCTCGCTTGGAAAGGAATTACAAAGAGACTCTTGTAGGAAACGGAGAAGGCAATGGCAACCCACTCCAGTGTTCTTGCCTGGAGAATCCCAGGGACGGGGGAGCCTGGTGGGCTGCCATCTATGGGTTCGCACAGAGTCAGACACCACTGAAGTGATTTAGCAGCAGCAGCAGCAGCAGCTTGTAGGAAAATAAATTACTTGGTGCATAACTGAAAGAGGTAAAAATCAACAGAAAGGAAAAAGGCCATTTCTCTAACTCAGGATAAGCTAGATCAGAATCTGTGATTCTCTATGGAGATCTTTTTCAAATGATACCTCCTTTTATGCCTGCCTGTCTCCCCCAATTATGACAGACTCAAGGTGAGAATAATCACAATGAGCAACTACTAATGATGATATAACTGGCCGGGGGGGGGGGGGAACGTTGATAATCAGTGACCTCGGTTAATTGTTATAAAAGTATTTCTGAACTATGGTAACACAGGAGGTGTGTTGAAAGTAATGCAGTATATATAAAAAGCACTAAAATATACAAGACATCTTTAAGAAAACCATTCAAGTTCTAATCCCTGGAAAGACATCCATGTCAGTTGTATTCAGGCATACTTAGCTGACTTCCAAAAGGCACCAATGCTATAGCGAGCACAAGGAAACAGTGAGATCACCTGTGGGTGCCCACAGAAAGTATGAATGCTACCCATTAACTTGTCTACATGAAAACAGCCAAAACTTGCATATTGATGGGTTTTCTCATAGCTCTAAAATTCTCTCATTTGAAATGAAAATGGATTACACTGGGCATATGATCACAGAAAGAACAGAAAATAGTAAGCGAGATACTGCAGAAAATAATGGTGGACTGAAGCAAATATCTGAGAGATCTAGCATCATGAAAAGAAAATAGGCAATGAGAACACTGAACAATGAGAGAGGATTTTATGAGCTGTTAAAACAGATTCAGAACTGAATACCTTTAATTTACAACCTACTGTGTTCAATGGACTGTTCTACATACTTTTACATATAATGTCTAATGTAATCTTTATTATACCCATTTCACTCATAAGAAACTGATTCTCAAGCAAGTGAAGTAATTTGCCCATGGTTACAGAGTTAATGTGTGGCAGAGGAAAAACCATTATTCAAAATCTATCATCAAAGCATTTTTCTGGGTCCAGCTCTTCCTAAGATCCTTTCTAAAGCCTCTTTTCCTTTTTCCTATTGTTACCCATGATACAGACAACAGGCACCTCTACAAAGTCCACCTCTAGCAACTGAGTAAGTAACTACTCGAAAAACTAGCCCTCAGGGTTCTGATTCTTGCCTAATTCATGCCTGAATTAAAGTTCAAACTTCAGATTTTGTTAAAACTGCATACATGCTTCTGGAAGTTCATATTATAAACTGGCAGCTTGACTAAAAACAGTTGCCTGTCTAAAAAGTGCGTAATAGATGAAATACATAGGCAACTACTAACATATAATAATTGTCCCTTAATAATACTACATTCTAACTGTTCTAAAGAAGTACTCTATCTCAGAGTTAACTGAGGTGAATAGTATAAGCACCTTAGGGCTTCCCTGGTAGCTCAGTGGTAAAGAATCGCCTGCCAGTGCAGGAGACACAGCTTGGATCCCTCATCCAAGAAGATCCCACGTGTGGCAGAGCAACTAAGCCTGTGTACCGGAACTACTGAGCCTGTGCTGAGAGCCTAGGAGCCGCAACTACGGGGACCCCGTACTACAGCTGCTGCAGCCCTCTTGCCCTCGAGCCTGGGCTTCACAAGGAGAGAAGCCATCACAATGAGAAGCCCATGCTTCCCGACTACAGAGTAGCCCCTACTTCCAACAGCTAGAGGAAAGCCCGTGCAACAACAAAGATCAAGCACACACAAATCAAACTCTTCTAAACTATGCAAATATACATAAAAAATAAAATTGAAAAAAAATTTAAACAGTCTACATACTTTAAAAGCGATAGCAAAACTTAAATCTAGATTTAAGAACTCTAATTACTCTGATTAAAAACATATTTATGAAAAAAATAATAAAAACATTTATGATCAAACATATGGTATGATAATACAGCTGAGCCTTCACAAAGTTATCAGTTTGGTACTAAAAAGCAATCTAAAGCTTTATGCTTTTAATCTAGCCTTTTTGTAACACTTTAACTTCAATAGATTAATTTGAAGTAATAGAAAAAAAAAAGAAATAAGCAATAAGCAGTAAAAGCTGAGAAACAGAAACCAAGCTGTAATCATAACTGTATTAAAACCAAAGGAAAATACTAGGCTTAGGATACTTCCATCTACATATTCCCCTTTTCTTCTAACTCTCTGCTTAATCCCAAATTTTAAAGACCAGTTGTAAAACGGTAGGGTGCCAAATTAAAGCACACTTTATTTTCAGATGTCTCCATACTCATAGGCTGACTTCCTGTCAGGAAGAGTTCCATTTCACTGAATACCCCAATCAGCAGGGAACTTGCAGAATTAAGTGCCAGTTGATATTACTTTGTTTTGCATTTACCACCCCTGAGAATAATGTTCAAAGATCTAGTTATGTAGTCAGCATGGTATCATCCTTCTGACTAGACTGCCAAGCCACAGGGTGTACTGCCAGTTCCACAAAATTCACCTTAAAAGGTGGTTCTTTCTAAACCCTAGTGTGCTAGTGAATCAACAGGATGCCTGTATTTCAGAATAAATCCTGCATCTAGAGCTAAATCATACTTCTGTCTGGTTACAAAGCACTTTAATGCTGGAAAAGTCTGTAACCAGACTCAAATAAAGACCAATTAATATTCACTAATTCATAAACTTAAAATTTTTATTTTTTAAGCAAAATGCAATAATTTAGTCTGATTTATTACATTTTTAATGTTTTACTGTTGTTTAAAGACAAATTATTTCACTTTATTAAAACATCATAAAAATCTGAATCAAGGAAAACTATAATTTTCTTTACCATATTAGCATTAGGTATAGTTATTATGCTGGCTTCAAATACTTGACAACTGTTGTAAACTGTCAAGTTAAACAACTAAAAATCATTAGTTAGTTAATATACCTTCAATCTTAAATTATCCTCTCCAACTCCCACAGAATTCTTACGCTTCAAAGGTCAGCAGTCTTTTTTCATGAGGTTAACTATTTCTGTTGCACACAAAGTTAATTCTGAGCATTCTAATACAGCACACCTATGCTCACAGTCTTTGCGCATTATAAGGACAAAGTGTTCACAGCAGCTCTCAGATAAAAGTAGGTGATTGTACTGGAAGCCTACTCTTTTGATCTCAATGTTAATCATCATCATACTGATTCTCACACATTCACAATAAAAACGCTTCGAGCACTGACAACAAATCAGAGACAATCAATTTACGGTCATTAATTTTCTATAAAGATACTTTAAGGGTGAGGAATAAAGGCATCTAATATAAAAGGAAGGTAACATTATGAAAAAGCTGAAATATTAAATTACACCGATCCAAGTTGGACTGTTAGGGGAAGCACACTGACTGAAACCGCCCACCCTGGTCATGCCCTTAAGTAACCATTGGCATGAGCTGTTTTATGACAGGAGATCCTGGTAAGGAATTCGGAACTAGTAAGCCACCACCAACAGGAAGAGCCCAGGAAAGGTCAAAAGGAGACACCGTGAGTCTGTCCACTTCCCAGAATCCCTCTCGCTAGCATCCATCTTGTCTGAGCGATGCGTGCACCACCAGGAAAGACTCTGAATTAGAATGATTGGCCAAAGATAACCCGGAAACTAATCCCATTACCATAAAACCTAAGACTGCTAGCCGCATGGCAGAGCAGTTCTCCTGGGTTCCCTTACCCTACTGCTCTCCAGCCGGGTGCCCTTTCCCAATTAAATCTCTTGCTTTGTCAGCACATGTGTCTCCTTGGACAATTCACCCAGTTTCGGGCCCAGGAAGGAGTCCCCCTTCCTGCAACAGGACCATACTACATATAAACTGGTCTTAAAGAATCCAATGGTTCTTAAAAGTCTTATTAAATTTGGAAAAAGGATGGCCGACTATAAATAAAATAGAATAATTTATTGAAAACATACCAAAGTATAAATGTAAACATTTAAAACATTTTGCATATTTGTTGCCATGCAACAAAATCCAGGAGATGGTGATGGACAGGGAGGTCTGGCATGCTGCAATTCATGGGGTCGCAAAGAGTTGGACATGACTGAGCAACTAAACTAAACTGAACTGAACTGAAGGTAAGAGTTCAGGATTAGGATTTGAAGCCCATACATAAGAGCTAAGATGCTTTGCAGATTAAAGTAAAATTTAATAGAAAAAAGAAAAGTATTAAATAGGATGGTATCTGTTCCTTAAGTAAAATACTTTCTAATGAATCAAAAACTCATGATTTTTAAAGGAAACTTTACTTAAATAAGGTAAATATACTGATTTATTCAAAAATATCATTAAATGATTTTATTATAATTCTGACATTANTTTGCAGATTAAAGTAAAATTTAATAGAAAAAAGAAAAGTATTAAATAGGATGGTATCTGTTCCTTAAGTAAAATACTTTCTAATGAATCAAAAACTCATGATTTTTAAAGGAAACTTTACTTAAATAAGGTAAATATACTGATTTATTCAAAAATATCATTAAATGATTTTATTATAATTCTGACATTAATAAAATACACAAAATGGATAATAAGAAATGGTTTCCTGACTTCAAGGAGTTTTCAATCTAATAAAAAAACCAAGATTTATAATACACTACAAAAAGTATGAGAACAGCTCTTCTGTCCATAAATTTTACCTCTTCTATAGCACTTGTCTCCATAAACTCAGATGGAATTCTCTAAATTGATATATTCACAATTTATAACACAATGTTGGAGGCATCTGAGCAAAGAATTAAAGAAAAATAAGAGTTAATAGGATTTGGAATTGTTTGTATTCTGATTTATCATAAAAGCAAAAACAAAACACACATATTAAATGAGTATTATTATTATGTAACATATGCAGAGAAAGGTTTTTATTTGTTCTAGTGCCAAAATTTCTGTACATGTCAAAGATAGAGTTCTTTAGACCATATCCGAAAAAGAGAAAATTTGTCTCCCTGGGTGAATCTGAACTACCATCATTCCATTCTCCACTCACTTTCAGGATTAAGGATTATCAACATAGATTTTTCTTGTTTACTGTCTTTGGGAATTGTCTTATAGACAAATTGCACTTTAAAAAAAAAACATAAGAACACCACAGATGTCAGTGAAAAACCCCTGGACTAAGGCATTAGAGTCATTTTTTAACTCTTAATTCTTTAACCCTATTTCTTTAACGCTAACTCTTTAGCCTCTTTAATAAGGACTTCATATTTTTATTATATGTATGTCTTAATTGCAAGCTATCTCAAATCCTGATTGCTTGAAAGGATAAATGGATGACCATGAAGACTAACAACCACTGTATAATTCAGCTGTGTAACTACAAACTATGGCTAAAATTTCATTCTACTAAAAATTGTTAAGAGTTTACTGCTAAAATTTTACTTATTCACTTTACAAATATTGAAAATATTAACAAATATTGAAAATTTTCTTTCATCAGACACTATCATACACCGTTCACATATATATTAATTTCACTTTATTTGGACCTCTTGCACTTCATTTAGTGCATAGCAAAGTTCAGTTCTACAAATGGGTCAATAATAATGTATGTAATATCCCATTAATATAAAATATATTCTGACCCTGGATTCTGGAATTTATGCTAAATACTTAAACATGATTACAGAGCATAAATTATCACAATAGTGACTAAATATGTCAATGTAATGTAAGTTACTCAACCAATGTAGGAAATAGCTATATAATCAATTGATATCAAAATATTTTAATTTATCCTTAACCTTAGGATTAGCTTTACATGAATATTATAAAAATACACACATGTGCGTGTAAAAATAAACACACAACAAATACACACACATACTTCTGGTTAGACTTGAGTTGTTCTAAAAAAATATGAACTCTTAGTACAATTAGCTCTGAACATTTATCTCTTCAGAAACAACATATAAATTAAGCCCAAATTACCTACAAAGGATAGAGAACAAGTAATTGAGATAATTCTTCTGAATGAAGTAAAAATACTCAAGTGTTTCATGAAAAAAAAAAAACAAACACAGCTGTACTTTTGCAAATCTACTGATTTTCTATAATCATTGTGATTGGAAAAGCAGACAAAATCAGAAGAAGAATATGAAAAATGAGGCATTTCCTGTATTATTCTTTGTTTCAATGCTGACATTTATCCTAAATTATATTTTACAAAAATTATCCATGTCCACTATGGCCAAAAAAGGATTCTGTGATCTAATATGCTAATATTATTCCCATACAAATTCAACACACTTTATTACATACATATTTTATGCATACACAAACACATATACATACATGTATTGACTAAATGCCTTGAGGGGCTCCTCCAGTAAGATCCTAATTAAATTGAAACCAACATTTTCCAAGCTTATTTTTACCACTCTGCTTTTCTCACAGAACATCCATCATCATCTAGCAGTACACACTAGGGTTTTCTATACTGTAAATTTTGGATAATGAGAACTGATCAAACAATAAGCTAGCAATCACAAATCCAAACAAGGAAAATTATATAAGTACAGAAAAGAGTACAGGAAATGCTTTAAGAACTTTACTATTTATTGATCCTGATGAAATTATAAAAAAACATAGGTGGAACCAGGAAAAAGTTTTTGGACTGGAAGGCAAAGGAACCTGAAATGATTTACTCATGAAGAGAAATAAAAGTAGAGTTAGATTAAATAGGGATTAACAAATAGACTTTTTTATGTTCCATTCCTATTCCACTCCTTGCCCCTATGATTTGTTTCTGTTTCTCTTAAACTCCTGATAAAACTTCCCTGTTGTATTACAATTATTTGTCTCTCTTACTAGATTGAGGTGGGACCTGTCTTAGAAGCATTCAGTACATGTCTGCTAAATAAAAAATGAAATACCATAAGCAGGCATATCCAGGATTCAGGGCAGATAAACTGACACAAACCTCTACATAGGAGAGAGCATTTGAACTGAGCCTGACTGACAGTGCATCGCCTCATGATACTGCTGCATAAAAGCTCTATGCCATAAGACTTCCTTACAGATTAGAAAAAAAAATGCATGCTTGGCACCCCACTCCAGTACTCTTGCCTGGCAAATCCCATGGATGGAGGAGCCTGGAAGGCTGCAGTCCATGGGGTCGCGAAGAGTCAGACACAATTGAGTGACTTCCCTTTTACTTTTCACTTTCATGCACTGGAGAAGGAAATGGCAACCCACCCCAGTGTTCTTGCCTGGAGAATCCCAGGGACGGGGGAGCCTGGTGGGCTGCCGTCTATGAGGTCACACAGAGTCGGACACGACTGAAGTGATTTAGCAGCAGAATCAGCAGCAAGGAAGTTAAGACACTTATAGTTCCAATGAGCAACTTAAACTCAAAATTTCTATTTTGTGCTTATCAAGAAAAATAATCTTCTGTTTTACTGACTCAATTATTTCTTTTTAAAAACTATACCATTAAGTAAAATAAAATTTAAAAAAAAAATAATAATTAAAAAATAAATAAAAACCATACCATTAAAGCTTTCCAAAAAATGATTAATATTTTCTTAATATTAGATATTGAGTTTTAGTTTAAAAGGTTGAATTGTACCCTAAATACAGCATACTCTTGAGAAGCTAAGCACCACAATTAAAAGAAGTAAATCTCTATATATATTAACTTCTACAATAAGAAAAATGCATGCATAGTAACAGAAATTAAATCAGTAGCAACTTGAGGTGAAAAGGGTAGGGATTAATTACTGAAATGAAACAGTCATTACATGTTTGGATAAACTTCAGGAGTTAGTGATGGACAGGGAGGCCTGGCATGCTGCAATGCATGGGGTCGCAAAGAGTCAGACACCACTGAGCAACTGAACTGAACATGGTTGTGTATATACCAAAATGCATTAAACTGTACACTTAAAATACTGTAAAATATTACATATACTGTGTATTAATTATGATTCAGTAAAGCTGATCTTTTTAAAAGAAGTAAATGTGATTAAGGTAAAAGAAAATGAAAAAAATAAGGGCTCTATAAATGAACATGACACCATAATATACAAAAGTATGAGAATATACCATAATGGAAAAGACAAAAAGGTCAAATCCCAAAATACAGTGAGTTAGGATCAATGTTGGGGGAAGGCAATGGCACCCCACCCCAGTACTCTTGCCTGGAAAATCCAATGGACAGAGTAGCCTGGTGGGCTGCAGTCCATGGGGTCGCTAACAGTCGGACAGACTGAGCGACTTCACTTTCACTTTTCTCTTTCATGCATTGGAGAAGGAAATGGCAACCCACTCCAGTATTCTTGCCTGGAGAATCCCAGGGATGGGGGAGCCTGGTGGGCTGCCGTCTATGGGGTCACACAGAGTCGGACACGACTGAAGTGACTTAGCAGCAGCAGCAGCAGGATCAATGTTGTGAGTGTGAGTGTGCCCAACTCTTTGCAACCCTATGGACATGGACTGTAGCCTGCCAGGCTCCCATGTCCATGGGCCTCTTCACAGGACACTGAAGTGGGAGGTGCCATTTCCTCCTCCAGAGGATCTTCCCAACCCCAGACCAAGCCCATGACTCCTGCAAGGGCAGGCAGATTCTTCACCACTTGAGCCACCTGGGAAGCCCATGATCACTGTCACCATTCATTTATTAATTACACAATTATACAAATATTTAGTTGAAGAGTAATTATGCTGAAAGTTGGACATACAGAAAACAAAAACACAGTGCTGCTTTAAGAAACTTAAAAGCCTAATAGGAGAGAAATAAAAATCCTAGGCAACTTAAAGAATGAAATTACTATAAGGTGGGTCAGTGACTGCTCTGGATGTACACCTTAAGTTTAGAGTTGTGGGGAAGAGATGAGTCAAAGAAAGCTTTCCAGAAGACACTGCAGTTTAGCTGGGGGCTAGTCATTTATTCATTCCATAAATATTCACTGAGCAGCTATCATGTGACAGGACAGCTGGGTACTAGGTACATTTCACAGTTTACCTAGTAAACTAGAAGCAGTTTCCCTGGTACACTAGGCTCACAGGAAACCAGAGTACAGAGAGGGAGACTGCAATAAGAAAGCAGCCAATTAGCACACGTGTATTGAGAACCCATAGCATGATGAGTGCCAAGATGACGTCAGAAGGTATCGACTCTAGATATGATGATCTGAGAAGAGGATAATGAAGATGAGCTCAGAGTGATAAGAAGAAACCTACAATTAGAGTCACTAAATTTGAAGGAGGGAAATTTTAGGGAAAGGAAAAAACCACTGCCAAGACATAGAATTATGATGGCCCATTGGGGTATCTTTAAATAGTAGAATTGATGCTTTTAAACTGTGGTGCTGGAGAAGACTTTTGAGAGTCCCTTGGACTGCAAGGAGATCCAACTAGTCCATTCTGAAGGAGATCAGCCCTGGGTGTTCTTTGGAAGGAATGATGCTAAAGCTGAAACTCCAGTACTTTGGCCACCTCATGTGAAGAGTTGACTCATTGGAAAAGACTCTGATGCTGGGAGGGATTGGGGGCAGGAGGAGAAGGGGATGACGGAGGATGAGATGGCTGGATGNGATCCAACTAGTCCATTCTGAAGGAGATCAGCCCTGGGTGTTCTTTGGAAGGAATGATGCTAAAGCTGAAACTCCAGTACTTTGGCCACCTCATGTGAAGAGTTGACTCATTGGAAAAGACTCTGATGCTGGGAGGGATTGGGGGCAGGAGGAGAAGGGGATGACGGAGGATGAGATGGCTGGATGGCATCACCGAGAGTTAGTGATGCACAGGGAGGCCTGGAGTGCTGCAATTCATGGGGTTGCAAAGAGTCAGACACAACTGAGCGACTGAACTGAACTGAACTGAAATAGTTCACATAGCTTGAGAACAGATATAAGAAGAAAATGATAAGAAACGAGGTGCAAACAGTAAGCGAGGCCTGAGAGTGGAAGGCGTCTTTGTGCCACGGGATGGAGGTAGTTTGCTGCTGCCCCCTGCCCCGCCCTCAGCTTGGTTTTCTGTTTAATCATCTACTTTATTCAAAATCCTCATCACCAGAAAAAGGGAAAGTTCATGAAATAAAAAAAAATCAAGAACCACAACATTAATATCATATATTCAAAGGGAATAAACTCAAAAGGGAGAAGAAAACTAGAATCACAGAAAAGAAATTATAGGAGAGTGATGAAAAAGAGAAATGTGTTACTATGAAGAATCAGGAAAAATTTCAAACATAGACAGTATAAGAATCATATAAGTGGTGATGAATGGTTCTTATTATGAATATTATAATTTAAAAATCAATAATTCAGATATAGGAAGAAACAAATCAAAAATGACCAAACCTTTTACTGATACCTCCATACATAAGAAATATTTCCCAAAATACCAACAATCTACAGAAAAAAAATGTACTAAAGGAAAATAAAGCTAATGCTATATTTTAAATTAACTTTTACTGCTAATTAATTACTCAGATAGGATGTCAGGCCAGACTGCCTGGTACTTCTAGTTTTTCTATATACTCTATGCATTTCTGATAAATGGGAAAAGAATAGATGACCTGGCAGAAGGCTCAGACAATAATTTGTGATTTACAGGACATGAATGCAGCTACCCTAAGATTTATCTGACAGCCCTCTCCGATAGTGGACTGTTGAGCATCCGATGGAATGATTTCTAGTCTAGAAAGTCTACTACTGAGTAGCCATGCACATTATTTATTTATTAGATGTTTTGGGTTGAAACCATTTTTAAATGACGCACTTCACAATGCAGAGTCATAAATTTAGCTTTAAACCCAAGAAGGGAGGTAGTGTTATTGGAATGTATGTCAGACTGAATTAGGATGAGCAACACAACGCTTTTATAAAGTGGCCTTGAATGCAATGTCAATTCTTTCAAAAATGATATTAATGTCAAATGAACAGGATACAAACACTTTACACAATGCTGGAAAATATTACTTTAAAAATTTATTTAATATTTTCTTTAAATTCATAGAGATTTTTATATGGTTTATATAAACAATAAATATTAGGCAAAAATAAGTTACATGCTTCTGAAAAACTGAATCTGAAATACAATGAAGAACTTGTTCGATTTTTTTTCTGTGCATCAGAGAGTATACAGCTTCCTAAAGAGTGTATACACACTTATTTTAAAGAAGATTTAAATTAAGCTTTGGAGCTTAAATAGTTCCTAAATGATTTTATATGAGATTGAACACAGGAATAAACCTAATTTGATAAACCATAAGTGTGTGTGTGTATATATATATACACACACACAAATACACACAATTTAATGGGAAAATAATATGTTGAATAATTTAAGAAAGATTTCCAAATCTAAAGAATAATAACATTTTGCCTTAAAATGCTAAAACTTAAATGGGATAAAATATTAAGTGGAGCCTAATCAACCTCTTAATGAATGAGTGGATATTGAAAAAAAAAATCCTAGTTGAAGCTTTAACAAAATATACAATGATCTGTTTGGTCTGAAAGACAGCAAACCAAATGTGGTCATTTCCTCATTTCTTAAATTTAGGCTCTAAATTCTCTTTTATAATAAAATATGGCAGATTTAAACATCTTGTTAAGAAGACTACAGAAAGAAAATAAGTTTTGAATGGTTTCAAGAAAAATAATCAGAAGATGGCTGACTGTCATGAAATTAACATCAACTAATTTGTAAAGTTTTAAATCAAATTTGCAGATGCTAAGTTCATAAGCATATCCCATTATTTATGTGATTAAAAAGGAGTTTTTGACCTGATCTTTCGATCTTTGGCACTCAATCCTCTCCATCTCTTCCTAAAAAATTGATTAAAATTTTAGTAAGAGGCTAGCTTTTCACTTCCCACCCCATCTCAGACTTAAAAAAATTATCAATCAAACTCAAGCCATCCCCACCCAATATCTGCAAAATGTCGACTTCAAATTCAATTTCATATCTCTAAAGCTTTCATGTAGAAAAAGACAGTTCACTTCTTAACAAAATAAATCACTTTTGCGATTGCCAATCTGACCTCTTTGAATTAGGAAAATTCAAAGTGAAAAATGTAATTATCACCCCAGAACAATCTGTATACATCTGGAGCTAATTCTAGCTTCATTTTTCACATCATTTTTCACACTGTGCTCCATCTTATAGAGATGCAATAGAACTTTTAAAGAAGTTGTAAAAAAAAAAAAAAAGTTAATAACTTCAAATAAACCAATAATGTGTTTTATTCAAACAAAACTTTGAGACTGACTTTTGCAACTTACTCTAAGTGATCTGCATATCCCATTTGATCAGAATAGCATTAAACAGCACCATGACATAGATGACAAATAGGTGTATTAGAACATGTCATTCTTTACCTTTCCAGTTTCTAACATTCAACTGTGTGATACACTATATATCTGAAATAATTTCATGTATGAAGAATACATTCACATTTTCTAAACTAGAAAGTAAAACTTCATTATCAAACTCTACCTATGAAACAATAATATCACACTACAAACAACAAATTCATACTCCTGGGAAGATACATATAAAACTGGAAGCAAATGCTTCTTAAAGTAAGTATAATTTCTTGTCAATGTAAGAATGGCATATGGTAATTTCCATTTAAGAAATAAACAACCAATTATTTCAAATCAGATTACTCAATGGGAAACTTTATCCAGTCAGCTTTTAAAGAAATGGAGTTTTTTAAAGGAGATAATTAAATTAAAAACATGATTCTCACTAAATCTAAGAATAATAAGCCCACTACAAACATAACTACTCTTTACAAGTTCATTATAAAAATCCATTAGATGCAATCTCTAGAAGTAATTGTTCTTATTGCATTTTATTGACAATGCATAGTATTGATTTTTCACACCTCCTATGATTCTTTAATTTGTATTCATGAAATGTCCATCAGCACAGTCTAAATAAATTTGGCAATATAGGCACTAAAATGAATAAATCGATGCAAAGCAACATTAATTTTGCATTATCCTTATTCGTCAGGCAAGTAAACCAGAGGAGTTGTAAATGAAGGTCAAAGGTTTCGAAATGGGTCAGAACCCTTGACCTCTAGACCAATACTCTTCCTATTAATAAAGGCTATTTTAAAGTTTTAAGTAGGGGAATTTACTACCAGCAAGATATCATTTTTAAAAGACTACAAAGAAAACTCTCAATAAAAAACATTCATCTATTTAACTGCTAACCAGAGCAGGGGGGAAAAAAAAAATCACAGGATACACGATTTTTATGTAAGTTTTTTTTTTTAATCATTAGCGTATACCACATGAGGTGTAAGGTTTCTGAACACTGAAAGCAACCTTGCTTTTAGGAATTTACTCACTACATCTTATTATGATGGCTGCCATATTTTTGTTGATGTTTTCCCAAATCAACTGTGTATGTCAAAAATAATTAGCAATGACAAGAATTCAAAATTATTTATCACTCATTTTATAACCTCTGCACAAAAGGGAAGTAAACCCATTATTCTCAGGGGAGTCAGAGTGGCACTCTACAAGGTATAGAAATAAATCTGTTTCTATAACCTTAATACACAAAGCAAAGAAATTTAGCCATCTCAAAATCATTTGATCTGAGCATTTTTAAATGTGGCTTGAAAAACCTCTGGCTCTCACTCACCTATACAATTCCTCTCAGCACGTACTTCAAAATTATCTCGTAGCAACAAACACAAGAAGTAATCATTTTGCAACACAAAGAAATTATTTTAAAACTGCAAAATCAAAACTCTATTATAGAAACAACTTCTAATCAACAATTTTAACTTTTTGGCAAAATAAATTCATTTGAGAATTTACTTAATTCAGCATTTATTCTTGTCACTCACCTGAGAACACAGTAGCATAACCAACTCCACAACTGAACTACTAGACTTCATGCAAACCAGACCTATATTAAAGAGAATTTGTTTTTAATTTTATAAAAAAACAAATGAGGGATTATTTCTTACACAACTTTGCCCAAATCGGGTTTTAAAATAAAAGTTAACATATTGCTAAGAACCAAACCTATACATATTTAATGAGTAAACAAAACATTCTGTGATTACTTTAAATTTGGCATCAAAAACACCACAATCTTTTATAGCCGATTTCATTTCAGCTTTCAAATAACTAAAACATTTATTACCACTTCATATACAATGACACTGCACAATATTTGTGGAAATGTGCACAACATATGCCATACTGACTAATATCATCTAAATTTTGTTTTGGAGAGAGCTGATTGTTATACATGCAGAGAAGGGAAATGGCTCCCTGACCTTTGCTTTCTCCACCACACTCTCTCCCTTCAACCCTCCAGCTATCAATCAAGTTTCCATTTTGTTTCATGGCAGCAGACATCCCAAACACTCTTATTAGTACCTTGACCTGTGACCTCACTCTAAACCTTAACAGAAATGCAGGCCATTGTCTGTTATAAACTCTTGATTTTTTTTTAATAAATAAATTCACTTACATTTTCTCATTTATGTTTCAAGTTCACCGAAACTATCTCAGGAAGGAACTTTATATACTTAATACGTATCTAAACAATTCTTTAGTTCTGATTAGTAATAAGATTAGTTCAAAGAACACTTTACAACCAATATCTTATAAAAGCAATGTCAATAAATAAAAGCATTAAGTTACTTTATCATGCTAGTAATGATTAGAAAAATTATAATTTTTTATTCTATATTTTTCTAAGCAAACATAAGCTTAAGGTCAAATTAATTTAAGTATAACAGCTAAAATAATCCCCATGGCCCTTATGCATACCACAAAACTACCTTATTTGTTTCTAACCAAGTTCTTATGGTCATTCTACTCCCCTTGTTTAAGCTTTTCGCTCTGTAGCTCCTTCTCCTTCCTTCTTTTAGTCATAATGCCTCATATCTGCTGATGGCACATGTTGGCATTCTGTAGCCTTACAAACAGCATTCAAGTTCAACAGGTTGTTCACTCCCTTCATTTTTTAGAAAAGGCGGAAACATTTTTCTCCACATCTGAGAAAATGTGTAAATGTGTAACACAGAAATGATGGTAATAGTGCCAGCACATGAAAATTAGCTACAGAGTATCTACATGTTTCATTAAGCAAGCAGGACATTTAACTAGACTAAACTGCAGTGTCTATAGAGCTGAGATGAGCATACAGCCTCAGGCTGATGCCAAGGCCAAAACGAAGGGCACACCAATACTCTTATTACTGGTGTAGTCTTTATTGGTCTGAAAACCTGTCACTTTTCAGCAAACATGAAAGGAAGTTTCATATACTTCAACTTCAAAAGCCACTACTTTCAGCAAGTAAATTTAGGTCTTTCTACAATTAGGTCATTATTCCTTATTGCTCTGTCCTAGAGGAACCAGATTTCCTACCAACTTTCCTTTCATTGCAAAGCATTTGGGCCCTGATCTAGCTCAGCCTTTGATATCCACTAAAACAGTGAACCATAATGATTAAAAGGAACTTGGACCATCCAAAGTTAGAAAGATTTATAGGTTGTTTTGTCTCTCTACAGCGTATGGTAGGATATATACTTTCAAAAAATTACTTATTTCAGTTTTATTTCTTAATAAGATTAGAAAACCAGAGGAAGGGAAATAAAACCACATATCAGTGGAATTGAATATTCAAAGATAGTTAAGAATTCAAACAATATTTCATATTTTGATTAGAACAATTCATGTGTCTTTTGGAGTGAGGTTTTCTAGATTCTAAAGGATGGGGAGGGGGCCAGAGTGGATGGTGTATTAAATTTTAAATGAGAAATGGCTTCAGAAGACAAAAGAGCGTTTACATTTGACCTTCAATAACTTAAATGCCCAAAGGGGATCAATACCGCAAACACAAATATAAAGCCATGGGAGTAAGTAAATAGGAAATTATCTCAATAAGGGACTTGGTTTCAGATTGCAAAACTTAATCATATGTCTTTTTGATCTGAATTTTTACCTTTCCGTGACACTGGTTGCATGGATGAAAAAGCAAGAAATGACTTATAAACCAGCAAATGACTTATAAACCAGCAAATCTGTCTTCAGATCTACATTCAGACTCCAAGAATTATCTAAAGGAAGGCCTTCAAACAGCCCTTAGGTGAAGTTGTAAGTTGCTACAGAAGTATTAATTTTCACTTTATACAGGCAAATTCTACTATTGCCCCAATTAGCAGAAAGTAAACAAGGTACTTTAGGTTCAGAGATCTGACCAGACTCATAATCTGACCCTAGGGTTCGGTGTGCCTGGTTTTATTTTTGATTTTTCACTGATATGGAATCGTAGTCTCTTCAAAAGAAGACAAATTAAGAATACCAAAGCCAAGAGTTTTATATCCTTTGGGTGTTTCATGACCAATGACCACTGCAGTTTCTGTAGCTCTATTACCACTGCTTTCCTTACTAGCAAACTCAGAAGCATTAAATGAATTACCAGATATTAAGCTATCAGTATCTGAACCCACCGAGATATCTAAACTCTCATGTATACCATGAAAAATAGGTATGACCATTTGCCATCTGGAACAACAGAACCCAGTTTTTTCCTTTATTTAAGTCACTTTAATCTACACAAATATAAAGGAATGGCATAAACATTACTAGAAGTTTTAATAATAATTTAAGCATAAAATCAGTTCTTCCCCGTTTTCCAGGTTTTTGAAAGTACCTGCCTATAATTTGGATATGATTAACTGTTCCCCATGAATCTGTAAACATGATATTCATCTTATAAATATTAATTCTAAATTTCAAATAAACTTCTAATAGATGAAACTTTATTATTAATTCTGGTCCTTTTTTCCCCTGCATTTAAGTAGTATGTTTTATCTTTTATTTCCTCTGGCCCTCCTTTTTGAACTAACATTGTCAAATGCAACAGTCTAGGAAGGTTGACACTCCAGTACTCTTTTGCCTGGAAAATCCCATGGATGGAGGAGCCTAGTGGGCTGCAGTCCATGGGGTTGTTGAGGGTCGGACATGACTGAAGTGACTTAGCAGCAGCAGCAGCAGGAAGGTTGACAACCCACTCCAGTACTCTTTTGTCCGGAAAATCCCATGGACAGAGGAGCCTAGTGGGCTGCAGCCCATAGGGTTGCTGAGGGTCGGACATGGCTGAAGCGACTTAGCAGCAGCAGCAGGAAAGTGGAATTTTGCAAGGTCACTTTCTCTCCTCTCGAATTCCAAAATATTTTCATCTTTAGATTATGAACACCATTTAGAATGATCAATCAGTTGAATATTTTCACTTCTACGTGAATGCTTCCTTCTAATCGTCCTTGTGTACAAACCTGCTGCAGTAGCTATTCACTTAGAAAGTGCACGAAGCAAGCTGCAGTGCAGAGTCAGCAGCAGTGCATGAACACTGTCACAGGCCTTTGTAGCAAAATGAGATAATCCAGGTTTTTGTCACAAAACATCGTATGCATTGTGTAGAATTAAACTGTTCCTGTTGAATGACACAATGCTGAGAAAATCAATTTCCTTTTTGTCCACAGAAATATACTGGGCACTAATGAAGTCTTGAGTTTGATAAAAATTATTGATACTGCTTCCTATCTCTTCAAATTCAGCCACAGATGGTCCAGTACTTATAAAATGTCTTCTCCTATTAATTTTTTTTCACCCCATCATTATGGACAGAAAATAGAAAATTCTGACTTAACTATGTTCAGTAAAAGCTAAAAATAAGACACAAAGCTGGTATCCACAGATTTCTTTTATACCAATATTTCTCAATACTTTTGAAGAGCATAAAGAGCATTTCATACCATTGTCTCTTAATTGTGACCCCATGAAATTTTAATCCTAAATATAAACTACACAGATGTACTGTGAAAGTGAAAGTCACTCAGTCATGTCCAGCTCTTTGCAACCCATGGACAACAGTCCAGGGAATTCTCCAGGCCAGAATACTGGAGTGGGTAGCTTTTCCCTACTCCGGGGGATCTTCCCAACCAGGGATCAAACCCAGGTATCCCACAATGCAGGTGGCCTTTTTACCAGCTAAGCCACAGGGGAAGCCCCAGATGTACTGTGGTCTATTGGAAAGTCAAAAACAATGGTAATACTTAAGATATTTTTGCCCTCCCCAAATACCAGCTTTTAATCCAATTGAGAAAACAAGTTTATATCTTCTTAAAACACAATGCAATACTTTGGGAACATAATAAGAAAAGAGTGATCCAAAATTTGGTTTCCTAGTTCACCCTGATGCTGGAAGCAGTTCTAATATTCTTGTTTGTTTTTTTTAATTGTTTTAGTCCTTAGCATAATTAGAAATGATGAATAATGATAATTAGCAAAATGTTTTAACATATAGGAAAATTAAGATCACAAAAAGGTCATAATGAACCTTAGATTTATAAAAGTGCCGAATGAAATCACTTAAGGTAACTGTCAGAACAAACTTTATTTACAAGTAATCATCTTTTTGTTTTCGGAAGACTTCTTTAAAAACAATAAAAGGAATAAAACATCAGTTCTTACAGAGGGTTATAACTACCTGAAAAGGGGGGTTAATACTACTAAAATTGAGCCAATCAGAAAACATGTGACTCTAGGCATGATATAACATGAATTATCACATCTATTTGGACTTCAAGCCATCGGAAAACACACAGACTGGAGAAACTGTTAAATGACGTCACCAAGAATAGCCACAGAGTCCCAAAATATGTTAACATTCTACAGAACCACCAACCCTATTTCTTCAACAAGTCACTAACATGAAAACCAAGGAATACTGGGGAACTATTTGACATTAGCATGAATTTAACAGACATATCAAATGAAAAAAATGATTTTTTTGGATCTTAACTGGAAGAAAGTCAATTATATAAAAATATCTCTTTAAATAAAGATGAACATGGGCTGAGTATTAAAGGATATTATAGAATTATTATTAATAGCATTAGGTATAAGAGAAGCAATTAGGATTATGTGAGAAAGTAGCTTTTTTACATGAATTATTAATTATTTAGAGGTAAAATTACATGATGTCTGTGGTTGTTTTAATGACTAAAGGAAAACAAAATGAGATGGATATAACAGTTAGGGCAAAACAAAGATGGTCTGGGTAGTCAGCAATAGTAACTTTATAAATATTGCAACTCATACTTTGTAAATATTGTAAATGTTCATAATTTATAAAAATAATTTAAAATTTTTTAAGTAATAAGGTTTCAAGTACCTGGTCACACAGCTAGTGACCAACAGGGACTGAAGGTGCCTGCCTTTTTTTTTTATGGCCACACCACGCAGCATGTGGGATCTTACTTCTCCAACCCGGGATCAAACTCTGCAGTGGGAGGAAGCATGGAGTCTTAACTGCTGGACCACCAGAGATATCCCTTCTACTGACATTTTTTAGTTCAAAACTTTTTCAACAGAACTATGCTGCAACAACCTCCCCCTAAAAACTTTTCTGTTTTACAATGCATAAAACTACCACCCAAAGGATTCCTCACAATTTAAAATATATTTGCTATATAGAACTCTTAGATTTATTCGTTATTTTTATGAACACAATCCAGTGAGTAGGCAATGATCAAGTTATTTTTTATAGATGATCAAAAGCACATCATCTTCCTTTTTATCATATTATCAGACTTTATCAATAGCAAATTGATTCTAAATTAAATTTTGCTTAAGGATCTAGAATTTTCAAGTTTAATACTTTTGAGTATCTAAGAAGATCCTATTGTGCTGGGTCTATTATAAAATTCAAAGATCAACTAAATAGCAAAAATGTATTGCTATACTTAAAGGTTATAATTAATATATCCATTTTAGCATTATAAAATGAAATGTAATTAACAAGTTGTCATACCACTTTATCAGAATAAATGTTTGATATATGAAGCATAAATTAGGGTGAATTCCTTCAATGTATCAATTCACTTCCTTTCAAATTTTATTACTTCATTAGGTCAAACAGTCCTTGGCTAAATAATTATATCCTTTAGCAGATAGAGTAAATTTCTACCCCAAATTTGGTTTAATGTTTCTAAACCCTGAACTTTTTTCCCACATAAATTCAATGCTACTCCTTGACTATATAGAAATGATATCAATCATCACCAACCCAATACATATTTACAGCAGGGATGATGATGAAATTATTACATTAGCTAATGACTATTTCTTTTAGATAGATGTTTTAAGACCCAAATAAAGTGCTGATATCCCATAGTTAACACTCAGATAAGGATATCTTGAACTATTAACCTATCTATAACTTTCATTATCATTATATCCTTATTACTATAAAAAGAGGGTTTAAGAAATTCCATAACCTAGTGACTGACGGCACAACAAAAAGTCATGATAACTAAAGCTGTAAGTTTATATTTAAAGATACTACCGTACAGATAATTGTGCTTTCCCATGATTTTTCAGCTTTACAAGAATATATGTCTTATCCATAAAACATCAAACCTGTATACAGACAAGCCAGATTTAGTGAAGATACACTACAAAAACTTTTGAATGAAAAGATCAATTTGACATTATTATTGATGAAGGTCCTCTAGCTTGTCCTTTAAAAAATGTTAGTTACGGGAATGAAGACTGGTGTTTTGAAGTCAGGCTGTTAAGCTCAATTAATAAATCTAATTGTTTGAAAAGTTGACCTCTATTGAACTGATTTCTACTGTCTGAGAAATTCAGGGTAAGTCAGCTTTCACTTGGAGAAGGCAATAGCAACCCACTTCAGCGTTCTTGCCTGGAGAATCCCAGGGACGGGGAGCCTGGTGGGCTGCCGTCTCTGGGGTCGCACAGAGTCGGACACGACTGAAGCAACTTAGCAGCAGCAGCAACTTTCACTTGGTTGAGTTAACTTCTTGAATATTAGAAAACACTTAATCTGACAAGTGCGTTATGCTTTAAAAAAGAGAAAAGAAAAGCCCCAATACCTCTCCATCCATTCCAAGAATGGACGGTTTCTGCACAGCAATTTACTTCTCCACACTATCTAGTTTGACAGAATCTCAAAGTACCCTACCTAGAAAAGATCAAGTAATCTAGGTGTGATACAAGCAAGATAGAGAAAATACTACTGCTTTTTCTCCTTATTCATAAAACAGAACTCCACTAGTATAGACTAATAATGCATTTCTCAATTTCATAACATGTGCAATACATTGTTGTTTATATAGATCTCAAATTCAGGTAAAATCTCAGGTAAATACACCACTTGCTGCTGTTAACATTAGTCTCTCGAATTCCCAATTTTCATGGTTAATTTTAATGTATTAAAAATTTCTTACTTTTTACATTCAATTGTTTTCTTTTATTGTTCCCCAAAACACACAGTAAGAAACCTGCTGAATACAAATCTCATTCAAATCAGTGATTAAAAGAACCTTGAACAGATTAGAATATCAGCCATGCCATATTCTTTAAAAGATATGTACAGACTCCATGAGAAACCTTGTCAAAGGCCGAAAACAATAAAACCTCATGCCTCTTTTATTATTAATTTCAGTTTTAAACCCTGAAATTTAAATACATACATGAAGAAAGAAAAACGACTTACTTGTTCCTTCTATAAGCAGTTCCTGTCCATGGCTACCCAAAAGTGTCCGAGAAAGGAAAGGTGCAAAATCTACAAATATCTCTCGCAGAAGAGGAGCTGCCTTTTCCAAAGCATGTTCGAGCCTTTCTGTAATGCTAATGCAGAGATGTTATTAATTATTGTTGATCAATTTTATATTTAAAGTGAGTTTCCGTAAAAATGTAAAATTATGTGAAAAACTGAAAATCATCTAATGACTCATTCTTGCTATGTACATCATTCCTTCTGCCTGGAATATCCATTTTTATCCTACTGTACATTGCCACCCCTAGTCCTCACAAACAACCTGGCTAACAACCATTCCAAACATCAGCTCTTATTAGAAGTCTTAACTGGCTAGTACAGAGCACTTGATTTTGGCCCAATGACAACCAAAAAAACTTTTTAATCAAAATTTAACAACCTTCCATCAGATTTTCTATATGAATGCATATATATATGCATTCCTGTATATACATTTATATATATATGCACACACATGTTTATACATAAATAAATAGTTGCCAATGTGAGGCAAACTCAAGTTTTGCTTTTTGGAACTTTATGGAAATTTTTTTATCCAATCTTTTATCAAATTTTATCAATCTTTTATCATATTTTCTATTGACCATGACTATGCATATCTACAGACAGATAGATACATATCCCCACACATACACATACATACATAGTTGCCAACGTGAGGCAAATTCAAGCTTGGCTTTTTGGAACTCTCTAGAAATTTTTTTTTCAATATTTTCAATCTGCAGTTGGTTGGATCCATATCCAACTATATATATATACATACATATTTAATGAGTTAAATGACCAATCTAGACAGCATATTAAAAAGGAGAGACATTACTTTCTCAACAAAGGTCCATCTAGTCAAGGCTATGGTTTTTCTAGTAGTCATGCATGGATGTGAGTGAGAGTTGGACTATAAAGAAAGCTGAGCATCGAAGAAATGATGCTTTTGAACTGTGGTGTTGGAGAAAGACTCTTGAGAGTCCCTTGGACTGCAAGGAGATCCAACCACTCCATCCTAAAGGAGATCAGTCCTGAATGTTCACTGGAAGGACTGATGTTGAAGCTGAAACTCCAGTACTTTGGCCACCTGATGCGAAGAGCTGACTCATTGGAAAAGACCCTGATGCTGGGAAAGATTGAAGGCAGGAGGAGAAGGGGACGACAGAGGATGAGATGGTTGGATGGCATCACCGACTCAATGGACGAGTTTGGGTGAACTCCGGGAGGTGGTGATGGACAGGGAGGCCTGGTGTGCTGTAGTTCATGGGGTCGCAAAGAGTCAGACACGACTGAGCGACTGAACTGAATGAGATTTTAAAAAAAATCCCCTGCATTTCAGGAATTTCACTTTCTAACTTATGAACCAAACATGTATACAAATAGTCACTACTTATTTACTGTTCCTACAAAGAGTATTTCCTATTTATACTGGTTACAAGAGATGCTACTGAAATTATCAACAGGTAAGCTGCTGGAAACTTCTGTGGTCAACAACCACCTCTTCCCAGGTGTTCCACATAATACTATTTCTCTCTATTGATTTCATGGAGCCTCTTATCCCTGGATGATATCACAACTATGAGCCTACACTTGTAGCACCCAAGTACCTTTATTTGTAAAATGCTATGCATTTTCCAACTGTGTTAAGGCATATATCAAGGACTCTAGCCACAAATGCTCTAGTGGTGAAATATATTCACAGCCTTCTAAATTAGAACTTGAAACACATATTCCTAACTAGTCAAGATAACAGACAGTAAAAATCTACCTATAATTCAATATCAACATAAACTTGTTTCAGCATTTCTAGGGAAGAAGAACAATGAATTCCAAATGTTCAATCTACAATCATATGAAACATAAGCCATTAGTTACTAACTACCTGTGAAATTAAATATTTGTTATCCATTCAGCATTTATTGATCCCAAATAGCTAATTCTCAGGAATCTTTTACATCTCATCTTCTTTCAGGAAGAACTTCTAAAATATTCCCAAGCCACTAAACGTCATTTTAAAAATAAAGTAAATTTTAAAAAAATTATAGCTAGATATTTTAAGAGTTATCAAAAAGAATAAATCACAAATATCCAAATTAATAGCTTGAATACCTCATATTTGAAACTTGGTCTTGTGGAACTGAACCAACTGTTGGAACTGCAGGTAGTTTTGCATTAGATGATCTACCACCTATAAGAGAAAATAACCATTTATGGGATGAATAAGAATTCAAACAAAAATGGTATCTTGATACCAAATCACAAAACAAAACATACTATATTGCCAGATAGCACAGTTAGTAAAGAAGCTGCCTGCCAATGCAGGAGACACAAGAGATGCGGGTTCAATACCTGCATTAGGAAGATCCCCCTGGAGTAGTAAATGGCAACCCACTCCAGTATTCTTGCCTGGAAAATCACATGGACAAAGGAGTCTGGAGGGCTACAGTCCATGGGGTCGCAAAGAGTCCAACATGACTGAGCATGCACACATCCATACATTTTTAATGCCTATTATAATTTGATGGGACTTCCCTTGTGGCTCACTGGTAAAGAAACTGCCTGCAATGCAGGAGACGTGGGTTTGATCCCTGGGTAGGGAAGGTCCCTTGGAGAAGGAAACAGCAACACTCTCCAGTGTTCTTGCCTGGGAAATCCCATGGACAGAGGATCCTGGCAGGCTACAATCCACGGTGTTATAAGAGAACTAGACATGACTTACAGACTAAACAACAACATAATTTGGACAACATTAAAATCCACCAATTAACAAGGTTTTTCTTGAATCATTTAATATATAATTCTCACATAAAGGAGTCTTTGCAACCATCAGCTGAAGAAGTAGTAGGAAATTCTGAATCACTCAATTGGGATCATGATTCATTCAGTTCAACATCAAATAGCAAAGGACATACTGAAGCAAAAAGGAGAGAAACCGCTAATTCCAAATTTAGCTTAAATAGGTATGCCTCATTACCATGACAACTGTCTCTATGCAGTCAGTAAATAATTTCTGCTTGATACTTTAAACGCTTCTGAGTCTAGTTCAGCAAACATTATGCAATGATCAACTGAGAAGTCTTTCTTAAGTGATGCAAGCAGAACATACACTCCCTCCTGGGTGTCCTCACTGTAATTAGGACATAACCTGATGTTGTATTTGTCATACTATATTTCAACTGATTTTTTAAATGTCCTTCTCCCTCGTACACTAGTATTTTTGAAAGCAGAGATCTCATCCTTTTCATCCATCTCTCTCAAACACCTAAAGTAACACAATAGAAGTTTCTCAATTTATAATTGCAAAAGTCGTTCCCTTAACCAAACCATCTCCCAGATTTTAGTAGGTCATTCTTCCCATATGGTATACAATTCCCTCTCCATTTCCTATAATTTTATGTCCTTATCTTTGTTCAAACTACTATATAAAATTAATTCCCATCGTGTGATCTAATTTTGCTCTCCAATGAACACTCCTAGATATCCTTATTTTTGTTTATCCATATTGTTCAGTGGCCAACTCACCCTCTTAGAGTACAAACTGTTCACACTATCCTGCCCTATTCAGAGCTAACTTCTTTATGTTTTCCAAAAATAACTGTGTTTATAAATTTTACTTGGAAAGAGAAAAATAAATACCAGGAAATTAACTCCGACAGAGTCAAAGAATGGCCAACACACAATATGGGAAGTTTTGAAAAAGTCCAGAAGACTAATTTGGATGATAATTTACTGAGGCTTGAAGAGTTCTAAGAAGTTCACACAAGTAGGGGAAAAATAAAGTTCCCATTTAAGAATCAGAATACATGAGATGGAAAAGCATTTAATTTAAGCTAGGAGGAAGACCTGAAGAAACAGAAGGGTCGTTTTCTAAGACTGACAATAGGGTGAAAGAAGAAAAGAGGACAAACGCAGTGTTGAATGCCTCTCTCCAACACAAGGGCCACTAGAGTCACTGGGACTCAGCTGGGAGGGTATCCTAACAACACGGAGGGGATGCGTGCAGGAGAGGCACTGGCAGTCCAGGAAGTGAAACTTTCATTTCTAAAAACAATGTCTTCAAAGGACGACGCCAAGTTAGTGTTAGAGCAGACTGAAATCCCATCGCAATTCTCTACAGGGACAGACCAAGAAAGGCAGCAGACATACTGAAGCAAATGAAACAAAGATGCAAAGCTTACACACGAGGAGGGAAGAGAGGCTTGAGGAATTCTGGAATCTATCAGGATGCACTATCAGAGGTCTGCTGCTTTTGATCCATCCATTCTTAAAACTTCAGGCGTGGGCACACTAGTAACACCTAAAGCAGACGAAGTGGTGTGGACAGAAAGACAGATGAGAGAGAAATAGAAGACGACATTTCCATCTAGCATGTAGAAAGAAAGATGGCAGAAATAGGGGAGAAGGTAGAAAAGCAGCCTCTTTGACATCTGGGAGCTGGCTGTAATGTCACCTAGACCCTGGGGTGGTTAAGGGCTGGCTTTAGAACCTACAACTAGGCCATGGTCTTCTTTTGCTGACTATGAACAATTTCATAAAACAGCAACATCAAACAATGTCATGTCATGACTATGATGAGCCAACATAAAATACCACTCTGTAACCATATCCCAAAAGACCAAAACATGAACTCCATAACATAACATAACAAAGATGGTCAAACATCCCAAACTCTAATATGAAAGACTGCTATTTCTTTACTAATTAGAGCTTTAGGCTCCATCAAGTCTTCCAAGAGTCTAGATAAGACTTAATTAGGATACCTAAAATCATAGACTTACCCACGCTTCCGGACAGTACCTAATTCAGAAGAACGGCCCACTTCCATAACCTTGACCTCAAATTTATCTTTTTTTTTTTTTCAGTTATTTTATTTACCCAATTCATGGATACATCCTGATTTTTAAATTCAGAAATGTTCTGTACAAGCCCTCCTAGTTCTAGTCCTTTTCCAAAGGCAGCCACTAGCGACAGTTTGGAAACATATCCTTCCAGACTCTGTTCTCTACACTTACATACAAACTCAAATCCTTTAATAAATCATTTTCCCGGAGACGTCGCAAGTTTCCTAATTGTCTACATTCTCCCTCACTAAATTAATTTATTCAAACAAAGGCTTATTGCTAGGATCTTCACTGAAGGACACTGATACAGACTTTAGACAAAGTCATCAGAGAAAAGATAGGAATTGTGGGCTTATTTTAAAAGAAACAGATTTTAAGAAATCTCTAAGTAAGAATTATTTTCCATAACAATCTATTTCATCTTGGTAAGATGCACCTTCTCCCACATGAAAACATCTCTTAAATCAACGAATGTTATTAAGGTACCTTAACAAATAGTTAACTAGAAGCTGAGACCTAATTGTGAGAAAATCGGATAAAATCAGGAAAGCAACAGAACCGAGTCTGTAATCTGGTAAATGACTGAAGGAGGAGGAGGGCAGTAACTCTCTGAATTCACTGTTTTGACAATCTACAACCTCAAGATTATTTAAACTAGAGGAGAAACAGTTGTAAAATATAAGCATATCATCTGAGGACACGTATACCTTGGAGATATTTTGGATTCAATTCCATACCACGGCAATAAAGTGAATATCACAATGCAAGTCACACAAATTTTTTGGTTTCCCAGTGCATAAAAATCCACTTGACATCACAGAGTTACAACATACTTTCAATCTGTTAAAAAAAAATTTTTTTAATTTTCAGAAATATTTTTAAACCACACTATATCTGAAAATCACAATAAAGTAAAGCACAATAACTACATTCTTTTACAAATTGTGCTTTTTACAAATTGAAGATCTGTGGCAACTCTGCATCAAGCAAGTGTATGGACACCATTTTTCCAATGATATTTGCTCATATCACATCTAAAAATCCACATTTTGGTGATTCTCATATTTCAAGCTTTTTCTTTTTATTATTATATTTATTATGGTGATCTGTGATCAGTGATCTCTGATGTTATTATTGCAAAACTATTATGACTGAAGGCTTCAGTATGGTTAGCATTTTTAATAATGTTATTTTTATTTATTTATTTTTAAAATTTTATTTTACTTTACAATACTGTATTGGTTTTGCCATACATCAACATGAATTTGCCACGGGTGTACACGTGTTCCCAATCCTGAAACCCCGTCACACCTCCCTCCCCATATCATCTCTCTGGGTCATCCCAGTGCACCAGCCCCAAGCATCCAGTATCCTGCATTGAACCCAGACTGGCGATTCACTTTTTATATGATATTATACATGTTTCAATGCCATTCTCCCAAATCATTCCACCCTCTCCCTCTCCCACAGAGTCCAAAAGACTGTTCTATACATCTGTGTCTCTTTTGCTGTCTCGCATACAGGGTTATTGTTACCATCTCTATAATTCCACATATATGTGTTAGTATACTGTATTGGTGTTTTTCTTTCTGGCTTACTTCACTCTGTATAATCAGATCCAGTTTCATCCATCTTATTAGAACTGATTCAAATGTATTCTTTTTAATGGCTGAGTAATACTCCATTGTGTATATGTACCACAGCTTTCTTATCCATTCATCTGCTGATGGACATCTAGNGTTTTTCTTTCTGGCTGACTTCACTATGTGTAACCGGCTCCAGTTTCATCCACCTCATTAGAACGGATTCAAATGTATTCTTTTTAATGGCTGAGTAATACTCCATTGTGTATATGTACCACGCTTTCTTATCCATTCATCTGCTGATGGAATTAAGGTATACACATGGTATTTTTAGACATAATGCTATAGGATAGTGTAAATAACTTTTATATGCACTGGGAAACAAAAAATTCATGTGACTCACTTTGTGATAGTCACGTTATTGCAGTGGTCTCCAAGGTATGCCTGTATATAAAACATATACTCTCATTAACATACATATCTATATAGTACAGTCCCTAACCTGACCACTGAGAGGACCTGAGAGCATTTAACACCTAATTGTATGCACCCTGGCTTCTAAGTACTATACTCCACTATATAGACAAACCAGAAACAGTTGACTTAGTGTCTGTGGAAGAAAAGCACAAAATGAACTTGAAACATCTACGTTTGTTTTTCAGAAGGCAAGGAAATGTCCAAGGAATGACAAGATATGTCACAGTGGCAAAGGGGCCAGCTTAAAGGGACTAGCACCTACCAAGATGAAGACAATCTGAGCATGAGAATAACAACAGTAACTGATTGTAACATATCCAATAACACAGGAAGCCAAGCTGATAAAACTGTTGATAAAAATAACAAGCTGGAAAATAAAGCATTTAAAGAACTTCAAAGTATATCTTGACAAAAGATATATTAGACAAAAGACAAAAGACATTATATAAGACAAAAGACTTATTTATTACAACTCTACAATATAGAAACCTGGCAGCTATACTTTAATCAAGTGATCAAAGTGGTCACTGTCAAGCATTTTAACAAATCAAAATTGTGCACCATATGATTAGATTCTTTCCTTCTCTGTCCCAGAACAGTCCTAGCAGAAAAATATAATGATTTTAATCAAGAGGAAATATCAGATCAACTCAAATTCAGGGACACTCATTTGGTTGCTCCCAATATTTTACAATAAACAATGTTTTGTATATGCTTATATAAATCTATATGCACTCCTTTATATCCTTGAAGTAACTTCCTAAAGTCAGTAAGCCCAAAGTTTAATTGTTGATACACACTGGCTTCCCTGGTAGTTCAGCTGGTAAAGATTCCACGTATAAAGCAGAAGACCCCCATTTGATCCCTGGGTCAGGAAGATCCCCTGGAGAAAGGGATAGGCTACCTTCTCCAGTATTCTTGCCTGAAGAATTCCATGGACATAGGAGCCTTGAAGGCTACAGTCCAAGGGGTCACAAAGAGTTGGACACAACTGATTGACTTTCACTTTCACACACTGTCAAATTGCCCTAAAGAAAGAAAAAGTAATTTCTACTTCTTTGATTATTAACAAAATTGAATATAATCCTCCCAACTGACAGGAAACAAAACAGGAACCATAATTGACTGTTCTGATCTTTTGAGTATTTTCATTGGAATCTTGTTCTTTATGATTCCACTCATCAGCCACCCACAACCAAAGCATTTTCAAATTGAATCCTAGCTCTACCAATGTAAGCTCAGTTTGTTTGATAACAACTACCCTCTTAAGAGGTTATAGACTAAATGTTTAGGGAAAACAGAAAGGATTCTGTCACTTACTGTGTGACCTTGGGCAAAGTTACTTAAGCTCTCTGTGCTTTACTTACCTCATCTAAAAAATTAACAGTGATACTCACGTCACAGAATTATTTCAAGAATTAAAGTACTTAGAACCTATACCACAGTAAACATACAATGAATGACAGTTTCCCCTTCCTACTCTTCTATTCTAGGACCACCTTTAAAATATTGAAAGGAAGTTATTATATTTCCCTTTAGTCTGTACTTGAGGCTGAAAAGACACCCAAATTTTTCAATGATTATTCATGTGACACTGAAGTGAAGTGAAGTGGAGTTGCTCAATCGTGTCCAACTCTTTGTGACCCCATGGACTGTAGCACACTAGCCTACCAGGCTCCTCCATCCATGGGATTTTAGAGGCAAGAGTACTGGAGTGGGTTGCCATTTCCTTCTCCAGGGGATCTTCCTGACCCAGGGATCAAACCCAGGTCTCCCACATTGCAGGCAGACGCTTTAACCTCTGAGCCACCAGGGAAGCAAAGTTAATTCTGGGTATAGATAAACAAAGCCAGCCTCTAATCAGGGGTTTTGTAGATTTAACTAATTAAGAAATAGTAAAGATCTGGGATAACTTTACGTTCTGAGAAACATGATTGATCTTTAGGCAGAATGTGATCAATAATCAGCAGTTCTGATTACAGATCTCAGTCAAACTGAAGCATTGGGAAATGTGGACTGTTTTGTTGGAGAGCGGGTACTTCAGCAATCTTCCAAGTTACCCTCTGGATAATTATCCAGCCTCTCAGAGTGAGCACACTCCTACAAAATGAACTTATCCAGAGTGAATCTCTCTTCTCCACAACACATTTTCTTCCCCTTCCATTGATAATTAGAGTTGACTTTTCTTTTTATTAAGATTATAGTTTCTTGCTGACCTTCTTGCCATACTCCCCACCCTGCTCAAGGGAGAGCTAACTATCATTACATAAAAAACTAACAAATTGAATAGAATCTGTATTAATGCATAGGATTGATTTTAAAATGAAGTACACATTTTTTCATACTAAGTTTTTAAAGTACATATATCAATTCCCATATTTTCACTGCCAAATGATTTCCAGTCTTGCATTTTGAAAATAAAATTTCAAAGTGGAAGGCAAGATAAAGTGAAATTGAAAATATTTATTTCTGTCAGGACCAATCCTTCTATTCTCACATAACACTCATTAAGTACTTCAAAGATCAAACACTGTTATTATACTCAGTTAATGATACCTGCGATTTTCTAGATTCCTGACACAATATGATCATTGAATCATGGTTGGCCACTGATTTCTGCTACCAGTGATTAATGAAATATTTCTGAGCTGTTTTTAGCAATAGTTTTTAAAGATCATCTTTATTTAGAGTATGTTGGACATTTTCTCTAAAAGGACTAATTGGCATCTTTTCTTGAGCTTTTCTGAAGTTGACAAAAAGGAACATATAAGGTTCAATCAAGTTAAAAATAGAGACAGAAGTAAAAAGTCTCAAGAAAATGTATGAAGCTTCACAAAGTAGTTTAAAACATTAGCGTTAACTGTCCAAACTGAATCTGATTTTAATAAACTGAAATATATGTCAAAATTTGCAAAAGACAAGGAGTATTGAGGGATCAAAAAAAAAAGAAAGTAACAAAAATAATTCCTTGATACCACCCTAGAAATAATGTCAATTTTCAAACCAATTTTTTTTGTGTCTGTGATCTATAGCAGAAAGGAGCCTGGCGGGCTACAGTCCACGGGGTCGCAAAGAGTCGGACACGACTGAGTGACTTCACACATAGCAGAAAGGGATTTTCTTTAACTAAACTTTTTAAATCACAAGAAGACACATTATGGAGAAAGATAAATGAATAAATCAGCAACAGTTTTAAGGAAAAAAAACACAAAATTCACACCAGGTGTCCTTCATTCCTACTAGACAGAAAAATGTAACTTCCAAATACATTCTGTATTTTTTCAGCTCAGATTAATCATAAATTTATGACAAATTTGTTTTAAACTAATTTAACAATAAAAATATTTTCAACAAGTGATCACACATGTAAATTCAAAAGCTACCAACCTGTGAAATGCTACTGACTTATCTTTTCATTAGCCTTACACTGATAAACTGTCTCCTTCAAACTGACATTTTTCCAGATATCAAAAGAACAAAAAGGAAAATGTAAATAGATCATCTGTCTAGCATCTATCCAGAGAATAGCCAATTGTTTATTCAAGGTCCCTAAGGGTCTACATAAATAATGTCCTTTGCAATAAAGTCTCATTAAAACAAATGCCAATACTTAATCCCTGCTGCTGCTGCTGCTAAGTCACTTCAGTCGTGTCCGACTCTGTGTGACCCCATAGACGGCAGCCCACCAGGCTCCCCCATTCCTGGGATTCTCCAGGCAAGAATACTGGAGTGGGTTGCCATTTCCTTCTCCAATGCATGGAAGAGAAAAGTGAAAGTGAAGTCGCTCAGTCGTGTCTGAGTCAGCGACCCCATGGACTGCAGCCTACCAGGCTCCTCCATCCATGGGAGTTTCCAGGCAAGAGTACTTAATCCCTAAACACTGTATTCTTCAACTGCATCCTCTCTCCTTTTCTCCCTCTCTCCCTCCCCACCCATTCCAGACCTATTCAAGGAGGGACAGTCTACATGCCAGTTTAAACTCTTCATTAAATAAAAGAAACTTTTATTGAATAAATAAAGATAAACCTCTTGAGTCAAACATTATAATAGTGAAGAACCAAGTATTTTCTTTTGACATTAAAAATAAACATTCTAATTCATATCAATAACAAGCATGGCTCTGATAAAAATCACCCATTCCAGACCTGTTCAAGGAGGGACAGTCTACATGCCAGTTTAAACTCTTCATTAAATAAAAGAAACTTTTATTGAATAAATAAAGATAAGCCTCTTGAGTCAAACATTATAATAGTGAAGAACCAAGTATTTTCTTTTGACATTAAAAATAAACATTCTAATTCATATCAATAACAAGCATGGCTCTGATAAAAAAGAATATAGAGCCTAATATTCTAATAAAGGTATGATTATTGAATTTTGCAAATTAGCAAAGACTCAGTACTTAAAGTACTTAAGAGCAATTCATTTAGATCCCTCATTGGGCTTACTTCAATTCTGTTTTAATCATTTATGTTTTGCAATCACATATATTTAAAAAATACCACAGGATATTTGAATAAAAAGTAACTGCATCTTAACATGCATTCACTATTATAATGTTTGACTCAAGAGGCCTATCTTTACTTATTCAATAAAAGTTTCTTTTATTTAATGAAGAGTTTAAACTGGCATGTAGACTGTCCCTCCTTGAATAGGTCTGGAATGGGTGGGGAGGGAGAGAGGGAGAAAAGGAGAGATGATGCAGTTGAAGAACACAGTGTTTAGGGATCAAGTATTGGCATTTGTTTTAATGAGACTTTATTAAACTTTATTAAACTTTTACTAATGAGTAATTTGAAAATCTATAAATTTTTATATATTTCTAAAAACCTCTATTTTCTATTTTAGTGTTCTTTATAAACAAATATGCATACACAAAGGGTATACTTTGTTCTCTAATGAATATTTTATAGTTTACTATGAAAGATCTGTCATTATTATATTAAACATTTTTGCTAATAAAATGTTACAAGAGCTAAGAAATATTATTCAAACCAAACTCTGAAATTGATCATCATTTTAATAACATACACTGCTTTAAAATTTATTTACAAATTTATTTTTCACAAAATGATTTGGAGCCAATGTTTTAACAGAAAAACCTCTGACCTCACATAAGCTGACAAGCTCCAATTCTTTTTCTGGGATCCAGTCCTAGTTTCTCTTTAATTGTGCCACATGTAAAACACAGCAATCACATTTTGATATCAAAACTTCCAAATAGTTTAAACTTTTCTGATACAAAACTCATGTTTTATGTTTTCTAGTCCCATGATTTCTTCCAAGGAAACTTCCATTTTTGCTAATCTACTATCAAGCATATTTTTATTTACCAACAACTATTATTGAATATGAACAGTTCATTTTTTGTTGCTGACTCACTACAAAATTCAGAACTGAAGTCATTCCACGTCACAAAGGCTTATTGTCTCCAGGGACAGATATTAACTATACTTTCAAATAAAGAAAATAATCCATGATCAAACCCAAGACTAATATCTAACTTGCTCAGATTTACAAGAATAAACTGCCCAGCCTAGCACGTAATCACAATAACAATCAATTCATCCACAAATCATTTTCCCCAAATCCTGTTTGAATCAGAAGAATAATAAGATTCAATATACTATATATAGCCTACTTTTTAATGGCTAATAACTTAAATCAAGAGAGCTACCAAAAAGAAAACAAAAAAATCTATCAACTAAAATTATTAACAGCAGAAATATCTCTTCATTTGATTGGATTCCAGGTGAAAAGAGAACAGACTACAAAGGAAGTATGGTAGACAAAAGCATGAAAGGCAGGGCTGTAGCTGGAACGGATTGGGGGCAGGAGGAAAAGGGGACGACAGAGGACGAGATGCTGGATGGCATCACAGACTGAACGGGTGAACTCCGGGAGCTGGTGATGGACAGGCAGGCCTGGCATGCTGCGATTCCTGGGGTCGCAAAGAGGAGGAGAGCCAGAAACAGGATTTCTTATCAAAGCAATAATGTTCACGGCAGCAATCAATGGAACAGAATAGAAGCAACAAACTAAAACCAAGACACCACGTAAGTGACAACATGAGCCTAGTGACAAAGGAAGAGGAAAAAGATATCAGAGCAAGTGGCAGAACTAAAGACCACCATCAATAAAAACAACTTACAACGACTTAAACAGAATGAATTAATTTTTTAAATAATAACAGCAAGAGAGAAAAAAGAAACTACTAGAAATTCTACTCCAAAATGGAAGACAGTGGGAACTATTTGGGAAATACTATCACCATAAACTATATAAAATTTAAATAAGTGGGGGGGAAACCTGGTAAATTATGACCTAGATGCAGAGGGCTTCACTAACTAAACCCTTTGACTGTGTGGATCACAAGAAACTGTGGAAAATTCTTAAAGAGATGGGGACATCGGACTGCCTTAACTGTCTGCTGAAAAATCTGTATGAAAATCAAGAAGCAACAGTTAGAAATGAACATGGAACAATAGACTGGTTCAAAATTGGGGAAGGAGTACATCAAGGCTACATACTGTCACCGTAAGTATTTATTTATTTAACTTCTATGCAGAGTACATCATGTGCAATACCAGGATAGATGAAGCACAAGTTGGAATCAAGACTGCTGGGAGAAATGATAACCTCAGATATATCCAGATGATACCACCCTAATGGCAGAAAGTGAAGAGGAACTAAAGAGCCTCGTGATAAGAATGAAAGAGGAGAGTGAAAAAGCTGGCTTAAAACGCAACACTCAAAAAACCATGACATCCGTTCCCATCACTTTAAGGCAAATAGAAGGGGAAAAAGTGGAAGCAGTGACAGGTTTTATTTTCTTGAGCTCCAAAATCTCTGTGGACGGTGACTGCACCCATGAAATTAAAAGACCCTTGCTCCTTGGAAGGAAAGTTTTGACAAACTCAAGACCGCATATGAAAAAGCAGAAACATCTATCTGCCAACAAAGGTCCATACAGTCAAAGCTATGGTTTTTCCAGTAGTCGTGCGTGGACGTGAGAGCTGGACCATAAAGAAGACTAAGCACTGAAGAACTGATGCTGTCTAACTGTGGAGCTGGAGAAGACTCTTTTTAGAGTCTCCCGGACTGCATGAAAGTCAAATCAGTCAGTCAATCGTAAAGGAAATCAACCCTAAATATTGCTTCAAAGGATTGATACTGAAGCTCCAATACTTTGGCCACCTGATGTGAAGATCCAACTCACTGGAAAACATCCTGGATGCTGGGAGATACTGAGGGCAGGATGAGAAGGGGGCAAGAGAGGATGACATGGTCAGATGGCATCACCAAGTCAATGAACATGAGTCTGAGCAAACTCTGGGAGATGGTGAAGAACAGGGAAGCTTGTAGTCCATGGGGTTGCAAAGAGTCAAACACCATTTAGCAACTGAACAACAGCAACATCCAACAATTATAACGGTCTTCAGGATGGAAAATTATTCTGTATTCTGAGCCATACATCTGCATATGGTTCTTCAGGGTGAGTATTTTACATTATGATGATTACTGGAAAATGGCTTCAGAAAAAAATTCATATTGTTTTATATTAAATAGCAAACCAGCGTGTGTGTTCTCACCTTGCAGCCCCACTGACTGTAGCACACCATGCTACTCTGTCCATGGGATTTTCCCAGGCAAGAATACTGGAGTGGGTTGCCATTTCCTACACCAGGGATCTTCCTGCGTCAGGGGTCACTGGCAGGTAGATTCTTTACCACGTGTGCCACCTGGGGAGTCCCCTTTCTGTCAAATATTACCTATAACTCAGCCTTTTTCTATTTATATTAAATATTACCCATATATCAGCTTTCTTCCTATTTATCTCTTCTGAAGACTGCAGGAATTTTTTTCTTTCCCTTGTATCACTGTTATTTATCTTTTTAACACTTTTTCTGTCTTTATAGAAATAAGCCAGACAAAGACTGCACAAATTTTTTAAACTCAGATCCTATTTAATTTGTCCCATAAACTGAAATTAAAGGCCACTGTATTCAAAATAAGATGAAAATAATGAACTTACTACATATGGTCTAGGAAGTTACCAGAAATTAATATTACTGAATTTAAAAGATGGCCGAAAGTTTCATAGATGTTAGTAACATCTGCCTTTTTTCCCAACAGGGGGCTGGTCTAGAAAAATCACAGTTGACTCTTTTTAGTGAAAGAACAGTAATGTACATAACCGGTCCAAAACAGATCACCAAATTGCTTCTTCTCCAAAAAAAAAAAAAAAACCACACATCAAAGTATAATGGAACAATAAGGAAGAAGGAAATTCTACTAGAGTACTATACTTATCTTCCTTTATAGTTTCTCACGAAGACAATGAATGATGAAAAATATATAAATATACAATACTATTACAAGATATTAATGACACAGGAATGAAGAGGGGGTAAAAAACTAAGGTATAATACGGGAACTGTCTACCTACCATTCCTATAACCTAAAACATCTAAAAAATAAGGTCTATTACTTTGCTTAAACGTTTTAATAAAACAAAAAATGAGACAGCACAAGGCTGTCTACTACCACTGCAGCTTTTAGTTTACTTGTAAACATTTTTCTTCAACAACTATTTTTCCTAAGTATAAAAATAATATGTGAAGTCGCTCAGTCATGTCTGACTCTTTGCAACCCCATGGACTGAGCCTCCCAGGCCCCTCCGTCCTTGGCATTTTCCAGGCAAGAGTTCCAGGCTGGGTTGCCATTGCCTTCTCCAGGGGATCTCCCCGACTCAGGGATTGAACCGGGTCTCCCACACTGCAGGCGGATGCTTTACCCCCTAAGCCACCAGGGAAGCCCAAAAATAATATAGGATTACTGATAAATTTTCGGAAAATATACTAAAATTAAAATTTTCGAAAATCAAAATTTCCAGTAATTCATGGAAATAATCATGTAACTTCAGTGTACATTTCCTTGCTTTTCATATATAAAAAATACATACATACTGCAAATATTTACTATTACACAGCATGTAAAGTGTTGCATATAATATTTTATTTAACCTACTGTGGGCATTTTCTATTATCACTCAACACTAAGAAAGTTGTAAAGAATTAATCACATTTAAAATTTTGAAAAAATGTTTCTGTTGATACAAGTAAAATAACTACAATGAAAAAAAAAATAATAATAACTACAATGAAAGGGGGGGTGGGAAACAGGAACGATAAATAAGCAATCCTAGTCTTTGTTTCTAGAACACGTGCTATGTAGTACACAGAAAGGAAAAATAAAATGTCCCTGACAATTGACTAGTAGAAATATCAAGTTCGAAGCAAGGCTCTCTGAGATATACTTGTTTACCAAACAAAAGGAGAACAGTGGATAGGAGGCCTGAAATGTCCCAAAAGATGAGGGGAAAACAGTATTTCTGATTTTAATACAGCCCACCTACTCATTCTTTCAAAATTCCTTCTCTTTTTCATTAATCTCAGAAAAGCAAAGGAGAAAAGAAAAGATATAAGCATCTGAATGCAGAGTTCCAAAGAATAGCAAGAAGAGATAAGAAAGTCTTCTTCAGCAATCAATGCTAAGAGACAGAGGAAAACAACAGAATGGGAAAGACTAGAGATCTCTTCAAGAGAATTGGAGATACCAAGGGAACATTTCATGCAAAGATGGGCTCGATAAAGGATAGAAATGGTATGGACCTAACAGAAGCAGAAGATATTAAGAAGAGGTGGCAAGAATACACAGAAGAACTGTACAGAAAAGATCTTCACGACCCAGATAATCATGAGGATGTGATCACTAATCTAGAGCCAGACATCTTGGAATGTGAAGTCAAGTGGGCCTTAGAAAGCATCACTAAGAACAAAGCTAGTGGAGGTGATGGAATTCCCGTTGAGCTGTTTCAAATCCTGGAAGATGATGCTGTGAAAGTGCTGCACTCAATATGCCAGCAAATTTGGAAAACTCAGCAGTGGCCACAGGACTGGAAAAGGTCAGTTTTCATTCCAATTCCAAAGAAAGGCAATGCCAAAGAATGCTCAAACTACCGCACAATTGCACTCATCTCACACGCTAGTAAAGTAATGCTCAAAATTCTCCAAGCCAGGCTTCAGCAATATGTGAACCGTGAACTCCCTGATGTTCAAGCTGGTTTTAGAACAGGCAGAGGAACCAGAGATCAAATTGCCAACATCCGCTGGATCATGGAAAAAGCAAGAGAGTTCCAGAAAAACATCTATTTCTGCTTTATTGACTATGCCAAAGCCTTTGACTGTGTGGATCACAATAAACTGTGGAAAATTCTGAAAGAGATGGGAATACCAGACCACCTAACCTGCCTCTTGAGAAATCTGTATGCAGGTCAGGAAGCAACAGTTAGAACTGGACATGGAACAACAGACTGGTTCCAAATAGGAAAAGGAGTACGTCAAGGCTGTATATTGTCTCCCTGCTTATTTAACTTATATGCAGAGTACATCATGAGAAACGCTGGACTGGAAGAAACACAAGCTGGAATCAAGATTGCCGGGAGAAATATCAATAACCTCAGATATGCTGATGACACCACCCTTATGGCAGAAAGTGAGGAGGAGCTAAAAAGCCTCTTGATGAAAGTGAAGGAGGAGAGCGAAAAAGTTGGCTTAAAGCTCAACATTCAGAAAACGAAGATCATGGCATCCGGTCCCATCACTTCATGGGAAATAGATGGGGAAACAGTGGAAACAGTGTCAGACTTTATTTTTTTGGGCTCCAAAATCACTGCAGATGGTGACTGCAGCCATGAAATTAAAAGACGCTTACTCCTTGGAAGAAAAGTTATGACCAACCTGGATAGTATATTCAAAAGCAGAGACATTACTTTGCCGACTAAGGTCCGCCTAGTCAAGGCTATGGTTTTTCCTGTGGTCATGTATGGATGTGAAAGTTGGACTGTGAAGAAAGCTGAGCGCCGAAGAATCGATGCTTTTGAACTGTGGTGTTGGAGAAGACTCTTGAGAGTCCCTTGGACTGCAAGGAGATCCAACCAGTCCATTCTGAAGGAGATCAACCCTGGGATTTCTTTGGAAGGAATGATGCTAAAGCTGAAACTCCAGTACTTTGGCCACCTCATGCGAAGAGTTGACTCATTGGAAAAGACTCTGATGCTGGGAGGGATTGGGGGCAGGAGGAGAAGGGGACGACCGAGGATGAGATGGCTGGATGGCATCACGGACTCGATGGACGTGAGTCTGACTGAACTCCGGGAGATGGTGATGGATAGGGAGGACTGGCGTGCTGCGATTCATGGGGTCGCAAAGAGTCGGACACGACTGAGCGACTGAACTGAACTGAGAGTAACAAGAAAGAATAAATCCTTCGGGGGATTAATTTTTTTTTTCTAGTTTTTTAGTTTAGGGTTTTTTTTTTTTAATGAAATAGCACAACACAGAAAAATACTATTTATATAAAATAATATCCCCCTTGTTTTAACTTGGTCTTTTTTTTTTTCTTATAGACTGCAGCAGGTTTAATAGCAGCCCCAAAGGTATGCCCAAATTGTAGCCCCCAGAACCTACAAAGAGGACTTTATTTAGAAAAACAATCTTTGTACCTGATTGTGGATTTTGAGATGAGATCAGCCGGGATTAAGGTGGGCCCTTGTTTGTGCTCAGCTGCTCATTTGCGTTGACTCCTTGCTACCCATGGACTGTAGCCTGCCAGGTTCCTCTGTCCATAGACTTTTCCAGGCAACAATACTGGAATGGGTTGCCATGTCCTACTCAATAACTTGGTCCTTTTAATATCACAGAGTCTTCAAGTTCACCTGGTATTATCACTAAGTTTCTAATCAACAGCTAGGATTTAAGGTCTTGCACCCAAGACTTGGAAGGAATATAGAAAGAGAGCTGGGACAAAACTCAAACTGCAGTAAGAGTTACTGAGCTACCAAGACTAACACCTGAATGACAACTCTTGGGCAGCATTCCCCTCCCAAGCATCTAACTCAGACACTGCAAGAGAGAGCAAAGTCCTGGATACTACATGAACAGCTGGCAACTGACAACCAGACTCAAAGACCAAATTTCACGAAAACTTTGTCATACTAACCACTACCTATATACATCTCAAGAGCAGGGAGAAGAAAAAAGTATTTTAATAGATCTGTCATTCATTCATCCACCCAAATAGCGGCATCCAACTCATCATACACTACTATGTTTCAGTGGGAAAAGTACTGAAATCCTTGATATTTATTTCATATTGCTCAAATTTATTCAGAAAATTATTAAATAATCAACAATACAAAAGTATAATCATTTAAAACATGCCTTACAAGACTTTTTACTTAGTCAACAATCCTAAACTTTGCTAAAATGAGATTAAGAACTTTTTTGCTGTAATCACTGGTAACAAACTCACCAGGTGATTCTCCCCCCACATCTGAGGCTTGAGCTGAATCTACTGAAGAAACCACACTAACAGCATTGGTAGGTGTACCTGTAAGTGTGGAAGGTAAGACTGCTGATTTTTTTGTTGCAACGATGACACTTCTGTAATAAAGAAAATAAATAGATTTTAACATATAGAAGATCACACAATTACATAAATTTCAAAACAGAAAACAGGAAATCAACTTCTTTCTACCATATATCTCTATTTTGATGTACAATTTAGAAAATATTCTCAATAAGAAATCACTTCACCGGTATTCACATTAATTTATTCTTCACTTTTCAGAATCAAGATAATGTTCTATGAAAATATAATAATACATGTTAACATTTAAACTTATATTTACTATATTCTTTAACTTTAAAATCATCTTTAATTATCCAACTTCAAATATAACCAAAGGTATATACAAAAAAGAAATACGGCATTCATGTGGAGAAGTAACTTTTTCTTAACCTCAGAAGTGAAGCAGAAAACTCAACAGATTTCTACAAGAATTTTAAAGCACCAGCAAGTTGAAATGATAAAACCTTAGAAATCTTATAAAGTAAGAAAATGCAGACATTAACAATTTTTAAAAATGTATACAATCAAACTTTTACTTTTCAACCCTCGAAGACTGTCTTTTGATAATATTACAAAGAAAAAGCAATGCATACACATAAAAGCTAGATGTACATCAACTTATCAAACTTGTTCATCTCTGTATTATCTAAACACAGGTATTTATGATATACCAATTTCAATTAAAGGGTAATACTTTATGCCAAAATAGTAACTAAAAGACCTTATTAGGCATAACATAAAAGGCACTTTTAATTGAAGTTAGCTCCATAAACATGCAAAAACCCAGTTAATGAGGTAAAGAGGACAGCTGATATATAATGCACTCCCACAGCAGTGCTTACTTTTAATTACCTGGTGTTAACCATAAGCCTAAAGTCTTCAACGTTCAATTTATTTAATCACATCTTTCGTTGACAATATTGTAACTGCAAGCTTCAAGTATTCCCTTAACAGCTTTATTCCATTTCGAAATAAAGTTACTTAGATACTTGATCCCAATAAATGCATTCAGAAGTGAAAATTATGTAATTCCAGTACTTTAAAAATACATTTTGTTTGTGTTGTTACATCAGAAAGAGATAACACAACGTCAAATAGGTTCTGTTTTACTTCAGTGCCTATCTTGTGACAGCAAACCCTGTCGCCAATTAAATCAAGTTCTCTTGCGCTAGGCATGGCGTACTCAATGTACTTGGGGGTAGCTGGTGGCACCTCATTATAAGGGTGACTGCCAATGTTAACGATACACTAAAAAACAGAAGCAACAGCCACCTGAGCCCTCAGGCCAAAATGCTGTGCTGAAATCACAGTAGCTCTCATCCCATGAAGACTGCTGACTTCAGGGGGAGTGGACGACCCCCTCTCTGCATGTGTGCACGTGTGTGTGTACACGTATGCTGGTAGTACATTCACAAAACAATACAAAATTGTGCATTACCTGCTACAGGCAAAACTTTGCAAGTCTATTGTTTAAGGAAATCTGTAGCTATTTATTTGCTAGCAAACTATTTTGACGGGAGAGGGATGAACATGGGAGGATTTACTCTGACATTTGTTCACAAAAGAAACAACTAGCAAGATCTAGTTTACTCATACAAGAGCCAAGTACCGATAGGAGCAACAGAATTTAGTATTTAGAAAGGTGAAACCGTTTTTTCCATATCTGAAATTTAAGCCATAAGCCTACCCTATGTACCGGCAATTCAACTTTTAGAAATTTCCTCACGATAACTTAAGACCATAAAGAATAGATACAATAACATTAAGAAATGCTTTACTGATAACAACCAAAAACTGGAAACAGCCCTGAATCTTTAAGCAGAAAAATGAATTAAAATTTGGTGGGATACATATAGGATGAAATAATAGTAATATAAATAAACTACTGATTGATTAACATAACATGTATGAATCTCAAAAGCATTATGTTAAGTGAAGGAAGCCTTATACAGAAGAACACATACTTTGTATTTCCTTTAAGGATGTAAGGATGTAAGTCCATCATGAACTTCCTACACGAAGTTCTAGAAAAGGAAAAATTAATCTGTTGTTTAAAAAATATAGAACAATAGTTGTCTGTGAGGGACAGGCACTAGCTAGGAAGGAGCATTAAGGAACTTTCAAGACTGAGGACAACTTGACTGGAAATTTAGGTTACACAGGTGTTTAATTTGTCAAAACTCATAAAATGGCACACTTAAGATTTGTGCCTATCACAGTATGTACACTTTACCTTAAAAAACTGTATTGGTCTCTGGTTAGAGATGTACACACCTTAACTATTTAAGATTGAAGTGATCTTATGCCTGCAACTTTCTTTGAAATGCATAAAAAAATAAGACTGATGGATACACAGAAGGGGTTATATGGACAAAGGTACAATGAAGTAAACAAATAAAGGCTAATTGCAGAACCTCAGTGACAGGTCACTAAATGTTCACTGTACAATACTTTGAACTTCTCTGAATGTTTAACAAAATGGTTAAAAGACAGCAACAACGAAAAATTTACCACAGATGCCCTGTAAAACACAAAAGCTCTATTCGTCCAAGATGGCACAGTTAATAACAGATAACAAAAGAACCTGACCTCATTTCTGTTCCTTCAAACAAGTGTCATTAATAATGTTTTCAATCACGAAAAACCGCTATAACGTAGTTCAGTAAATATTTATTGTCCAATATCTTTCACACATTCTCATTCCAAACATATCTGAAGTGTGGGTTCCTATATGAATTTACATTTAACCAGCATTCCTTACGGACTTCTCCCATATGCTCTAATGGTTCTTGAACTAAGCGTGTACATTATCTCACAACTCCAATCCTTTGTACATGCCGTTTCTCTACCAAGACTCCTTCCGCCTAGTTTGTTTGCCAGCAATCTTCCTTCTCACCTTCCAAAACCTCGCCCAAAGGTTAAGTGTCCCCAGACAGCCAGGTCGATGTTCACTGTTCTTTGTGTTCCCGCATGATCCAATTGTGCAAACTTAATAAATACATACATACATGATCCTATCACATAAATTTAACAAGTCATTAATGAGTGCTAAGATTAAGCACTGATAACATGTCAAGAATTACTACTCAATTCACAGAATAATCCTAACATTCTTATTACTTTTATTTAGAAAAGTGAAAGAGTAAAGTTCAGAAAGGAAAAGTAATTTGCCAAGGTATATATGGATAGGGAGGCCTGGCGTGCTGCGATTCACGGGGTCGCAAAGAGTCGGACACAACTGAGCGACTGAAATGAACTGAACTGAACTGATGGCAGAACTGCAATTCTAGGTTTATCTAAACAAGGGCCTCTAATTTGAACCAGTTTCTTAAGTTTTATTGAGATATAATTCACATTCCATATAATTTATTCATATATAGTATAAAATTAAATGATTTTTAGAATATTCAAAAATTATACAACCATCACCACAATTACATTAACATTTAAACATAATTCTATATTATAATCTATAAGCAATGAGAATAAAGACTTCCAAGATTTAAAATTATTACTACATATGTACTACTGCTGCTGCTGCTGCTGCTAAGTCACTTCAGTCATGTCCGACTCTGTGCGACCCCATAGGCGGCTACTAAAATACAAAAATATGTCTGCTCAGAAACAGAAAAACTGAATTCTTTAGCAATTTCCTTAGTACATAATAGAAAAATAGAATTAATCAATTTCTATATTCAATGTTTGTTTCAAATCACCTCTGAGAAAGTAACAATATAATGCTTTAGCTTTGGGCCACATAGAAACAAAGAAAATTCAGTCACAAAGATTCACTTAGAAGGACATTAAGTAGGAGGCAAATTTCATGATATTTTCACTCCCTTTACTGTTTCTATTGCTATAAATTATAAATTTTCTGTGTAAAAGACTAAAATCTTCAACACAGGGGTATATTTAAGCTACCATACTTATCATGTATAAAAGTGTAAATCTAAACTGTTAGTAATGTTGTTTAGTTGCTAAGTCCAGTCCAACTCTTTTGTGGCCTGTAGACTGGAGCCCACCAGGGTCCTCTGTCCATGGGATTTTCCAGGCAAGAATACTGGAGTCAGTTGCCATTTCCTTCTCCAAGGGATCTTCCTGAATCACAGATCAAATCTGTATCTCCTCCTTGACAAGCAGATTCTTTACCTCTGAGCAAATGGATTAGTAAACCCTGTCTTAAAATTTTAATAAAATGGCATCATTTTCATCCTACAGCTTAAGGTTCTACTTAAAAGAAACTGAAATCTTTGAATTTTTGATATATGCCATCAATTTTAAGAAAAAGCACTTCAAACTTTTTGGCATAAAAAAATCAGAAGACAGGTAAGTCCTTTAATTATGCATGCTGTTTTTCCAAACTTTCAAGTTATAGTGAAATATTAAAGCATAAAATTCCACATATTATAGCTTTTTTTCTTTATACTCACCAGCTTTAATAATTAGTATCTGTAAAACACTATGCTAAGGACATATATGAATTATGTTACTAACATTGACAACAAACTACCACCACCAGGAGGGGATTATGTATACTAACAACCCGAGAGGTAAGCACTTCATATTATTAGCCCCATTTTACAAATGAGAAAGAAGTAATTTTCCTAAGCCTCCACAGATAGACAGTACAGACACTGCTGACTTTTCTTTTTCTTACCTGAACTAGGGAGACTTTTTTGAAGATTTCTTTTAATTGAATAACAACAAAGAGAGAGGAACATTTTCTTCCAGATCACTAAGGCTGAGAAGTTCCATTTCAGAACTGTATCAGTTTGAAATATCATAAACTTTCACAGAAACGCTATTTTCTTTAACATGCAAATAGTTCACTAAAGGAGAAGAGCATTTCAAGCCAAGTACTTTATTCCCTAAGGATCTAGCTGAAAAGCCAGACAAAGCCCTTGAACTTTATCAAGATAAATCCCTGGCATCCACTAATCACCAGAGGATCTCTGAATGAGATAAGAGCAGGAATTTTGGCATGGGAATGAATACAAACACCTTGCCATCCACAAAGGCCCACAACCTGGCAGCCTATCAGCAAGGTTCCACTCGAGCTGTTACTCTAAACTTTCCAGCTATTGCTTGGAAGTTGATAATTCTTAAGATATGAGGAGAGTTGTGATTTCTAACACAGCATTCCAGAGATAAATACACGATCAGAGGGATGCTTTGAAATTCTCTAAGATACTCCTTTGGTCTAAAGCTGCATGAAAAGTTTTTCAAAAGGTGTCTCTTGCTTTGAAAAAGAGAGGGGGAAAACAGAGCAGTTTGCTTGCCATCAGACAATATGTTAAATGCATACCAGACATGTAAGCTCCAAACAGCCTCCTGAAAAACAGTATTGCCAAATTCCCCTTTGTTTTCTATTTTACTAAATCCCTAAAAATGTATTCCCTTTGCAGTTTCCTGAACAATTTCATAACCTACTCACTGAAGGTATCATGAAGGCACAGAAAATTTGTACACTATTTAAAAAGAAATAAATGCCAAAACACATGAAAATTAGGGAATTTATAAGGAAACAACTTTGATTGTATTAGAAATATACATTAAAGGTAAAAACCTACCCTCAAGGTTTTCTCATTATTTAATCTAACATTAATACAAATTTAAACAAGTTTATAAATACTGTCAATTTTTTTAAAAACCTAATCATTTATACCTCAAAATATAGTCATTGCAGTTTGTCATATCATGAAGGCACAGAAAATTTGTACACTATTTAAAAAGAAATAAATGCCAAAACACATGAAAATTAGGGAATTTATAAGGAAACAACTTTGATTGTATTAGAAATATACATTAAAGGTAAAAACCTACCCTCAAGGTTTTCTCATTATTTAATCTAACATTAATACAAATTTAAACAAGTTTATAAATACTGTCAATTTTTTAAAAAACCTAATCATTTATACCTCAAAATATAGTCATTGCAGTTTGTCATATACTTTTTTGAGACAAATAGAAACATATATATATATTTTTTTTTTAAGACCATTAAATCCCAAACTAAACTGTACTCTGCTTTTTCATTTAATAATATATCTTCAACATCATTTTAAATCAATATATAGTGTGCTTTTCTCTCATCAGTGGCTGCGGAGTATTTCCCTTATATTTACCATATGCATAGGAAACAATGCATGCAACCAGTTCTTCATTTGCAACTATGTTTGCATAGCACTGCCAAATGACAGGGTAGAGAGTCCACTGGCTATGGCTTAAATCCCAGCTCCACCACTTAAGCACAAGAGCTTAAGCTGCTTTTTTACATTCCCTATGCCTCAGTTTCTTCATCTGTAAAATAAGAACAAAAACAGTATCTGTCTACCCACCTACCTGCCTATCTAAAACAATGCATTTTAACACTTTCACAGGGTAAAAGCTCAACAGGTAACAGCTTAATTATGAAATTCCTCTTACAGGAAGAAAACATTTTGTACTTGCATACATCTGTATAAACTTCGAGAGATATCATTAAGTTTGCATATTTTAAATTTTAATTAACTGCCAATTTTCCCTCAAATAAACTGTACCACGATGTCCTCCACAATATACCCTCATTAACACTAGGCATAATCTTTTAAACTTCTAGATTTCTTCATGCTAAGTGCTACAGATTAATTTATATTCAATATTATTTCACACCAATACATATTGTTCTGCTTTTTTTCCGCTTTAATAGCCATATAGTATCACACTGTCATACAGGAAACTGAGACTGAGGGGGATGAGGTAATCTGTCCAAATCCACTAATAAGTAATTGAGCCAGAACTCACATACAGCTGTGTCTGATTTCCAGAATCAATATATAATTTCTACAAGCCTAATTTTAAAAAAAAAAGGAATAAAAGGAAAAAAAACTCTGACTCTAGCAACAACTGTATCTATAACAACACATCATACATATATCAATATGCTATTTACCTGGAATTTAGACACTATCAGTCTTATCATTCTAGGACACTTGATCTAATCTTTAGACAGAGGGAGAAGGAACAAGATGACAGAGGAGGATGGCAAAAAGATTTTCCAATAAAATTATGTGTTTCCAGTGTTCAGCACACCTTAATTATATAAATAACTTTACCCAGCTTGGACAACAAGTCTGAAGTAGGAAATCAAGAGATAAGATGAAATACAGAGACGGCACAATGAAATAAACAACCAGAAAGCAGGAAATTAGGATGAAAACATGTCAAAAGAAAACAGAAGCCAACTGGAAGGAAATCCCACTGGACAAATAAGAGACACTTTCAGTATCAAGATAAACAACAACATAACAGTATAATTCATTCTATAAAACAGGAAACCATAAGGCCATATATTGAATGTATTGAATTCATTCGATGAGAATGATAACAGTTTCATAGTACCTCTTCCCAAGGAGTACCTTAACAGTGGAGAAACCCAGAAAATCCCATTTCAATAAATGATCTGAATGAATATCATCAGTAACAAGATAAAACAGGAAGAAACAGGGCCAGTTCTGTGATACTACTCCGAAAGACACTTCAAATTGAATCGAATCTCGAGGAAACATTAACAAACTAAACTGAGGGACATTCTAATAAAACAGCTGGACTCTCAACTTCTGAAGGGTCGAGGCTATTAAATTCAAGCAAAGACTAAGGAACTATTCTTCCAAAATGAAGGAGAATAAAGAGACACAACAGAATACAATACACAATTCTGAATTCAATCCTTCTACTAAAAAAATAGCATTACTGAGAAAATCAATGAAACCTGAAATGGGTTTCAAGATGTGCAGGTATGATATCAATCTTAATTTCCTTATTGTGATGAATTTACTGTGGATATGCAGAAAAAACACAATAAACTATTCAAAAAGGATGGCGTATTGTATCAGTTTCCCCTCAACAGGTTTAGGAAAAGTAAAATTTATTTTAATTGGCAACTTTTCTATAAGGTAGAGCTTCTTTCATATGAAAATATTGACCTTTGAAAAAGAATTCAATAACTCCTACAGACAGAATTTCAGAAAATTTACTGTAAATTTAATATAAAGAAAAATCTCAAGCAAATTAGCCAAAGGTTTCTTAGGACAACAGAACCTACAAAGTTAGGAATCTACAGTCAACTCTCTCAAGCTGTCAAGAATGAACATTTAGATGAACTCCTAAGTCTGCCAGAATTCACAGATTCCCACCTTTTTCATAAAGGCTGGCACATACTGACAGCAAGGGAGTGAAAGATAATCATCTGGAAGAATAAGTGATTTCTAAGTTGCAACAAACAAAGAAAATTATTTAATATGCAACTTGCTCTATACAATCAGCAAAAAATCTATACAATCAGCAAAAAAAAACTGGGAGCTGACTGTGGCTCAGATCATGAACTCGTTGCCAAATTCTGACTTAAATTGAAGAAAGTTGGGAAAACCATTAGACCATTCAGGTATGACCTAAATCAAATCCCTTATGTTTATATGTTTATACAGTGGAAGTGAGAAATAGATTTAAGGCACTAGATCTGATAGATCTGATAGAGAGAGTGCCTGATGAGCTATGGTCAGAAGTTTGTGACATTGTACAGGAGACAGGGATCAAGACCATCCCCATGGAAAAGAAATGCAAAAAAGCAAAATGGCTGTCTGGAGAGACCTCACTAATAGCTGTAAAAAGAGGAGAAGTGAAAAGCAAAGGAGAAAAGGAAATATATAAGCATCTGAATGCAGAGTTCCAAAGAATAGCTAGGAGAGATAAGAAAGCCTTCCTCAGCAATCAATACAAAGGAATAGAGGAAAAGAACAGAATGGGAAAGACTAGAGATCTCTTCAAGAAAATGAGAGATACCAAGGGAACATTTCATGCAAAGATGGGCTCAATAAAGGACAGAAATAGTATGGACCTAACAGAAGCAGAAGATATTAAGAAGAGAAGGCAAGAATACACAGAAGAACTGTACAAAAAAGATCTTCATGACCAAGATAATCACGATGGTGTGATCACTCACCTAGAGCCAGATATCCTGGAATATGAAGTCAAGTGGGCCTTAGAAAGCATCACTACGAACAAAACTAGCTGAGGTGATGGAATTACAGTTGAGCTACTTCAAATCCTGAAAGATGATGCTGCTAAAAAGCTGTACTCAATATGCCAGCAAATTTGGAAAACTCAGCAGTGGCCACAGGACTGGAAAAGGTCAGTTTTAATTCCAATTCCAAAGAAGGACAATGACAAAGAATGCTCAAACTACCACACAATTGCACTCATCTCACACACTAGTAAAGTAATGCTCAAAATTCTCCAAGCCAGGCTTCAGCGATATATGAACCGTGAACTTCCAGATGTTCAAGCTGGTTTTAGAAAAAGCAGAGGAACAAGAGATAAAATTGCCAAAATCTGCTGGATCATCAAAAAAGCAAGAGAGTTCCAGGAAAACATCTATTTCTGCTTTATTGACTATGCCAAAGCCTTTGACTGTGTGGATCACAGTAAACTGTGGAAAATTCTGAAAGAGATGGGAATACCAGACCACCTGAATTGCCTCTTGAGAAACCTATATGCAGGTCAGGAAGCAACAGTTAGAACTGGATGTGGAACAACAGATTGGTTCCAAATAGGAAAAGGAGTACGTCAAGGCTGTATATTGTCACCCTGCTTATTTAACTTCTATGCACAGTACATCATGAGAAATGCTGGGCTGGAAGCAGCACAAGCTGGAATCAAGATTGCCAGGAGAAATATCAATAACCTCAAATATGCAGATGACACCACCCTTATGGCAGAAAGTGAAGAGGAACTAAAAAGCCTCTTGATGAAAGTGAAAGAGGAGAGTNCTGAGGGGTGGGATGGGGAGGGAGGTGGGAAGGGGGTTCAGGATGGGGACACATGTACACCCATGGCTGATTCATGTCAATGTATGGCAAAAACCACTACAATATCGTAAAGTAATTAGCCTCCAAATAAAATGAATAAAGTTAATTTTAAAAAATGAAATGATACACAAACCTGTCAACAAAATATCATAATTTTAAAAACTAGATTAAAACATCCCTTTTTATGAAGCTACAAAATTTAGCAAAGTTAAATTCCTGCTTAATCTTTAAACTCCATTATAATGCATGTATTTGTAAGATGCTAAAACAAAAGACTATTTATAGTACCTGTCAAAAGATCTGAACTGGACAGGTTGTTCAGCAGAGAGATCACCAAGAGCCCCAAGGCAGGCTGGTGGCAGAAGGGCAGGATCCACAGTGACTCCATCTGCTGGTATGTTTACTAAGCTTCGGAGAATGTCCTTCACGTTGACATTTTTTGAAACTGGAACTGACGGTGCAGCCTTGCTATCCAATTCATTCCCTCCATCACTTTTGGTTTCCTGAGATTTACTGACTTCTGAAGAAAGAGTGCACAGCGCCTCATTGATGGCATCAGGGCCTGTACTGATGCCAGGAGGCGCTCCAGGAGCAGTCACGTCCTCACAGCTGCCTAGCCCAGGAGCTGTTTCTCCCCCAATGCCTGAGTCCCTCCTTGGAGCAGGTGATGTGCTTCCAGATTCTTCCACAGATGTTGGAGTTACTGGGCTCGATGCTGCTGGTGAGTCTTCTACATCTTACCCAGAAAAAGAAGAAAAGTAAAAATTTTAAAAATTTAAAATAATTTTTAAAAGGTACATTCACTCCTAATTTTTTAAATTATGAAACATACAGCATGTTTTAAAAGGCTAAAACAAATTAATCTATAAAATGTACTGAGTAAATATACATATAATGAAATGGTTTAATAAAATAATAATAATAAATAAGGTTAACAAAGTATCTCAGAAAACCCGAAACTGAATATGACATACCAATGGGTAGCAACACAAGATTGAAAGCCATTGGTCTATAAGAAAAAGTCCAAAATCCATAGGGTATATTCAAGGTTCTTCAATAATATAAGTCTGCTAGGATGTAAACTTCATCAGGATATGAATTTGTCTTCATTAACACTTCATCTCCAGCACGAGTGACAATGCCCGGGCCTACAACAATGTCTGGCAAGTAGTAGGTCCACCAGTAAGTATTTTTCAGATGACTATTCATCTCCAACTTTATCTCCTGCTACTCATGCCATAATACATATAGAACACAAAACTGCTTACAATCTGCTGAATGGGCTTCTGTGCCTTATACACTGGCATTTCTTCAGGTTAATAGTCCCAAGACCTCTATCTCAGACATAGATTCTACTAGAAAACATGTTACCAACTCTATACGTATGAATAATTCAACGACCTTTAAAATATAGTTCCACAAGGAACATCACCTTTTCTATTTGATTTTCATTCCCTCCAATCAGGTATTGACTCCATTTCAACAAAATGTTCCATCTTGCTAAATTCAATGAGCAACTCTCGACCTAACAGCTCTTGACGTAACAGCTGCTGCTGCTGCTAAGTTGCTTCAGTCGTGTCCGACTCTGTGTGACCCCACAGACGGCAGCCCATGAGGCTCCCCCGTCCCTGGGATTCTCCAGGCAAGAACAGCAGCAGCAACTGCTTCTTCCTTCCAGGCGGGTAACACTCTTCCAGCTTTTCACGTGCCTTACTGTGATTCCTTCTTTACTTCCTTCACTTCTCTTTCTCCCTTATTTCTTAACTTGGAGGAATTTAGTACTCAGTTCTTAACCCTTTTACTTTTTCTATCAACATTTATGTTGTTAATGGTCTCATTCACTCTCCAAGTATTAAATATCACTATTTCAATCAATCAATCAAATTTAGATTGTTGTATGTAACTGCCTACTCTACATTTTTTTTAATATGTCTAAAAGACATCGCAAACACAACATATTGAAAATTAAATTTCTTATCCTTGCCTATGTTTCACCTTCAGGCTATCCAACTGCACATTATAATTATTCTTGACTTCCTTCCATATTTCACATACGCATGCCTAATATTTTTAAATACTGCTTTCTCACCATCAGAATATATCCAAAATCTCACTGCTTCTCACTAGCCCTACAGTTACCACCCAAGTCAATACCCAAATCACCTCTTGCTGAGATTATTGCAATATACTCCTAACTGGTTATGTTAGACTGTTACATTAATGGATCTACAGGTCATGCCTTCTGGTATTCATCCCCTTGAGTAGCTCTTGAGTATGGGCTAGGCCTGACTTCAGTTCAGTTCAGTTGTTCAGTCATGTGCAACTCTTTGTGACCCAACAGACTGCAGCACGCCAAGCCTCCTTGCCCATTGCCAACTCCCGGAGTTTATTCAAACTCATGTCCATTGAGTTGGCCATCAAACCATCTCATCCTCTGTCATCCCCTTCTCCTGCCTTCAATCTTTCCCATAATCAGGGTCTTCTCCAATGAATCAGTTCTTCACATCAGGTGGCCAAAGTATTGAAGCTTCAGCTTCAACATCAGTCCTTCCAATGAATATTCCAAAATCTGAATATATATGAATATTCAGGACTGATTTCCTTTAGGATGGACTGCTTGGATTTCCTTGCAGTCCAAGGGACTCGCAAGAGTCTTCTCCAACACCACAGTTCAAAGGCATCAATTTTCGGCACTCAGCTTTCTTTATAGTCCAACTCTCACATCCTTACATGACCACTGGAAAAACCATAGCCTTGACTAGATGGACCTTTGCTGGCAAGGTAATGTCTCTGCTTTTTAATAACCTGTCTAGGTTGGTCATAACTTTCCTTCCAAGGAGTAAGTGTCTGTTAATTTCACGGCTGCAGTCACCATCTGCAGTGATTTTGGAGCTGAAGAAAATAAAGTCTATCACTGTTTCCATTGTTTCCCCACCTATTTGCCATTAAGTGATAGGACAAGATACTATGCTCTTAGCTTGCTGAATATTGGGCTTTAAGCCAACTTTTTCACCCTCCTCTTTCATGTTCATCAAGAAGCTCTTTAGTTCTTCTTCACTTTCTGGCATAAGGGTAGTATCATCTTCATATCTGAGATTATTGATATTTCTCCTGGCAATCTTGATTGCAGCTTGTGCTTCATCCATTCCAGCATTTCTCATGATGTTCTCTGCACATAAGTTAAATAAGCAGGGTGACAATATACAGCCTTGACGTACTCCTTTCCCTATTTGGAACCAGTATGTTCTTCCATGTCCAGTTCTAACTGTTGCTTCTTGACCTGCATACAGACTCTCGGGAGTCAGGTCAGCTGGTGTGGTATTACCATCTCTTGAAGAATTTTCCACAGGGCCTGACTTACTTACACCTATGTGGCAGAAGTGACAATGGGCCAGTTCAGTACCCAGTCTTTAAGAAGATCTAACAGTTTGTGAGTTCTCAGAATCCCTGAATATCTCTGAAAGCAGTCTGGCTACGTTGCTGGTAAGATCATGCAGAGACCTCCGAATAGGAGATAAAGGACCTCCAAGCTAATGAAGTAAAACAAAGGAATTTAGCTGAAAACAAGTAGCAAGGTCCCCCCCCACACAACCCCAGTCTAGTCATTTTAGTCCGTCAGCCCTAGCTCTTGGAGCTATTTTAGCTGAGGCACTAGATAAATGAGTACAAAAGTTATCTCAGACTTTCCAACTCCAGAAACATCATTTGGAGCAGGAATTTTTACCACTGTGCCTGATCTGAATCAAAGTCACGGAATCAGGATAGCAAGACTAAAATAGTTGGGAGTTTTTACCTTGAGGTAACATGTAACACAGTGGTCCATAACTCAAACTCCGCTTTTTCTTGCCCTACAGGATGTAATCTTAACAGAATTCCATGTTCTACTTTTTAATAACATACATTAATTCTAATTCCTGTATTCAAAGCCGTCCAAAAATTTCCAGTTCTCCTTAGAGTGAAAATTCACTCTCTCTCTTCTGGTTATTCCTGATTTATTTCCCCACTCAATTTTTATTGTCTTAAGACTTAACATCTTCTAAAATACTATACAATTTGTTTTATTATATATTATATATACTCATTTATATATACTCATGTTAAATTATATATAGTTTGCTTTATATTATATATATATTTTTTCTTATATTTTATTATTTATAATATGTTTTATAGATGTGTATAAGAGAC
>SJYX01016131.1:170615-213697 GCA_006410675.1 Oreotragus oreotragus
GGGAGATGGTGATGAACAGGGAGGCCTGGAGTGCTGCGATTCATGGGGTCGCAAAGAGTCAGACACAACTGAGCAACTGATCTGAACTGAACTGAATAGGATACAAGTGGACTTTCCAGGTGGCACAGTAGTAAAGACTCCACCTGCGAATGCAGTTTCATAAAGGTATACTTAATGTGCCACAGGAATGTATTTCCTTTTGTGATAAACAGATTTGTAGTCAAATCTGTTCTAAAACAGTGCTTTGTCTTCCCTAAGCAAACCAATTTGTTTATTCTTTTTTTTTTGCAAATATATTAGAAATGCATTTTAAATTTTTGAAGTTGATTTTTAAATCTTTTAATTTACTCCAGTAGTTGAAAACCTAAATGCAAATGAGTAATTATCACCGTTGTTATCTTTTTGATACTGTTTTCCTAAAAGTATTTGTGACTGATAATTCCTAATTAATTACCAGATATTGTTCTAAATTACTCCACTAAAAGACTAGTCATTAATCTTCACAATCATTTGATAGCTAATCAATAGCTGTTTGCCATGTTTGGAAATCAGTACTATAAGGTACTAGTTAAAGACACTCATGCTGCTGCTGCTAAGTTGCTTCACTCGTGTACGACTCTGTGTGACCCCATAGACAGCAGCCCACCAGGCTTCCCCTGGATTCTCCAGGAAAGAACACTGGAGTGGGTTGCCATTTCCTTCTCCAATGCATGAAAGTGAAAAGTGAAAGTTAATTCGCTCAGTCGTGTCTGACTCTTGTTCTCCGAAAGATACTCATGAGCTAATAACTATAATGTTTCTTTAGCCATTACTTTCAACTTAATAACACTCAAATTTACTAATTAAGAGATAAAAGATGAATGCAATATATTAAGAGATTAACATTACTAACCTATGTATTTAAAAATTTTACCTATAAAATTTAGGTTGTTTTAAACGTTAACAATGTTTAGGAATTAGCTTTCTTTTTGTAAGCAAATTCATCGTTTTTATTGGATGTTATTTTTCTTTGGAATAACAGCTGTATATGATATGCTAACTTCTTAAGTTACCAACCTTTCCACAGCTGATAAATAAGATATATTTTTCTTCAAAAATAGCTGAATCCTCCCATATGGGATATTAGGAAGCATAGCTCAAGACGATCATAACCACACAAGAGGAAATCTTTTATAGAGACTCTGATGCAATGGCTTACAACAATAACGGCATAAAACATAATACTTAAAAGAAAANTGATATGCTAACTTCTTAAGTTACCAACCTTTCCACAGCTGATAAATAAGATATATTTTTCTTCAAAAATAGCTGAATCCTCCCATATGGGATATTAGGAAGCATAGCTCAAGACGATCATAACCACACAAGAGGAAATCTTTTATAGAGACTCTGATGCAATGGCTTACAACAATAACGGCATAAGACATAATACTTAAAAGAAAATTTTAAGTATTTATAAGCTTATACATATTTACTGATCTATTTTACACAAAATATCCTGGTTAAAAATCTAAATATTCTGGTCAAACCTAAGCACTTAAATGCTACCCTAATAACAATCTGACACGACTGAGCCACTTTCCTTTCACTTTTCACTTTCATGCATTGGAGAGGGAAATGGCAGCCCACTCCAGTGTTCTTGCCTGGAGAATCCCAGGGACGGCGGAGCCTGGTGGGCTGCCGTCTATGGGGTCGCACAGAGTCGGACACGACTGAAGTGACTTAGCAGCAGCAGCAGCAGAGGGATATCAAGTATAAAGCCTAGCCCATTCTAAGAAAACCACTTAAAAGAATTAGTTACCAAAACAGCATTATATGTTCAATAACAAAGAGAAACAATCCTGTGAGGAAAACAAGTCACGTATGTGATAAGTCCTATACACTCACCATGTAATATGCTCAAAAAAAATTTTTAAGTAGGTAGTATATTTTAACAGAGTTCACAACACACTATCCCAAAATATGAACACTGGCACACTGTTTTTTAAGATGAAGGAATCTGAGAAACAGTGTGTATAACCACTTAAAAGAATTAGTTACCAAAACACCATTATATGTTCAATAACAAAGAGAAACAATCCTATGAGGAAAACAAGTCACGTATGTGATAAGTCCTATACATTCACCATGTAATATGCTCAAAAAATTTTTTTAAGTAGGTAGTATATTTTAACAGAGTTCACAACACACTATCCCAAAATATGGAACACTGGCACATTGTTTTTTAAGATGAAGGAATCTGAGAAACAGTGTGTATAGAAAGATTCTGCCCTCTGCATCCTCCCCTGAAGCAGGTCATAAGGACTCTCAAATCACTCCCTTGTCCCTGAAGCTTCTTATGTGAGTGGTACGTAAAACCCAAAGGAAAAAGCGCACCCTCATCTCAACAGCAGAGGGATGCTGAGAAGGATCCGAACGGACAGTCCCTGACGGTTTTCCCGCGGTGTGCTGTCCTGATACCCTTTGTCCTCCCATGTTTATCCATGACTTCTCACCCTCATCAAATCTAATATAAAAACGCTCAGACTTAACTGTTTCTTTGGGTCTTCACTTCCTCATGAAAACACCCACTTGATGTAAAATACATTAAATAAATTCATATGCTTTTCTCTTGATAATCTCTGTTAATTTTCAGGTCCAGTCAAGAATCTTAAGAGTGTCAAGGAAGAATTTCTCCTCTACAATTCACAGGATTCAAATATAAAAGACTAGATAGCCTATAAATCTCCCTCCCACCACTGGTCCTCACCTGCACAATTTCCCAAAAGTGAGGCAATCAGTTATTAATTTCTTATGTAGCTTTCAAGAGTATTTTTGTGCATATATAAACAAATACAAACTCTCACTTGCCCACCCGTTTTACTTATTAATACCCACTACATATCCTGTTTCACACGTTCTTTTGTCACTTAATATATCTTAGTGAACTCTCTCTTAATTTGCAGTCCCTTACAATGAGTAGGTTGAGCATCTTTTCATAAATCTAAGTACTTTTTACTCAGTTTTCCATGGGCTGTTTGATCATGTCTTTTGTCCATTTTCCTATTAGGTTGTTGTTCCCTATTTCTGGGAGAAGTTTACATAAAAGGAATGCTATCTTTGCTCTGGTCCTAAATAGTTTTCTCAATTTGTCGTCTTTCTGACTTTGCCTGTGGTATTATTTGTTTTTTTGTCACAAAGGATTTTGCATGTTTTAATGCAGTTTAAAAAAAATAGTCTTTTTTCTTTAATGGTTCTAGACTCTAAATCATACTGAGAAAATTCTTACACAAAAGTTTACAGAAGAATTATGTCTTTTCTTCTAGTACTTTTATGCTTCCTCCCTCCAACTGCAGCACAGTCCATTTAATTGATCCATATGTTAAATTTCTTCATATTCCAACTGTTTTCCTCCATAGGTGAATCCTCTACTGTCCCAACACTGTTCATGGATAGTTTAAGTTTTCCCTGGTGATTTGAGACGTATCCTGTACAATATACTAAATACTTATACGCAATTTTATTTCTGCCCTTTCTCTTCTAATCCCCTGGTCAGCCCGTCTCTTCGTGTGTCAATACTGCATCTTTTAAATTACTGACACCTGGTCATGTAACTTGGTCCTCCGTAGACTTAGTTCCTTCTAGTTGCTCTTTACAGAATCTTCCTGGATATTTTTACTTGTTTATTTTGTCTTACTGTTCTTTAATAGTTAACTTACTCTGTTTTTTCCCCTCCAAAAAAAAAATGGTTACTTGCCATTTCCTTGGGATTTGATTAGCTTTATAAAACAACGTAAAGAAATTTCTTTAAAACCTAAAGAAAAGCCATTATAACTTTATGGTGTTGAATCTTCCTATTCTAGGAAATACATTTTTCTAGTTCATGCCTTCTGTGTGCCCTCTGGGAATGCTTTAAAGACTTCAAGTAATTCAAAGGAAAATGTAGATACTACTGGCAGTATACGGAAAACACAGAAATGTGCCTAGAAACACCTGGAGGTACCAAGACGGGGCTGACACTTAAGTTTGGCCCTCATTAATTATTACTCATTTGCAAGAAAGAGAAGAGCAAGATTAAGAGCAAGGGGAGACATCGTGCAGAAGAAATTTAAGAAGATCTGTGTAAGAAATGATGTGTAAGAAAGATGGTGCAAAAAAATTCAAGATACTGAGTTATTTGGTAAAGCAACAAGATTAAAGCATTTCTAGGAGTGATGAGCAATAAAAATAGTAAGTATATCAACTGTAAGGAGGTATTGGACTACAAAGGCTTTGTGAATCATGAGAAAAAAGGAAAATTTTATCATACACGTAAGGGTAAGCTTTATTTATTCACTGCTTTAAAAGGCAACTATGTGATTTACAGAGACAAATTAAAAAATTATTTTCAAATGGAACTGACTTGTAAATCTTACTATTCCATTCACAGAAAGCTTAAAATAAACCCACTACAAAAAAAACCAAAAGAATAAATAACGAAAAACTGAACATACCTATATAAAAACTGCCAAGGAAGCAGGAACAACAAATGCAAAAGCGGTACAACTGCATTTTTGTTTGTATTGACAAAGCCTCTCTCCTTAACCAAACTTTATTACGGTTCCTCTGACCCTCTGTCCCGAGGCCCTCTGTCCTTGCCAGACATTGGAGCAGCTCCTCATTTCCCACTATTGCATGGGTGATATCCAATCAGCCTGGCCTGCCTTCAGCAAGAGTCCTGTTAAAGTCTGGTTAACTAGAATCTGGCCACCCCAGATGGCTCCTCTTGTTAATGTTCCATTCATTGAAGACGTTCCCCCCTTCTACTCTGTTCCTTAGCTATAAAACCGAGACTTCTCCTTGTATTCAGAGTTGAGCTAAGCTCTATACTCGGGATTTTTCTCCCTATTACAAGAGTTCCTGAAAAAAATCTGATTTTACTGCTTTAACTATTACTGACTCTGGTTCTTTTCAACTACATGTATGTGTACATGTGTGTGTATATTTTTAATTAATTTCAATATATTAAAAAAAATTATTTCCACCAATTTTTCTAAACAGTTTTTTTGAGAAACCCATAATATTAAGAGCAAATTAATTCACTCACTTATTTCTTCCTAGAATTTTAATTCAGATGTTACATAAAAGTTGCAACTTTCAGTCTAAAGTTCACCATCTGAAGTAAACAATACTAGTAAACATAAAAAAGCCTTATTCTTTCATAAAAAGACTTGAACAACACTTTCTTATTAACACCAAGTGAGGATACAATTTAAAGAGAAACTTTCCAAACGATCAACATCCTCTTAATCTCTATAAATATCATACTGCTGCTAAGTCACTTCAGTCGTGTCCAACTCTGTGTGACCCCATAGATGGCAGCCCACCAGGCTCCCCTGTGCCTGGGATTCTCCAGGCAAGAACACTGGAGTGGGTTGCCATTTCCTTCTCCAATGCAGGAAAGTGAAAAGTGAAAGGGAAGTCGCTCAGTCGTGTCCAACTCTTAGTGACCCCATGGACTGCAGCCCACCAGGCTCCCCTGTCCCTGGGATTATTCAGGCAAGAACACTGGAGTGGGTTGCCATTTCCTTCTCATACTAACACATGGAAAACATTCTTAATTTAATATCTAACATTCTTCAATTAATTTAAAAGAAATTTACTTAAAGAAATTTTCTTCCTTCCAACTTTCTTAAAGTATGAAAATNAGGCTCCCCTGTCCCTGGGATTATCCAGGCAAGAACACTGGAGTGGGTTGCCATTTCCTTCTCATACTAACACATGGAAAACATTCTTAATTTAACATCTAACATTCTTCAATTAATTTAAAAGAAATTTACTTAAAGAAATTTTCTTCCTTCCAACTTCCTTAAAGTATGAAAATTTTCATCTAATCAATAATTGTTACCCATTCCATACCATGCCTGAAAACATACACATAATAAATACTAAGTTAAGCTCATTTTAGTGGGCAATACCATATGTGGTTTAAAATACTTGCAAATAGTTGAGATACACAGGATGCTTCTTATTTACTGATTTAAGCATCTGGCAAATATTGAGACAATCTTCAAAGATACCCTAAACAGACAGGTAGTCTAACCCTCATTTTAGATGCATGAAGACAGGAAGCACAGTGACATAAAATAATATCACAATAATTTACTAAGGGCTGATTTGTGCAAATATATGGCAGAAGCCAACACAGTATTATAAAGCAATTATCCTCCAATTAAAAGTAAATAAAGTTAAATTTTAAAAATTCATCTTGACCAACTTTATTTTCTTAAGAATAGTCTAGACAGGCACGCCCATGTAAAGTTAGAATACAAATCAATACACAATTTTTTACATAGCAACTTAGCGATATCCTTAGGCAGAAGCCAACACAGTATTATAAAGCAATTATCCTCCAATTAAAAGTAAATAAAGTTAAATTTTAAAAATTCATCTTGACCAACTTTATTTTCTTAAGAATAGTCTAGACAGGCACGCCCATGTAAAGTTAGAATACAAATCAATACACAATTTTTTACATAGCAATTTAGCAATATCCTTTTAAAACATGCAAACTCTTGGCATTTCAGGAATTCATCCTACAAAATAAGACATATATATATATATATGGAAGCAGACTTGTCACTGCTCAAAGACAAAGGAAAAGTAAACCACGGTGCAATACACTGTAATACAACTCAACAGATTTTTAAAAATCACTTCCACCAGTTTTTCCAAATAAAATCTGGAGAAGGCCAGAATATGACAAGTAAACTTGAATCATTTACTCAATCACTCCTTCCTAGAATTTCAAGTGGTCTGATAGTAGTCAGACTTTATACCAGAGCTACAGCTTTTGCTCTTAACTTTACTTCTCCATAATACGATGCAATATATATACACCTGATAATATGCAGGCACTAAAATTCATGTAAGAAGTACATCACTAATTGAAATAATGCTGTAAAATATAAATATGATACTTTTACAAGAGAATAATTATATATGTGTGTGTGTTTATGTAAAGAATAGAAGACTAGAAAGTCTTGCACTTAAGCCATATGCAGGTGACAGGATAACAGGTAATTTCAGGATTTTCTGTTTATATGTTGTACTAGGTTGCACATTCCAAACAAAGAGCACATATTAATTAAAAATTGAAAAAAAAAAAACTAAATACTATCTGTTCAAAAAAACAAAGCCAACAAATACTTTAGCAATTAAATATAAAATGCAGACAATCATGAAATATGAAAATGTGTAACTCTTGAAATCATAAAAGAGCACACAATTTTTTTGTCTGTTTTTTTTTGGCAAGCCATGCAGCACGTGAGATCTTCGTTTCCCGACCAGGGATCAAACCTGCGTCCCCTGCAGTGGAAGCGTAAAGCCCTAACCACTGAACAGCCTGGGAACGCCTTGTAATTCTTAATTTTATTATATAGCCACCATAAGCTCACACATACAAACATATGTATATCTATACATGCCAGTTCATATCTTGTAACTTTTAAAAATACTTTTAAGAAACCACTTAGAGAATTTTAACAAAAGTGATCTCCACCTGCTTTTTACCCAACCTAAACTGTTATTTGTTATAAAACAACTGACATTTATATTTAAGCCATTTCATCATAATTCAGAATATATTAAGACCTTAATCTAGATTTCAACTGAAGAGTAGAAGCATTTTGGCATGCCAAGTGCAAACAGTATTTAATTACTCAAGATAATGTTCAATTTGAAGCATAAAAAAAGGAAGATAAATAATAAAAACCTAGAAAACACAATAAAAGAATAAAATCACAAAAGTTTCTGGTACATACTTAAAACCTGAGGCCAAGGAAAGACACCAGGAGAGCCTGTGACCGCTCCTAAGATGCAGTTCAGCTGTTGGAAGGGGGGGACACAGTGACAAACAGCCTTCCTGCTACAGGGGTGGCAGGGTATCTATCAAACTGGACAATAACATTGCAATTGAGTTTCTCTGGCTTTTTATAGCGGCTACATGTATCCTGATGTAACTGCAAAAGCTATACAAGTCTGCAACATTAGTTTTTTACACACCAGTTCTTTATGAAGAACCAAGGTATAAATTCGTGTAACAGAGATTTTAAATGGCTGTAAAAAGGAAAAAAAATGCATCCATTCAGTATTATATGCACAGAAATATTTATAAACCTTTACAACTAATATCTTCAAAGAAAAATTTTTGATTCCAATAATTTCAGCAGAATTTTTATCAGCATGCTACAAATTGTTCACCTACTTACTGAATCACTCCAGGTCTGTCCTAAACTTTATTAAATATTGATTTGAAGAGTGTTAGAGTATAAGCTTTCCATTTTACTTTAAAAATAGATCTGAAGATTTATGATTCCAAACACATTAACATAGCTACATTCAAATAAATCACTTAACATCAGACTTACTGAAGAGAAAGGCTTTCTCATAAATGAAAAAAATCATAAAAAGAAATAAAACTGAAAGACATTTATGAAACATTAAAGGTGAAAACCACAAGAACCAACTTGTAACTTTACATTTTTCTTTTCAGCCTCAAAAAGTAAAGCTTTAGCACTTATCTTCTGAAGTACACTTCCACAGCAAAAAGGGACAGGTGCAGTTTTACCCAGATAAAACTGCTCTGAAATAATCAGGACTTTTTCCATTTTATAATTGTAATTCTGAAACTTACATCCAAGACTGGTTCTTGACTCAAAGTAGGCAAAAAAGACCTTTCTACAAGGTCACTATTTTCTTTGCAAAGGTTTTAAGATCTATTTAAAGCTGTTAAGTCACTGGAGTAAAGAAAAATATGAACTAATTAAATATACATATTTAATACACACAGAAAACAATACATAAAGCTTATATTTCTTCTTTTAACATTTTCTATGCCTTAAAATATGCTCCCAGAAATAAAAAATATGTTTTCCTTTATGATAAAAAAGAATGTATTAAGGGGTCTTAACTGGGGTCTATATTTAATTTACATAGAATTTGTCTGTCTTCATGATACTTTCTAAAGAGTATATTAGTATCTTAGTTTAAAAGAGAAAAGGAGAGAATATTAAAGTAAGTAAAACTAATTCCTTGTACAGTTTGAGGCTCTAAAACTTAAAGTATATAAGAAGGCCTTATTTTAAATACGGATTTCTAGACATTCCACAAGATTCAGATTGAGATTCTGAGGTGGGGTCCCGGAAACTATAGTAAGATGCACATCCCAAGTTACTCTAACGAGACGATCCCTAAAACATACTGTCCTGTGTGTCTGTAGGTACTGCTTTAAAGTCAGCGGCGACGACTAGTTCCTGGATCACTGATAAGAAAAGACTGAGATGCTGAGGTACACACAGGGCAGCATGATGCCACATGATGATGTAATCAATGGCTCAGCTTCCTGGGTGGCTCAGCTGGTATACAATCTGTCTGCAATGCAGGAGGACTTAGGTTCGATCCCTGGGTCGGGAAGATCCCTGGGAGAAGGAAATGGCAACCCAGTCCAGTATTCGTGCCTGGAGAATCCCATGGACAGGGGAGCCTGGCGGGCTACAGTCCAGGGGGTCACAAAGAGTTGGACGTGACTGAGCGATTAACACAAACAGTGACGGTGCATTTCCTCCTTCTCCTTCCTAAACAAATACTCAGCACAAGCTGCCAAGTTCGCAGCACTACACTCAGTCAGGGAGATAGGAAGAGTATAAAACCTTTCATCCCTGCTGATGCAGGCTTTCAATTAACAGCCACTCTTAACCAACAATACAACGAGAGGGCTATTACAGGATCATACATGATTAAATGCCAGTCTACATTTCCTATCTGACTCATTACTGCTCTTCTTCATGTATGTTACACAATCTCAGCAGAGCAAACAATTCCCATGCTTTTCCCTCAGGGAAATCACCTCTGTATTTTTGCTTATGCCAATTCCTCCACAAGTGACTCTCATCACCCCAATCGCTACACATCCAAATGTTATTTATTACTCTTCAAGGTTGGAGTCAGGATTCCCTGCTCACCCAGATGGCAAAGCATCTACCTGCAGTGCAGAAGATCGAGGTTTGATCCCTGGTCGGGGAGATCCCCGGAGAAGGAAATGGCAACCCACTCCGGTATCCTTGCCTGGAGAATAAGTGGACAAAGGAATACATGGGGCTGTAAAGAGCCAGACACGACTGAGGGACTAGGCACAGCACAGCACGAGGTTGTGGTCCAATGACAACTACAAACGGCTCAGAGGCCTGCTCATCTCAATATGAATATCTTTTCTGTGACACTGACTCCTTCCTGCCTTGCTCCTTCAGTGCATGTATAACCTCCCATATTGGAAAGGCACTTCTTTCAGGATAAGATCTGTTCTGGACTCATCTTTCTATCTTTCACAGTAAACCTGCAGGTACTCAACTAAAAAAAGACAAAACACAAAGGGGAGGAGTGGAAAGAACAAAAGAAGAAAGATAAACGTAGAAAGCGGAAGGAAGGAAGGTGCCAGTTGGAGTAAGACCCAGACGCAGTGACTGAAGGTAAGAGAGCCCACGGAAGGGCTGCCTGAAAGACCAGAGAGAAGAGAAGGGGCATAGGCAAAACAGAGACAGAGAGGAGGAGGCTGGGGGAGGGAGAAGGTACGTGGTCCAGCATGTGCGGAGGAGCGCTGGAGGGAAGAACAGAGAAAAAGAGGGGCAGGAGAAACAGGAGACGGTGGGAGCGAGCAGCTGAGCCATGATGGAGGGCCACACAGACCGCCCAGGACCTACAGTCCACACCAGCGCAGGGTGTGAGGGTGATTAGACGGAGACTGGGGACAGAGGGGAGGTGGGGGCAAGAGGGAGTGAGAAGGGAAAGGAGAAGGAAGAAGGGGGTGGGGGGAGAGGAGAAGAGAAGAAAAGCAAGAGGGATGGGAAGCAGTGGGAGGACGAAGGGAAAGAGAGACTTAAGATACAAAGAGAAAATTAAGTGCTGTGAATTCACACACAGCAGCATGGCTGAGGAGTACACGAAATTATCATAAAGTGATTTCAGTTCATTTCAGTTCAGTTGCTCAGTCATGTCCGACTCTTTGTGACCCCATGGACTGCAGCACCCCAGGCTTCCCTGTCCATCACCAACTCCTCGAGCTTGCTCAAACTCATGTCCATCAAGTCAGTGATGCCATCCAACCATCTCATCCTGTCACCTCCTTCTCCTTCTGCCTTCAATCTTTCCCAAAATCAGGGTCTTTTTTTAATAAGCCAGCACTTCCCATCAGATGGCCAAACTATTAGAGTTTCAGTATCAGTCCTTGCAATGAATATACAGGACTGCTTTCCTTTAGGATTGACTGGTTTGACCCCTTTGCAGTCCAGGGGACTCTCAAGAGCATTCAATACCACAGTTCAAAAGCATCAGTGCTTTCGTGCTCAGCTTTCTTTATGGTCCAACTGTCACATCCATACATGACTACTGGAAAAAGCATAGCCTTGACCTGACGGACCTTTGTTGACAAAGTAATGTCTCTGCTTTTTAATATGCTGTCTAGATCGTCAAATCTTTCCTTCCAAGGAGTAAGCATCTTTTAATTTCATGGCTGCAATCACCATGGGCAGTGATTTTGGAGCCCAAGAAAATAAAGTCTGTCATTGTTTCCATTGTTATCCCATCAATTTGCACTGAAGTAATGGGACCGGATGCCACGATCTTCATTTTTTGAATGTTGAATTTTAAGCCAGTTTTTTCACTCTCCTCATTCACTTTCACCAAGAGTCTCTTTAGTTCCTCTTCACATTCTACTTTTAGGGTGGTGTCATTTGCATATCTGAGGTTATTGATACTTTTCCCTGCAATCTTGAGTCCAGCTTGTGCTTCATCCAGTCCGGTATTTTGCATGATGTACTCTGCAGATAAAATTAAATAAGCAGGGTGACAATATACAGTTGTGATGTACTCCTTTCCCAATCTGGAACCAGTCTGTTGTTCCAAGTCTGGTTCTAACTGTTGTTTCTTGTCCTGCATACAGGTTTCTCAGGAGGCAGGTAAGGTGGTCTGGTATTTCTATCTCTTGAAGAACTTTCCACAGTTTGTTGTGATCCACACAGTCAGAGGCTTTAGTGTAGTCAATGAAGCAGATGTTTTTCTGGAGCTCTCTTGCTTTTTCGATGATCCAGTGGATGCTGGCAATTTGATCTATGGTTCCTCTGCCTTTTCTAAATCCAGCTTGAACATCTGGAAGTTCTCAATTCATGTACTGCTGAAGTCTAACTTGGAGAATTTTTAACATTACTTTGCTAGCATGTGAGATGAGTGCCACTGTGCGATAGTTTGAGCAAACCTTGGCATTGCCTTTCTTTGGGATTGGAATGAAACCTGACCTTTTCCAGTTCTGTGGCCACTAGGGAGTTTTCCAAATTTGCTGGCATACTGAGTGCAGCACTTTCACAGCATCATCTTTTAGGATTTTAAATATCTCAGGTGGAATTCCATCACCTCCACTAGCTTTGTTCACAGTGATGCTTTCTGAGGCCCACTTGACTTTGCATTCCAGGATGTCTGGCTCTGGGTGAACGATCACACCATCGTGATTATCTGGCTCATAAAGACCTTTTTTGTACAGTCCTTCTGGGTATTCTTATCAGTTCTTAATGTCTGCTTCTGTGAGGTCCATACCATTTCTGTCCTTTATTGTGCCCATCTTCGCATGGAATGTTTCCTTGGTATCTCTAATTTTTTTAGCTAGCTTTACATCCTTAAACATATAAAGGATTTGGTTAAGTACAAAGGAGCACAAAGTTCATGCCACAGGCAAACAAAAATGGAGACCTAAGAAAGCTTGATACATTTTAAGTGAGTAGAACCAGTACAGTCAGAGTAGATATTTTTCTCAAGGGAGGTAGGAAATGCTTTTTTCATGGGAAATAGTGAAAAATTAGGTAGAAATCATTTGCTTTTCTAAGAAGATTAGGACAGTGCTGATGGAGGGGAATAACATTATTTTTAAACAATTTATTTTGAGAACAATAAACCTAGAGGAAAATAACAAACACCTCGGGCCACTGATCATTAGAACTATCCATAGAAGTAACCCAGACATGTATAAATTACTACAAGTCATTAAGAAAGAGAAAATTTTCAAAGCAGGGAAAAGACAAAGCCCTGCAAAAATAAGAAATCTAACAGCATCAAAAGTTAGAAGATAGAACATTACTTATGACAGCATCAAAAGTTAGAAGACAGAGCAACTCTATTCCTACTAATATGTCCTAGAGCAGAGCTTTCGGTGGATCATGGAATCAGTTTATTGAGGCAACATGAGCACTGTTGCCCAGCACGGGTTGGGGGGGGGCAGGGGTGTTCCACCGCAGGGCTTTCAGGAGCTTAGTTCTCAGACCAGGGATTGAACAGGGATTTCACAACCAGCAGTGCAAGNGCGCTGGAGGGAAGAACAGAGAAAAAGAGGGGCAGGAGAACAGGAGACGGTGGGAGCGAGCAGCTGAGCCATGATGGAGGGCCACACAGACCGCCCAGGACCTACAGTCCACACCAGCGCAGGGTGTGAGGGTGATTAGACGGAGACTGGGGACAGAGGGGAGGTGGGGGCAAGAGGGAGTGAGAAGGGAAAGGAGAAGGAAGAAGGGGGTGGGGGGAGAGGAGAAGAGAAGAAAAGCAAGAGGGATGGGAAGCAGTGGGAGGACGAAGGGAAAGAGAGACTTAAGATACAAAGAGAAAATTAAGTGCTGTGAATTCACACACAGCAGCATGGCTGAGGAGTACACGAAATTATCATAAAGTGATTTCAGTTCATTTCAGTTCAGTTGCTCAGTCATGTCCGACTCTTTGTGACCCCATGGACTGCAGCACCCCAGGCTTCCCTGTCCATCACCAACTCCTCGAGCTTGCTCAAACTCATGTCCATCAAGTCAGTGATGCCATCCAACCATCTCATCCTGTCACCTCCTTCTCCTTCTGCCTTCAATCTTTCCCAAAATCAGGGTCTTTTTTTAATAAGCCAGCACTTCCCATCAGATGGCCAAACTATTAGAGTTTCAGTATCAGTCCTTGCAATGAATATACAGGACTGCTTTCCTTTAGGATTGACTGGTTTGACCCCTTTGCAGTCCAGGGGACTCTCAAGAGCATTCAATACCACAGTTCAAAAGCATCAGTGCTTTCGTGCTCAGCTTTCTTTATGGTCCAACTGTCACATCCATACATGACTACTGGAAAAAGCATAGCCTTGACCTGACGGACCTTTGTTGACAAAGTAATGTCTCTGCTTTTTAATATGCTGTCTAGATCGTCAAATCTTTCCTTCCAAGGAGTAAGCATCTTTTAATTTCATGGCTGCAATCACCATGGGCAGTGATTTTGGAGCCCAAGAAAATAAAGTCTGTCATTGTTTCCATTGTTATCCCATCAATTTGCACTGAAGTAATGGGACCGGATGCCACGATCTTCATTTTTTGAATGTTGAATTTTAAGCCAGTTTTTTCACTCTCCTCATTCACTTTCACCAAGAGTCTCTTTAGTTCCTCTTCACATTCTACTTTTAGGGTGGTGTCATTTGCATATCTGAGGTTATTGATACTTTTCCCTGCAATCTTGAGTCCAGCTTGTGCTTCATCCAGTCCGGTATTTTGCATGATGTACTCTGCAGATAAAATTAAATAAGCAGGGTGACAATATACAGTTGTGATGTACTCCTTTCCCAATCTGGAACCAGTCTGTTGTTCCAAGTCTGGTTCTAACTGTTGTTTCTTGTCCTGCATACAGGTTTCTCAGGAGGCAGGTAAGGTGGTCTGGTATTTCTATCTCTTGAAGAACTTTCCACAGTTTGTTGTGATCCACACAGTCAGAGGCTTTAGTGTAGTCAATGAAGCAGATGTTTTTCTGGAGCTCTCTTGCTTTTTCGATGATCCAGTGGATGCTGGCAATTTGATCTATGGTTCCTCTGCCTTTTCTAAATCCAGCTTGAACATCTGGAAGTTCTCAATTCATGTACTGCTGAAGTCTAACTTGGAGAATTTTTAACATTACTTTGCTAGCATGTGAGATGAGTGCCACTGTGCGATAGTTTGAGCAAACCTTGGCATTGCCTTTCTTTGGGATTGGAATGAAACCTGACCTTTTCCAGTTCTGTGGCCACTAGGGAGTTTTCCAAATTTGCTGGCATACTGAGTGCAGCACTTTCACAGCATCATCTTTTAGGATTTTAAATATCTCAGGTGGAATTCCATCACCTCCACTAGCTTTGTTCACAGTGATGCTTTCTGAGGCCCACTTGACTTTGCATTCCAGGATGTCTGGCTCTGGGTGAACGATCACACCATCGTGATTATCTGGCTCATAAAGACCTTTTTTGTACAGTCCTTCTGGGTATTCTTATCAGTTCTTAATGTCTGCTTCTGTTAGGTCCATACCATTTCTGTCCTTTATTGTGCCCATCTTCGCATGGAATGTTTCCTTGGTATCTCTAATTTTTTTAGCTAGCTTTACATCCTTAAACATATAAAGGATTTGGTTAAGTACAAAGGAGCACAAAGTTCATGCCACAGGCAAACAAAAATGGAGACCTAAGAAAGCTTGATACATTTTAAGTGAGTAGAACCAGTACAGTCAGAGTAGATATTTTTCTCAAGGGAGGTAGGAAATGCTTTTTTCATGGGAAATAGTGAAAAATTAGGTAGAAATCATTTGCTTTTCTAAGAAGATTAGGACAGTGCTGATGGAGGGGAATAACATTATTTTTAAACAATTTATTTTGAGAACAATAAACCTAGAGGAAAATAACAAACACCTCGGGCCACTGATCATTAGAACTATCCATAGAAGTAACCCAGACATGTATAAATTACTACAAGTCATTAAGAAAGAGAAAATTTTCAAAGCAGGGAAAAGACAAAGCCCTGCAAAAATAAGAAATCTAACAGCATCAAAAGTTAGAAGATAGAACATTACTTATGACAGCATCAAAAGTTAGAAGACAGAGCAACTCTATTCCTACTAATATGTCCTAGAGCAGAGCTTTCGGTGGATCATGGAATCAGTTTATTGAGGCAACATGAGCACTGTTGCCCAGCACGGGTTGGGGGGGGGCAGGGGTGTTCCACCGCAGGGCTTTCAGGAGCTTAGTTCTCAGACCAGGGATTGAACAGGGATTTCACAACCAGCAATGCAAGCACAGAGTCCTAACTCCAGGACAACTAAGGAATTCCCATCATCAAAAACTTTAAATATAAGAGTTTAATCACTCCATACCGACATTAACAAGAGTGAACACTGTCTCATAGCATCAAGCTCTGTTTCAGGCATGGGGACATAGGTGGACATGTGCGCACATGTATGTAAACATACATAACTCATCCCAGTAGATTTCTTACTGTGAAGAACGGTTACTTGAAGCTTAAAATTGACACCTCTATTCTTTTCTGTATGTTCCAATCAAACTTTATTTACAAAAGCACCCAATGAGCAAGATTTGGCCCAAGGACTGCCCATCCCTGGCTTCAATCAACTCTCTCCCACACTAATGACTCTGATTAATTCTTTTTTAAAATTTATGTATTTATTAAGAATAAAAAAGATTCTTAGAAACAAAGGTTTGATGAGAAAAATAAGTAACACAAGAGTCCACACAGTACAATGTCACTTTCATAAGATATAAAAATAGGCATATAAGAGGTTATATTATTTAGGAACACATATTTTTTTAAACTTTTCAAGAAGGAAATGAGGATGGGTGGGGATGGGAAAGGTTGAACCATGCAACATGTTTTTAAGTCGGGTAATCACAATTCTTCCTTTATCACACTTCATAGCATATATGCCATACAAATTATTTTGGATGTAATTAACTCATTTGAAAAGAAAAAAATTTTAATGTGTATTTATATCAAATATGAAGTGATAAGGGCCTAACTAATAAGATAGCATTAAGAATCAGAACAAAAGGATTAACAGGAGGAATGATACAGCTATAACAAAGGAAAACAGTCATTTAATTTCATTTGCTGTGATTTCACTCATTAACTCCTAAAGTCAGACAAACACATTAATTACCACTTTTACCATTTCTAGATTAACACTGGTGGTTAAGAAAAGTTTAGAAACTTTCCTGAGTTTACAAACTATAAATCACTATAAATCAGAATTCAAATCCAGGACCAGCCTATCTGCAAAGTCCATGTTATCTTCATTACTCACACAAATAGACTGGTGACTGTTTAACTATAAACACTCCAAAGCTAAGGTGTCAGAGATATCTCCTATTCCACTCCTTTTCTTTTGTGGATAGAAAATAGAGAGACTAGGCTACTGGCCCTAAACAGTCAATGATTTGGCACTTTTCAAGCATTTTGGTCTCAGGATCCAAAGTATTTATTTATATGGGGCATGTCTTCAGTTGTGTCCAACTCTTTGTGACCCCCATGGACTAAATTCTCTGGGAATTCTCCAGTCCATGGAATTCTCCAGGCCCCAAAGCTGGAGTGGGTAGCCTTTCCCTTCTCCAGGGGAACTTTCCAAACCAGGGATCATACCCAGATCTCCCACATTGCAGGCAGATTCTTTACCAGCTGAGCCATGAGGGACGCCCCTATTACTAATTACCACATTAGAAATTAAAGCTAAGACATTTTACAAATATTGATTTCTTTTGAAAATAGCAATAAACCCAGGATCTATTAATATAAATGGCATTTTTCAAAGCAATAATAAAAATGAGAAGAGTGCTATTATTTCACAAATTTCATTTGCTATTATTTTTGCAAACCTCTTTCAATTCTGGCATAATAGAAGATACCTACACTCCAATATCTGCTTTTGTATTCAGTCTGTTGCATTATATTGTTTAGATTGCAGTACATGAAGAAAAATCCATCTTCTAACTAGATATGTAGCTAGAAAAGGTGGACCCCTCCACTCCCTGAAGTGGTCTCCTGGGCTCCCAAGGTCTTCAGATGGTACTTTAAGAATTACTGCTCTAAAGATTATATTCCTTTAGCCATTCTTCCTAAGGACATGACAAACTAAAGTGTATACAAAAGTGCTGAATTAACAGGGAATAGGGACATAATATTAAAATCTAATTCACAGCACACTTTCCTAAACGAGAATTCTCCCAGATATATGTGAAATCCAATCCAAATTATGTGAGATCTAAACTTAACCCTATTCTTCTCATGAAGTAGTAAAGGGAAAAATACTACTAGGAGCAAATCAGACCAGACTGCAATAGCTCACTACAACAAACATCAGAATACTGGGTTCCAGCACAAACGACCCCATGGACTGTAGCAAGAGTACTGGGGTGGGCTGCCATTTCCTTCTCCAGGGGATCTTCCCAAGCCAGGGATCGAACCCAGGTCTCCCGCATTCCAGGCAGACGCTTTACCCTCTAAGCCACCAGGGAAGCCCTAAAATAACTCAGAGAAGAGGTGGCAAAGTGTTTCTGTAAAGTGCCAAATTATAAATATTTTAGGCATGGGGGGCAAAAAAAAGTCTCTGACACAAATACTCAATACTTGTAGCATGGAAGCAGTCATACAAAATACATAAATAAATGCAAGTGGCTGTGTTTCAATAAAACCTTATTGACAGAAACAGGTCAGGCCAGATTTGGCCCTTAGGCCACAATTCTTTGAAGACTGCCTTTCACTAAACTGATTAGCTTAAAAATGCAGAGACTAAAACAAAGCCAGTTTTGAAAATCACATCTTTGCCTCACTTAGTCCTGGATTATTCACAAGATTGTGGCATAATCTAAGATACTTTTGTAAATCCTTACTATAGCAACACATCTTTCTCTCACTGAAGAGGGAGGAAACAGAATTAATAATAATTTTGCTTAATTTATTTAATTAATAATAATTAATAATAACTTCAAATAGCTGAAGTTATCCAAACACTCAAGAACATATATTTAAGAAATGACAAAATATTCCAATGTGATTTGGACGCTAAATCGTGCCCAACTCTTTGAGACCCCATGGACTGTAGCCTGCCAGGCTCCTCTGTCCATGGGATTCTCCAGGCAAGAATACTGGAGTGGGTTGCCATTTCCTTCTCCAGGGGATCTTCCTGACCCAGGGATCGAACCCAGGTCTCCAGCATTGCAGGCAGATTCTTTACCGACTGAGCTATGAGAGAAGCTCATATGCCAATAGTTGGGCAAAATATTCCGGAGCAATAACTATGGTAGTCAACAAAATAAAACATTAAAGATACACCAGGGACTTCCCTGGTGGTCCAATGGTAGAGAATCTGCCTTGCAGTACAGGGGATGCAGGTTCAACCTCTGATTAGGGAACTAAGATCCCACAAGCCACAGAGCAACTCAGCCCACGCACCGCAACTGGAGAGTCTATGCACCACACGGGAAGATCCTACAAGACGGAATGAAGATCCTGCACGCAGCAACTAAGGCCTGACGCGGCCAAATATGAATAATTATTAAAGTTACTATACACACAAAAAATTTCAATTAAAAATAAAGATATACTAAATTTATCACTTCTCTTCTTCCCTTCTAGTCAATTTATAATATCAGAAGGATAAAGAACAGAAGCGATAAATTTAGCATATCTTTTTTAATTTAAAAAATTTATAATACTAATGTCTGGATATATATACAGTTCTTAGATAAGATATATAAAGCATAATAAAAGCTAATAAAGGTAACTGAATTTTCATTTGAATATTTAACTGAATATTATTTGAAATGTAAAATTTCCTCAGAAGACACAAACATAAAATTCCAAACATAACAAGAAAAGCAACAAATTGACAGAAGACATTCATAAATAATATAGGTAGCAAAGGATTAAGACCAAGAATATATGAAGAACTCCCACAAAACAAAAAAAGTACAAATTAAAATTAGGGAAACACAGCATTTAAAATTCATCATATTTGGAATTTTTTAAACTCTAGCCATAACAAGTGATAAGGCGATATGAAGACATGAGTATTTATACATCACTGGCAAGAATATAAACTGATACACTACTTTGGAAAAAGAACTGTATATCTTGTAATGTTTCACATCTGCATCTTACAAATTAGCAATTCCAATTCTAGAAAGAAACTTTCTCATGTATACAAAATATATCAAAAATTATCATCAAAATGTTAAACAGATGAAGTTATACCGTGGAATACATACAACTGAGAAAGAGGACACAACGACCTTGGTCAATATGAATGAATCTCAAACAGTGATAAGTAAAAATAGCAAGTCATCCAAAAATGCATTTCATACAATGCCATTATCCATATTAAGTATACATATGAAAAATAAAATTATCCAGTGTGGAATGCGTGTGTGCAATTAAAAATACACATAAGACATACTAATAATGAAAGCACCAAATTCAGGTGAGTGGGAGAGAAGAGGAGCTGAAAATGGCAGACAAAACAATTGGGATGGAGAACCCACTTTCACAAAAATGGTAGGTACATTACTCCTTCTAACTTTTTATATATCTAGGACATTTCATTGATATTTTTAAACAAAAGCTATATATAAATAAGTTTACGGTGTTTTTATTTTAAAAAAGACTAGTAGATTTTCAAACAAAATTTTTAAGAGAATATAAACTATGAGCAAAAGCAAAATTAGCCAGAGCTTTTTGTTTACTCAACCACCTTATAGTACTAAAGTAATTCTCATCTTTGAATATTGTGCGCCACCTTGTGTTCCAAAAGGTTTAAAGTCCTGTAAAATTCGGAAAACCCTATCTTGAAAATGGCTACTTGAAAATACAAATTCCTATGCTGTGTTACAAGGTTTCACTTTATTAAGCACACATATCAATGACATTAAAAAAAAAAAACTATTTTGATTCTGAGGAACTTCGAAACAGTCTATCTTTTTTTCTTAGTTATTCCTTGTTTCAGTTGTTTACTACACTTCCAAAGTGTAATCTGCCTTTTTTGACTTCATTTTAAGTACATAAAATTTTGTTAGAAAATCAAAATTACAGACATTTAAAATGCTAAAATATACTGTCATTTAAAAAAACTTACCTTTGAATGTGTGATTGATAAAGTGTCTACCCACACACGCCAGCCACCCCACTCATATTTGATTGCATGGTAAAGTAGGATTCGGAATATGGCATATACCATTTCTGTTATCTTTTGTTCATCTGAATTCTTAGGATTAAAATAGCAAAGAGAAAGCATCCACTCTTGCCACACAGAACACTGTAGCAAACTCCTGAAAATATTAAGAGGACACTGAATTACTTAAAAAGCAAATCAACTGAAAGAATTCGAAAAACGTAAAACTTTAAAACAAAATGAACAAAATAACCAGCTTTATTATGTACACAAAAAACAATTAAAAACAATGAGGTATTGAAAGTTCAAATAACTGTATGGTATATTACTTGTACTACTTTAATGTAAAAGCATACAGAAAGTTCATTTCATAGTATTTAAAGCAATTTGTCCTAGAAAATACAGGTTTATTCAAAGCTAGACTTGAACACTGCAAATAAAAGGTAACTGATCCTGCTTACCTTCTATTTTCTCTACTGTTATTAAAAAGTTTAATCATGTCAGAAAGAAATGCTCTGCGAACTTCCATGCTCTCTGGGCACTGCACAGAATTTCGAAGTAGCGTTGCAATTACTTTTAGTATCTCTGTAAGATAATTCATAAATTAGTAAAAACTACAACTTTACAAAAAATTCATGATGCAAGATCATCAGTATATTTCAATTTCTTTTATTTCCCGGACATAAATGTCTACCTAAAATATCCTCTTCTGTATTATAAAAAAAATTATCTGCAGACAAGACTATCAAACACTAGAAATTATATATAAACAAGAAAGGAATTTATTTTCATCATTAGACAGAATACTTAAATTTTAAAATTTTGTAGTAAATCAAATCAAATTATAAATGAATTAAATGACTGCTGACACCTCTCCATAATCTCTGCCAGATAATAAAGTTGACCTTAAAATATACATATTTAAATTTTCTTAAATACTCAAAACATATATATATATAAAATCAAAATCTCAGAAGAAAAGAATTCTCGACTTCTTCAACAATATGTTTAATAGCACATACTTTTTCCTTTATCATTGTGAATTTTAGAAGCTATCAAGATTTTCTTCCATAATTCTAAAAGTAAAATTAGACATAAAAATATGAAAAGTAAATTAAAGACCCCCAATAAATAAAACTGCACCTGTAATACTCTTAAATATTGACTAAATTTATACTATAAATTTTAAGAAAAGAAAGGCTTAAAATATATAAAAATCGAAGTAGAATGATCAAATAATAATATCTCAAAGTTTTACACAAATAAAAATTGAGGAATTCTAAACCTGCAATTGACCAAGATTTTTGGTATTTCTAAAGTTTAAAATATCAAATAAAAAATATTTTATCATAAACTTAATAACAATTTCTGAATTCTTCTAATGACAAAATCTACCTGAACAATGATTACCATGACAATAATATCCACTTACTTTGAGGATATACTACTGTGAGATACTTTTTTAGAAAATACAGATATTAATACATATAATCCTCACAAAATGATAACTAGGTACTATTATCATCCGGATTATAGAGATACTATTATTTACCCATTTGGATAAATTAATGTACCCCAANTCCCTGTCTCTTATACACATCTAGATGTGTATAAGAGACAGATATACTATTGTGAGATACTTTTTTAGAAAATACAGATATTAATACATATAATCCTCACAAAATGATAACTAGGTACTATTATCATCCGGATTATAGAGATACTATTATTTACCCATTTGGATAAATTAATGTACCCCAAAATCACTTACCTGTTAAGATTGAGAAGCAGACATACCATTTTTTAAATACCACAATGTACATATTATCTTTTCTGCTAATATATTACACAGACAATATATTTAAAGTTCTTACTTCAATAAGTCATCTTTCTCACAACTACATAAAATATATTTTATATTATATATATTATCAAGGCTGGATGAAACACAAGCTGGAATCAAGACTGCCAAGAGAAATATCAATAATCTTAGATATACAGATGATACCACCACTATGGCAGAGGAGGAACTAAAGAGTCTCTTGATGAAAGTGAAAGAGGAAAGTGAAAAAGCTGGCTTAAAACTAAACATTCAAAAACAAAGATTATGGCATCCAGTTCCATCACTTCAAAGCAAATAGATAAGGAAAAAATAGAAACAATGACAGACTATTTTCTTGGGCTCCAAAATAACTGTGGATGGTGACTGCAGCGATGAAATTAAAAGACGCTTGCTTCTTGGAAGAAAAGCTATGACCGACCTAGACAGCATACTAAAAAAGCAAAGACACCACTTTGCCAACAAACATCTATATAGTCAAAGCTATGGTTTTTCCAGTAGTCATGTATAGACATGAGAGCTAGACCATAAAGAAGGCTGAGTGCTGAAGATCTGATGCTTTCAAACTTCGGTGCTGTAAAAGACTCTTAAGAATCCCCTGGACAGCAAGCAGATCAGATTAGTACAACCTAAAAGAAATCAAGCCTGAAAGTTCACTGGCAGGACTGACGCTGAAGCTGAAACTCCGACACTTTGGCCACCTGTCGTGAAGGGTTGGCTCATTAGTAAAGATCGTGATGCTGGGGAAGACTGAAGGCAGGAGAAGGGGACAGAGGATGAGGTGGTTGGATGGCATCACCGACTGGATGGACGTGAGTCTAAGCCAGCTCCAGCAGACACTGAAGGACAGGGAAGGTGGCGGGTGCAGCCCATGGGTTGCAAACAGTTGGACATGACGGAGCAACTGAACAACAACAATATAATCGAGGTATTGTTTCCTCTTTTACTCTATAAAATAACGATATCGCAATTCCTTGGAGGCTAAGAAAAATTAAACACACACATGACATGTGTTTTTAAAATTAGTACTGAAACTAACAGTATCACAAACATCAACACAACTCACCACACAAAAAGTAATTTAATTTATAAATTCCACAAACCAGTTATTTTAATATCACTAATCTTAAAAAGATGAGAAATGTACACATTTTATAAGTCCTTAAGAATTCTAAATATCAAAAGAAAAGATTATTAACCAAGACTAAGTTCTTAAACAATTAAGAAGACAGATAATTTTCAATTCCATACTTCATATTCTTAACTTGACAGGAATTTAAAATGAAAGCCACCTTTATGGTCCATGTAACTTAGCCTGACATCACCTGAAGAGTACAGTCAAAACTTTACCAAAAATCTGAACATAGATCTTATGCATATAATTCTTGAAAATCTCTATGCATATAATTCTTGAAAATCTCTATATAAACATTTCCCCATGACCTAAGGTCAATTTGAAATTATAGTTGACATGTAACACAAACAAAACTATTATATTAATCTCTATAATGAAATGTTATCTAAACAATGTGTTTTCAACAATATCAACTTCAGGTTCTTCAGTGACTTTCCATTTGGTAACAAAATGTACTCATAAAAAATAAGTTAAAAGGAAGGGAATGGGAGAAATGGGTGAAGGTGCTCAAAAACCAGAAGCTTCCAGTTATAAGGTGAGTAAGTTCCGTGGGTGTAATCTTTAACCTGGAGACAACAGATAACAATACTGCACTATGCGCTTGAAAGTTGCTAAGGGTATTCACTATGAATAACACACAAAAATAAAACTATGTAAAGCCATGGATGTGCTTACTAACATTACTGTGGTAATCATTTCACAACATGCATCAACTCATTACACTTTACACCTTGAAATTACACAATGTTGTATGTCAACTATATAACAATAAAGCTTGAAAAACAAAAACAAATATCAAAAACAAATTATATTAAATACATACGAGGATTCTGTATCTTTACTGAAGAATCAGGATCTGGATGTTGTTTATGTATCACTTGAGTGCAAATCTGTTCTATAAGAATCTACAGAAACGAAATACCAGAATGGATTAGCATAATCACTATATCACTATTAATGAAATTTAAGTACAACACTAATCAACATTATAACCATATTTTAAATTATATGAAATGAGACGTTAAATATTCAATACATGGAGAAAATACTTAAACAGAGATGTCCGCACTATTTAATAACTCAGACTAACAGATTTATTAAAAAATAGCACGGTTTATTTAAATAACTAGTTTCAAAATCATACATCAAACCTAAATGCTTTTATTTCATCTACATATTAGTCAACTAAATTATATAGGTATTTTTAGGTAAAACTTAGTTAAGATTAAATGCTCCCTGCATTCCTACCTCAAATAGGACATTATACGTGGTCATTGTGATTAAATTTGTTTGAAGCATGAGTCTTTCAGCTAGCAATGAAAACAACCCATGTCCAAGCATGACTTCAGCTTTTCTTCTGCAATTACACAGAAAAAAAAAATCAAACACAAAGTTTTACTATTTACTATTTAGTTGATGAAGGAGACACAAAAATGTTTTCCACAATAGTAACAAATTCCAACTCAATAATGCACCCAATTTCCTTCAACCTAGACCTTACAAGGCCACAAAATCTTTAAGTACAAAAATACACACTACAATATGGGAACAACTAAATTTTAAGAAAAATAGGACTGGTTATGCCACAGCACAGCAAAAATCATCACCAAAATCTTCATAGTTCGGTTCAGCCCCTCATTCATGTCTGACTCTTTGCAACCCCATGGACTGCAGCATGCCAGGCTTCCCTGTCCGTCACCAACTCCCAGAGCTTGCTTAAACTCATGTCCATCGAGTCAGTGATGCCATCCAGCCATCTCATCCTCTGTTGGCCCCTTCTCCTCCTGCCTTCAATCTTTCCCAACATCAGGGTCTTTTCCAATGAGTCAGTTCTTCGCATCAGGTGGCCAAAGTATTGAAGTTTCAGCTTCAACATCAGTCCTTCCAATGAACACTCAGGACTGATCTCCTTTAGGATGCACTGGTTGGGTCTCCTTGCAGTCCAAGGGACTCGCAAGTCTTCTCCAACACCACAGTTCAAAAGCATCAATTCTTCGGCACTTATTTTTCTTTATGGTCCAACTCTCACATACATACATGACTACTGGAAAAAACACAGCTCTGACTAGTCTTTGTCAGCTTTTTAATATGTTGTATAGGATGGTCATAACTTTTCTTCCAAGGAACAAGCATCTTTTAATTTCCTGGCTGCAGTCACCATCTGCAATGATTTTGGACCCAAAGAAAATAAAGTCTCTCACTGTTTCCATTGTATCCCCATCTATTTGCCATGAAGTGATGGTTCTGGATGCCATGATCTTCATTTTTTGAACGCTGAACATTACTTTGCCAACAAAGGTCTGTCTAGTCAAAGCTATGTTTTTTGCAGTAGTCATGTATAGATCTGCGAGTTGGACTATAAAGAAAGCTCAGCACCGAAGAATTGATGTTTTTGAACTGTGGTGTTTGGAGAAGACTCTTGAGAGTCCCTTGGACTGCAAAGAGATCCAACCAGTCCATCCTAAAAAAGATGAGTCCTGAATATTCATTGGAAGAACTGATGCTGAAGCTGAAACTCCAATACTTTGGCCACCTGATGCAAAGAACTGAGTCATTAGAAAAGACCCTGATGCTGGGAAAGATTGAAGGCAGGAGGAGAAGGGGACAAAAAGAGGATGAAATGGTTAGATGACATCTTGACTCAATAGACATGAGTTTGAGTAAACTCCGGGAGTTGGCGATGGACTCGGAGGCCTGGCGTGCTGCAGTCCACGGGGTTGCAAAGAGTCGGACATGACTGAGCAACTGAACTGAACTGAACCATGAATAAGAATATAAAGCCAAATCTTCACAGCAATTTTTTACTAACTAGCAGCTACCATGAATAATAATCTGAAGCCAAATAAGTAGAAAAACAATGTGGAAGAAAAAGTAGAAGACAGGCAAGATAATTTTTAAATGAACACTGTGAAGGTAAACACATTAAAATTAAACGTTCCAGCAGAAACTAAGAAACTGAAAGATTACAAACTTAATTCTACCCCTAGGCTTGTCAAATGTTTTCTCCAAATGGTTTGATAGTATATATTTCTAGTTTTGTGTACCATGCTCTCTGCAGCAATAACTCAACACTGCTGTTGTATAAACAGCCATAGATAATAAGCAAATAAATGATTGTGGCTGTGTTCCAATGTAACCTTATTTACAGTCAGTCACCTGGATTCAACAGAGACTACAAATTTACCAATACTTTTCTACCACCAAAACTATTAATTTTTATAACAAACCAATTCTGGTATAAAGAACAATAGGTAGGACAAGAACGTCTGCATTCGGTTAAGAAAAGAAGCATGGAGGTTTCAGTTTGGTTTTATATATATTATAGAATACAGTATGTGACAAATACCCAAGTTAATTCTGTTAGCTATATACTACAGATAAAGGAAATGATGATCAAGCCACCTGAAAAGAAGTCCTTACCTAGATTTACTCAGAATTCAAATTATACCAATATATTCTCATAGTGAACAAAATGTATAAAAATTAAGGTAAAAACAAAAACAATATACTCCTGTTCCCTACTTTATTTTTAATATGCAGAAAGAGGACTAAACTTATATAGAATTTTATGAGTAAAAATAAATAAAAACAGACTAGAGGAACCACAATGTAAATACTATCCCAAAGATTTATAAAAGTGATATGTAATATGCAACAGTCCATTTTAGATTACATGCATACTCACTTTGGGGCCAGGTGTTTTAAAAAATAGCCCATTGCCTTGAGAGCCTGTACTCTGATTCCTTCACTTGTGGATGCCAGAAGTTTATAGATAACACTGAATAAATTAAAATTTAAAACAAATTACTATGAGTATCTTTCAAAAGTAAATATCTTATATATGCATATTTTTTCATATAGTCACACAATTACAAACCTTAGTCACACAATTATAAGCCTATCTTCAAGATATGAGTGAATTTAATATACATATCTAACATTTAAAAATTTGCTTATCAACTATATGTTCTCTTCAAGAAACCCACTTTAAATATAAAAATATATACAGATAACAAGTAACTGAATGGACAAAAATATACCATCGTAACAACTAATCAAAAATAAGAGTAACTACATTAATTTCGGACAGATTTCAAAGTATGGAAAGTTATCAGGTATAAAGAAGGACATTATATCATGATGAACAGGTCAATTCTCCAATATGACCTAACAGTCCTTAACGTGCATGTACCTAGCGACAGAGCCTAAAACTGTGTAAGGCAAAAACTTATAGAAGTGCAAGGAGGAACAATTAATCCACTATCACAGTGGGAGATTTCAAACCCCTTTCTCAGAAAAAGACAGATCCAGCAGGCAGAAAATCAGTAAGGACATAGTTAATCTAAAAATACCATCAAACAACTGGATGTCACTGACATCTATATACCACTTCCCAGGCTACCCAGGTGACGCGATGGAAAAGAACCCGACTGTCAGTTCAGGAGATGCAAGAGGCGTGGGTAGATTCCTGTGACAGATGACCTGGAGTAGGAAACGGCAATCCACTACAATGTTCTTGCCTGGAAACGTTCATGGAGGGGCCTGGAGGACTCCAGTTCGTGGGGCTGCCAGGAGCTGGACACAACTGAGCACACACACACACACTACTGCCTTGTACAACAGTAGAAAAACACAGTTTCTTAACCTCACACAGAACATTCACCAAGCAGACCACATCCAGGACCATAAAAAACACACAAGCAACAAATATAAAGACTGGAGATTACACAACACCTGCTCCAAAGCCACATGAAATTAAACTAGCAATCAATAATGCTGCTGCTGCTGCTAAGTCGCTTCAGTCGTGTCCGACTCTGTGCGACCCCACAGACGGCAGCCCACCAGGCTTCCCCGNCACTTAGTATACAGTAACCTCCTTAAAAAAGTAATTTGCCTTCATTTAAATGAATTTCTACATGCCTGGTTCTAAAACAATTTACTGTTGTTTCTGGGGTAACTGGGTATATTGCATAAAACCTTTTTCTTGTCCTCTATGCAGAACACTCCTTTCTGTTACAAATTATTTTTATCCTGGTATCTAAGCAACAAGTAAGCAAAAATAACACTTATACCCAAGGAAGAACCTCTGAGTCTCTTGAAACATACTGGCAACATTGAAGCTGCACTGAATGAAGTTGAGAAAACATTCTTAAATTGTGAATAAGTTATGAAAAGTGTTGAGAGCTGTTGCATTGGCCAGTTCTTATTGAGAATATTTTTGAAAAAAAAAAAGAAACATATTAAAGACTTTTGTAGGTAACAGAAAAGAGTGACTGCTGTCAGTTTCGTGCTGTGTGGAAAAAGTTGCTGATGCTGCAAACACTGGACAGAACTATGGTAGGGGTCCCCAGACGTTTCAGCATCACTTTAATAAGCAAAAGAAAATGATCAAGCTTGTTATTATTGCTCTTTTGTTTCATGCTTTGGAGCCAGAAAGATGTAACAGTTAAGATCCTGTCCTTGGCTCAACAAATATTTCTTTTTTAAAATTTGACCTGTAGTATATTTTATTTTTTTATTGAAAAATTATTGATTTATGTGTGTTGATTATGCTCTATAGCAAAATGATTCCACTAGGAATATAGTTTTTTCCTATGCTATAAGTCTGTCTCTTATACACATCTAGATGTGTATAAGAGACAGGCATCAGGGTCTTTTCCAATGAGTCAGTTCTTCGCATCAGGTGGCCAAAGTATTGAAGTTTCAGCTTCAACATCAGTCCTTCCAATGAATACTCAGGACTGATCTCCTTTAGGATGCACTGGTTGGGTCTCCTTGCAGTCCAAGGGACTCGCAAGTCTTCTCCAACACCACAGTTCAAAAGCATCAATTCTTCGGCACTTATTTTTCTTTATGGTCCAACTCTCACATACATACATGACTACAGGAAAAAACACAGCTCTGACTAGTCTTTGTCAGCTTTTTAATATGTTGTATAGGATGGTCATAACTTTTCTTCCAAGGAACAAGCATCTTTTAATTTCCTGGCTGCAGTCACCATCTGCAATGATTTTGGACCCAAAGAAAATAAAGTCTCTCACTGTTTCCATTGTATCCCCATCTATTTGCCATGAAGTGATGGTTCTGGATGCCATGATCTTCATTTTTTGAACGCTGAACATTACTTTGCCAACAAAGGTCTGTCTAGTCAAAGCTATGTTTTTTGCAGTAGTCATGTATAGATCTGCGAGTTGGACTATAAAGAAAGCTCAGCACCGAAGAATTGATGTTTTTGAACTGTGGTGTTTGGAGAAGACTCTTGAGAGTCCCTTGGACTGCAAGGAGATCCAACCAGTCCATCCTAAAAAAGATGAGTCCTGAATATTCATTGGAAGAACTGATGCTGAAGCTGAAACTCCAATACTTTGGCCACCTGATGCAAAGAACTGAGTCATTAGAAAAGACCCTGATGCTGGGAAAGATTGAAGGCAGGAGGAGAAGGGGACAAAAAGAGGATGAAATGGTTAGATGACATCTTGACTCAATAGACATGAGTTTGAGTAAACTCCGGGAGTTGGCGATGGACTCGGAGGCCTGGCGTGCTGCAGTCCACGGGGTTGCAAAGAGTCGGACATGACTGAGCAACTGAACTGAACTGAACCATGAATAAGAATATAAAGCCAAATCTTCACAGCAATTTTTTACTAACTAGCAGCTACCATGAATAATAATCTGAAGCCAAATAAGTAGAAAAACAATGTGGAAGAAAAAGTAGAAGACAGGCAAGATAATTTTTAAATGAACACTGTGAAGGTAAACACATTAAAATTAAACGTTCAAGCAGAAACTAAGAAACTGAAAGATTACAAACTTAATTCTACCCCTAGGCTTGTCAAATGTTTTCTCCAAATGGTTTGATAGTATATATTTCTAGTTTTGTGTACCATGCTCTCTGCAGCAATAACTCAACACTGCTGTTGTATAAACAGCCATAGATAATAAGCAAATAAATGATTGTGGCTGTGTTCCAATGTAACCTTATTTACAGTCAGTCACCTGGATTCAACAGAGACTACAAATTTACCAATACTTTTCTACCACCAAAACTATTAATTTTTATAACAAACCAATTCTGGTATAAAGAACAATAGGTAGGACAAGAACGTCTGCATTCGGTTAAGAAAAGAAGCATGGAGGTTTCAGTTTGGTTTTATATATATTATAGAATACAGTATGTGACAAATACCCAAGTTAATTCTGTTAGCTATATACTACAGATAAAGGAAATGATGATCAAGCCACCTGAAAAGAAGTCCTTACCTAGATTTACTCAGAATTCAAATTATACCAATATATTCTCATAGTGAACAAAATGTATAAAAATTAAGGTAAAAACAAAAACAATATACTCCTGTTCCCTACTTTATTTTTAATATGCAGAAAGAGGACTAAACTTATATAGAATTTTATGAGTAAAAATAAATAAAAACAGACTAGAGGAACCACAATGTAAATACTATCCCAAAGATTTATAAAAGTGATATGTAATATGCAACAGTCCATTTTAGATTACATGCATACTCACTTTGGGGCCAGGTGTTTTAAAAAATAGCCCATTGCCTTGAGAGCCTGTACTCTGATTCCTTCACTTGTGGATGCCAGAAGTTTATAGATAACACTGAATAAATTAAAATTTAAAACAAATTACTATGAGTATCTTTCAAAAGTAAATATCTTATATATGCATATTTTTTCATATAGTCACACAATTACAAACCTTAGTCACACAATTATAAGCCTATCTTCAAGATATGAGTGAATTTAATATACATATCTAACATTTAAAAATTTGCTTATCAACTATATGTTCTCTTCAAGAAACCCACTTTAAATATAAAAATATATACAGATAACAAGTAACTGAATGGACAAAAATATACCATCGTAACAACTAATCAAAAATAAGAGTAACTACATTAATTTCGGACAGATTTCAAAGTATGGAAAGTTATCAGGTATAAAGAAGGACATTATATCATGATGAACAGGTCAATTCTCCAATATGACCTAACAGTCCTTAACGTGCATGTACCTAGCGACAGAGCCTAAAACTGTGTAAGGCAAAAACTTATAGAAGTGCAAGGAGGAACAATTAATCCACTATCACAGTGGGAGATTTCAAACCCCTTTCTCAGAAAAAGACAGATCCAGCAGGCAGAAAATCAGTAAGGACATAGTTAATCTAAAAATACCATCAAACAACTGGATGTCACTGACATCTATATACCACTTCCCAGGCTACCCAGGTGACGCGATGGTAAAGAACCCGACTGTCAGTTCAGGAGATGCAAGAGGCGTGGGTAGATTCCTGTGACAGATGACCTGGAGTAGGAAACGGCAATCCACTACAATGTTCTTGCCTGGAAACGTTCATGGAGGGGCCTGGAGGACTCCAGTTCGTGGGGCTGCCAGGAGCTGGACACAACTGAGCACACACACACACACTACTGCCTTGTACAACAGTAGAAAAACACAGTTTCTTAACCTCACACAGAACATTCACCAAGCAGACCACATCCAGGACCATAAAAAACACACAAGCAACAAATATAAAGACTGGAGATTACACAACACCTGCTCCAAAGCCACATGAAATTAAACTAGCAATCAATAATGCTGCTGCTGCTGCTAAGTCGCTTCAGTCGTGTCCGACTCGGTGCGACCCCACAGACGGCAGCCCACCAGGCTTCCCCGTCCCTGGGATTCTCCAGGCAAGAGTACTGGAGTGGGGTGCCATTGCCTTCTCCAGAAATCAATAATAGATGACTGCAAAACACCAAAATACTTGGAGATTAAACAACATACTTCTAAATAAAAGGTGGGTTAAGGAAGAAATCTCAAAAAAATTACAAGCATTTTCAACTAAATGAAAATGAAAAAACAACTTATAAAAAAATTTGTGGGATGCTGCAAAAGCAGCACTTACAGGAAAATTTATAGCACTGAATACATAATACTCTAACAGAAAAGAAGAAAGATCTAAAATCAATAACCTAAGCTTTTACTCTAGGGCATCTGGATGAGAAAATTCAACTGAAAGTAAGCAAAAGGAAAACAATAAGCACTGGAGTAGGAATCAATAAAAAATGGAGGAAATCAATAAAACTAAAAGTTGATTCTTCAAAAAGATCAATAAAATCAATAAGCTTCCTTGGAGGCAAAGAAAAAAGAGAAAGGACATAATTTACTAATGTCACATATAAAAAGAGGGATATAACTACAGATGCCATGCCCATATAAAAGAATATTATGAACTCTATGCCCACAAATTCTATAACCTACATGCAATGAGCCAGTGCCTTGAAAGACACAATCTGCCAAAACATACACAAGAAAAAATGAAAGATATGAATAGGTTTATATCTGCTAAAGATACTGAATAACCACCAAAATAGAAAGTACCAAACCGAGAGGAATTCACTGGTAAAATCTACTAAACATTTGGGGAAGAAATGATACCAGTTCTCTGCCAGCTCCATCAGAGCACAGAAGCAGATGGAATACTCCTAACTTACTCTCATTCTGTGAGCCACCATTACCCTACACCAAAATCAGAAGAAAACACTAAAAGAAAACGACCAACATCTTATGTTAGACCAATACCTCACATAAACAGAGATGAAAAATCCTCAACACAAATCAGATCCAAAAAAGTATAAGAAGTATATATGATGACCAAAGGAGATTTATTCTGGGTATACAAGGATAGTTTCACATCTGAAAATCAACTAAGGTAGTCATCACATAAACACATAGGAAAAGTTATCAATTATATCAGTAGATTAAAAAAATTTTTTTACAAATCCAACAGCCATTCATGTTAAAAACTCTAAATAAACTAAGGAGAGAGGGTTACCTTTCTCAACTTGATAAAGACTATCTACAAAAAATCTACAGCTAACATCACACTCAATGGGAAAAAAATTCAAAACTTTACTACTTAGATACTACTGGCCCCTCTCATCATTCCTTTACAAGATCATACTGAATTTTCTTCCTAAAGTGGTAAAGCAAGAAAAGTAAATATAGTATACAGACTGCGAAGAAACACATAACACTACCCGTGTTTGCAGATGACACGATCCCCTACGAAGAACATCTAGGACTGACTGACAAAACCAACCATGGAAATAGGAAGCGATTACAGCAAGGTTGAAAAATACAAAACTGATATCCAAAGTCAACTGTTCTCCTATATACCAACAATAAACAAGCCAAAGGACGTAATGGGCACTTCATCAAGGGAGATACCTGGATGGCAAATAAGAATATAAAAAGATGCTCCACATCATAGGGAAATGCAAATGAAAAGAAAAACACAACACCTATTAGAATGGCCGAACACCACCAAATGCTGGTGAGGGTGAGGAGCAACACAAATTATCACGCTCAGAAGAAACTGAAAGCACAGCCACTCTGGAAGACAGTTTGGCAGTTTCTTACAAAGTTAAATACACTTTAACCATACAATCCAGCAATTGCACTCTTTGGTACTTATCCAAAGGAGCTGAAAACATATTTCCAGGGAAAACTGACATATGCATGTTTATACCAGCTTTACATGTAACTGCAAAAACTTGCGAGCAACCAAGATGTCATTGATCAGTACATAAATAAACTGTAGACATCCAACCAATGAAATATTATTCAGGCCTACTAGAAATGAGCTATCAAGCTATGAAAAGCCTTTTGATTGAAAGCCTCAGATTGAAAAAAACACACACTAAATGATACTAACTATATGGCATTCTAGAAAAGGCAGAACAAGGGAGACAATAAAAAGATTAGTGGTTGTGGGTTTGGCGGGGGTGCTGCTGAGGGAAGGATGAACAGGCAAAGCACAGAATATTTTTACAGCAGTGAAATATTCTGAATGCCAGTGTAATGATGAACATATACATTCAACCAACCAAGATGGAGTAAGGACAACAGAGCTTCTCTGTCTTACGTATCCGAACTATTAACTGCAGACAAAATAGAAAAAGTAATTTTGCAAGTACTCCGAAGACTACAAAAAAGCAGGTGCATTGGTGTGGAGAAGTTAATACTTAGGCATTACACATTTTATAGGTAAGAGTCTGAATTTTTACTTTTCTCTTATAAATCTGACCCATGGTCTATATCTCAGAGTTACTTTCCTTCAGAAGTTCAGGTAACTAATGTGAGAAAAACGATCCTTCAGGTTACAGGAACGAAGAAAATGGGTTCCTACAGACTAGAGGCCTGGAAAAGCAAATGGAAAACCACTCCAGTATTCTTGTCTGGAAAATCCCCTTGGACAGAGGAGGCTGGTGGGCCACAGTACAATTCAGTTCAGTTGCTCAGTCGTATGTGACTCTATGACCCCACGGACTGCAGCACATCAGGCTTCCCTATCCATCAACAACTCCAGGAGCTTGCTCAAATTCATGTCCATTGAATCGATGATGACATCCAATCATCTCACCCTCTGTTGTCCCCTTCTCCTCTCGCCTTCAATCTTTCCCAGCATCAGGGTCTTTTCCAAAGAGTCAGTTCTTCGCATTGGGTAGCCAAAGTATTGGAGTTTCAGCTTCAGCATCAGTCCTTCCAATGAATATTCAAGACTGAAATTCCCTTAGGATTGACTGTCTTGACCTCCCTTCAGTCTAAGGGACTCTCAAGAGTCTTCTCCAACACCACAGTTCAAAAGTATCAGTTCTTCAGCTCTCAGCCTTCTTTATGGTCCAACTCTCACATCCATACATGACTAGTGGAAAAACAATACCTTTGACTAGACGGACCTTTGTCGGCAAAATAATGTTCCTGCTTTTTAATATGTTGTCTAGGTTGGTCATAGCTATCCTTCCAAGAAGCAAGGGTCTTTTAATTTCATGGCTGCAGTCACCATCTGCAGTGATTCTGGAGCCCAAAAAAATAGTTTCTCACTGTTTCCATTGTTTCCCCATCTATTTGCCATGAAATGATGTAACCGGATGCCATGATCTTTTTTTGAATGCTGAGTTTTAAGCCAACGTTTTCACTCTCCTCTTTCACTTTCATCAAGAGGCTCTTTAGTTCTTCTTCACTTACCGCTTTAAGGGTGGTATCATCTGCATATCTGAGGTTACTGATATTTCTCCTGGCAATCTTGATTTCAGCTTGTGCTTCATCCAAGCCGGCATTTCGCATGAGGTATCCTGCATTTAAGTTAAATAAGCAGGGTGACAATATACAGCCTTGATGTACTCCTTTCCCAATTTGGAACCAGTCTGTTCTTCCATGTCTGGTTCTAACTGTTGCTTCTTGACCTACATACAGATTTCTCAGGAGGCAGGTCAGGTGGTCTGGTATTTCCATCTCTTGAAGAATTTTCCAGTTTTTTGTGATCTATACAGTCAAAGGCTTTGATGTAATCAATAAAGCAGAAATAGATGTTTTTCTGGAACTCTCTTGCTTTTTTGATGGTCAAACAGATGCTGGCAATTTGATCCCCGGTTCCTCTGCCTTGTCTAAATCCAGCAGGAACATCTCAAGTTCTCAATTCATGTACTGCTGAAGCCTGGCTTGTAGAATTTTGAGCATTATTTTGCTAGCGTGTGCAGCTGCTGCTGCTGCTGCTAAGTCACTTCAGTTGTGTCCGACTGTGTGTGATCCTATATACGGCAGCCGACCAGGCTCCCCCGTCCCTGGGATTCTCCAGGCAAGAACACTGGAGTGGATTGCCATCGCCTTCTCCATTGCTAGCGTGTGAGATGAGTGCAACTTGCAGTAGTTTGAACATTCTCTGGCATTGCTTTTCTTTGGGACTGGAATGAAAACTGACCTTTTTCCAGTCCTGTGGCTTCTGCTGAGTTTTCCAAGTCTGCTGGCATATTGAGTGCAGCACTTTCACAGTATCATCTTTTAGGATTTGAAACAGATCAACTGGAATTCTGTCACCTCCACTTGCTTTGTTTGTAGTGATGCTTCCTAAGGCCCCGCTGACTTTGGACTCCAGGATGTCTGGTTCTAGGTGAGTGACCACACCATCATAGTTATCTGGAAAATGACAATTTTTTTTTTGGTATAGTTCTGTGTATTCTTGCCAGCTCTTCTTAATATCTTCTGTTTCTGTTAGGTCCATACCATTTCTATCCTTTATTAGGTCGCAAAGAGTGGACACAACTGAAGCAACTTAGCACGCACAGACTAGAGAGGGTAGGAGACTCCTAAATAGCTAGGAGTAAACAACGAGAAGAATCCTCAAGATCTGTGTAAAAAACCTTCAAAAGCCACAAACTGACCTAAGAGATTCAATGTGTGGGACAAACTCAGGCCACAGGATCAATCAAGTCTTTCTAAAGAAGACGTGAATTATCACCCAGTTCTCACTTTAATCCCTGAGTGGTGCATGTACAAGAAAAACTTTAAGCAAAACGAGAGGTTTTAAAAACGAAGGGACAAGAGAACCACCACCTATAGAGGAGAGGCAGAACTTGCAGACTGACCTTTCCTGCTAAAACAAAGCAAAACAAAAATCAACATTTGTTAACGGATCACAAGATGCAAAGATGAGAGGTTAGGGTTAGGGAGCATTTCCCAAGTAATTCTATGAGGTCAGCATTTACTCTGACATTTAAATCAGTAAACTGAATAAAGTCAATTACTCTTCATAATGTGGGTACCTCATTTGAACAGTTAAAGGCCTTAAAAGAAAAAAAAAAAAAAAAAAAACTGACCTCCCTAAAAGAAGAGGGAATTACGTGAGCAGACAGACTTTAATCTCAAACTGCAACATCAACTCTTATCTGGATCTCCACCTCCCAGCCTACCCTGAAAATTCTGGACCTGTCAGCTTCTACAATCACATAAGCCAACTCCTTAACATACATGTCTGTCTGTCTGTCTGTCTCTCTCTCTCTCTCTCATGCAGATGCAAATGCTTTTGGTTCTGCTTCTCTGGGAATTTCTGAAAATGTACCCCCTAAGTATAAGGCATAAAGTCATCTTCTATCTTAGACACAAAGAATATTGAAAAACAACAAATTGAAACTTTGTAATAAAAGAGTGGTTGCTGTTGTCATTCAGTTGCTAAGTTGTGTCCGACTCCACAACCCCACGGACTGCAGCACGCCAGGCTCCACTGTCACTCACTCTCTCCGTTTGCTGAAATTCATGTCCATTGAGTTGATGATGCCATCCAACCATCTCATCCTCTGCTTCCCCCTTCTCCTTTTGCCTTCAGTCTTTCCCAGCATCAAGGTCTTTTCCAATAAACTGGCTCTTTGCATCAGGTAGTCAAAGTATTGGAGCTTAACCAACAGCCCTTAAATCAATATTCAGGGTTGATTTCTTTTAGGACTGACTGGTTTGATCTCCTTGTTGTCTAGGACTCTCAAGAGTTTTCTCCAGCAAAATTCAAAAACATCAATTCTTTGGCGCTTAGCCTTTTTTATGGTCCAACTCTCACATCTGTACACAACTACTAGAAAAACCATAGCTTAGACCATACAGACCTTTGTGAGCAAAGTGATCTCTCTCCTTTTTAATACACTGTCTAGGTTTATCATAGCTTTTCTTCCAAGGAGCAAGCATCTTTTAGTTTCATGACTACAGTCATCATCTGCAGTGATTTTGGAGCCTAAGAAAATTAAGTTGGTCACTGCTTCCACTTTTTCACCATCTATTTGCCATGAACTGATGGGACCAGATGCCATGATTAATTTTCTGAATGCTGAGTTTGAAGCCAGCTTTTTCACTCTCCTCTTTCACCCTCATAAAGAGGATCTTTAGTTCCTCTTCACTTTCTGCCATTAGAATGGTGTCACCTGGATATCTGAGGTTGTTGATATTTCTCCTGGCAATCTGGATTCCTGCTAGTGATTCAGCCAAGCCCAGCACTTCTGCACATAAGTTAAATAAGCAAGGTTACAATATACAGCCTTGTTGTACTCCTTTCCCAATTTTGAACCAGTCCATTCTTCCATGTCCGATTCTAACTGTTGCTTCTTCACCTATATACAGGTTTTTCAAGAGAGAGGTAAGGTGGTTTGGTACTCCCATTACTCCCATCTCTTTAAGAATTTTTCACAGTTTGCTGTGAGCCACACAGTCCAAGGCTCTAGAGTAATCAATGAAGTAGATGCTTTTCTTCAACTCCCTTGCTTTCTCCATGATCCATGGTATGGAAAATTTATTATAACTAGATTATTAAATTACTTACTGTAGCTGATCACTCAGCAAAGTATCTGTTAAACTTTTGGGCCCCCCAAAACTTCTCATTAAATGAAAGACTTGAAACAGAAGTATTCTTTTTTGTTGCTGATAACTGTTACAGACTGAATATGTGCTCCCCGATTCATATACTAAATCCCTAAGCTCAACTGTGGTTGTATTTGGAGAAGAAGTCAGTTAAGTTAAAGGAGGTCAAGACATGCAAACGAGGCAAGAAAATACAGTCTGAAGGGGTAAACCTATCATCAGAACAAGACACAGATATGACAGAGAAGTTTTAAGTATAAGACAGGGAATTTAAAATAACTATGATTAGGAGGTGGGGCAGGGGGGAATTTGGGAGAAAACAGATAACAAATAAGGACCTGCTGTATAGCACAGAGAACTCTACTCAATACTCAATGACCTATATGGGAAAAAAATCTAAAAAAGACTAGATATATGTATAGTTACAACTGAATCACTTTGCTGTACACTTGGAACTAACAACATTGTATATAAACTATACTCCAATTAAAATTTTAAATAAAAAACAAAAATTAAATGAGCTCATAAAGGTAGGTCCTGATTCAAGTAGATTAGCGTCCTTATGTAAAAAGAAACAACAAAGAGCTTTCTGCTTTCTCACTCGCTTTCTGCCCTGTACTGAAAGGTCATGTCAACACAGTGGGAAGGAGGCTGCCTACAGCCCAAAGGGAAAGCCCTCACCAGACACCAACCCTCCCTGCAGGCACCTTTATCTTGGACTTACAGTCTCCAAAACTGTGAGAAAACAAACTGTTGGTGTTTAAACTACCTGGTCTAGGATATTTTGTTACAGCATGCTAAGCAGACTAATACAATGATGACTTGGGACTGAGGGTGGAAGAGGTTATATTTTAAAGGAAAGATATAGAGATCTTCTCTTAGATCACAATTGTATATTACTATTCTAGGACCTAAAGACAGGTCCGTTAGAGAATTTGACCGTACAATAGCTGTATAATAGCATTAACTATACAAACACTGGAATGATATTAAACAGTAACACAGCCTCTACCATTGAAGAATTTTTCAAAAAACGTAAGACATGAAATAAAAGGATCTTATATACTGTTTTATAGGATCCAGTAACAATTTTCATTTCTAAGAACCCATCATTTAAAAACTATTCTCTTATATTAAATATATTAAAATTCTTGAAATGTTAAACTCTTACCGTAACCCGTTCCTTTGGTCAAAAGCAGGTATCATAGAGTTGGGATGTTCTGACATTAATGCAACAAGCAGCTGTAGGACGTCCATTAGATTGTCATCCTAAAATTATTTTAGAATTTTTTTTTAAATAAGGAAAAACAATTTATTTGAACAATGACTACTTCTGTAATAATGAATTAGAATATCAAAAAATAAGTAGGCTTCTGTACAAATACACTTGTTTAAAACACACTAGATATTTATATATACATATTCATCTGTAGAATTCAACCTATACAACACCAAATAGCCAAATAATTTCATAATCAAAGATATAAAATGACTATTGTACTCTGTCAAGATTTCCTAAAACATATTCCATTGTTTTAACAGGTGTTGATTTACAGGGTTTTTTTTTTTTAAGGAATGATTACACATCAAGAAATGGGCAGAGAAGGACAAACAGGCTGTTCTGTGTTATTACAACAAAGACAAACTGAAGCTTCAATATGCTAATTTGCTAATAAGACGTTGGGAATATGGTAGTAGTGTTGGGGGCAGTAACTAGGACCACGATGTCCACTAAGTCTCTCAAGAAACTAGCTCTGAAACAAGATCTTATGGGGAATGATAGCTAGACAGTTCTCACATACTGTCTGGGAAAAAGTGTTAGCAGATCAGTCGTGTCCAAATCTTCGCAACCCATGGACTGTAGCTTCTGTCCATGGAATTTTCCAGGCAAGAATATAGGACTGGGTTGCCATTCCCTTCTCCAGGGGATTTACACAACCCAGGGATAAAACTTGGGTCTCCTGCACTGCAGGCAGATTCTTTACCATCTTAGCCACGGGGGAAGCCCCTTACTATCTGTGGTTAGTATTAAAGATATCAGTACAGATTAGTTCCTCAGTCATGTCCAACTCTTTGCAACCCTATGGACTGCAGCACGCCAGGCTTCCCTGTACATCACCAACTCCTGGAGCTTGCTCAAACTCATGTCCATCAAGTCAATGATGTCATCCAACCATCTCATCCTCTGTTGTCCCCTTCTCTTCCCACCTTCAATCTTTCCAAGCATCAGGAAAGTCTTTTCCAATGAGTCAGTTCTCCACATCAGGTGACCAAAGTATTGGAGCTTTAGTCCTTCCAATGATTATTCAGGACTGATTTCCTTTAGGATTGACTGGATGGATCTCCTTGCAGTCCAAGGGACTCTCAAGAGTCTTCTCCAACACCACAGTTCAAAAGCATCAGTTCTTCAATGCTCAGCTTTCTTTATAGTCCAACTCTCCCATCCATACATGACCACTGGAAAAATCATAGCTTTAACTAGATGGACCTTTGTCAGCAAAGTAATGTCTCTACTCTTTAACATGCTGTCTAAGCCTGGCACCGCTTTTCTTCCAAGGAGCAAGCATTTTTTAATTTCATGGCTGCAGTCACCAACTGCACTGATTTTGGAGCCCAAGAAAATAAAATCCATCACTGTTTCCATGTTTCCCCATCTGTTTGCCATGAAGTGATGGGACCACTGTTCTTGCCTGGAGAGTCCCAGGGACAGGGGAGCCTGGTGGGCTGCCATCTATGGGGTCGCACAGAGTCGGAAAGACAGAAGCGACTTAGCAGCAGCAGCAGCAAATGGGACCAGATGCCATGATCTTCGTTTTCTGAATGTTGAATTTCAAGCCAGCCTTTTCACTCTCCTCTTTCATTTTCATCAAGAGACTCTTTAGTTCTTCTTCACTTTCTGCCATAAGGGTGGTGTCATCTGCATATCTGAGGTTATTGATACTTTTCCTGGCCATCTTGATTCCAGCTTGTGCTTCATCCAGCCCATTTCACGTGATGTACTCTGCATATATGTTAAACAAGCAGGGTGACAATATACAGCCTTGATGTACTCCTTTCCCAATTTGGAATCAGTCCCTTGTTCCATGTCCAATTCTGTTGTGTCTTGACTTGCACACAGGTTTCTCAGGAAGCAGGTATGGTGGTCTGGTATTCCCAACTCTTTAAGAATTTTCCACAGTTTGTTCTGATCCACACAGTCAAAGGCTTTAGCATAGTCAATGAAGTAGAAATAGATGTTTTTCTGGAATTCGCTTGCTTTTTCTATTTTGGTCTATGTTGTTTGTTTTTTTTTTTTTTTCTGCTATTTTTTTGTTTGCCTTTTCTATGTTTCTTTCTAGAATTCTCTTGCTTTTTCTATATCTATATATGTGGTAATAATAAGCTTTTCATTTTTTAATTTGTCCAAGGCAAACATGATCTGATAAACACCACTAAACTCACCACCTGGGCCACAGAAATATATACTGCAAGCCCATGTGCGTACAGACTGCCTCTTGACATTTTTCAAAATGGACACTGCAGTGGTGGTGCGGGTCTCATCACCCAAGTGGAGAACAGGGTAGCAAATTTTTTTTCTCTAAACTTTAAGGTGGGTTTTTGTTTGGGGCGGCATGTTTTTCTCCCCTCTCTGGATTTGTACTTTTAAATCTTAAATGATACACTGTTAGGCATGACAGGTAGTTAAAGAAGCACTGGAGAAGTGTTTAAAACACCTGTGTTAGCGAACAGGTTTCTGAATTTATTGCTGTATCTCCAGAGAGAAGGCTGGAGAAGGTAACAAGGAAGTTTTGTATCAGCTACTGCATCCTTAAAACAAAGGTAGTGTCTCTTTGGACTTTAAAATTGTTCCTATATAGCTTCTTTTATTTTTGCTTAATCAGATACAAAGGGAGACATGGGGGGGGCGAGGGGGGA
>SJYX01016131.1:213829-326695 GCA_006410675.1 Oreotragus oreotragus
TAACACACTTCTGTATATGGAATAATTTGATAACATTTGCAGAACAGCACAAGAATAAGCACACAGGAGTTCTGAAATCTACAAACATCAAGAAAACCCTTCACAATCTTTGTCGACTATTCCGCATATCATGAGAGCCTTATTGGGCATTACTAACCCAAAGATACAAAGGGAAGCAGCAGGCAGTCATCTCTACGGTGCCCTGCGTCCAGGTTCATCCACTGTTTTTTAATTCTCGCTGTGGCAGCTACTTCAATATTTAATTCTCAACGTCCTAAATAAATCATCTAGAGGTAGGGCACTGGGGCTTTGGAACAAAAGTGTGATTTGAAGGACCCCCCAAATATCTGATTTAACAGTTTCAGGGAAACAGATCACTGTGACTTCCAGTTTTCATTTATGAAATATTCTGGTCTCAAATGGTCAAGAAAATCTATAGAGACTACCCTGCTCAAGAGGAAAAGGAAATCATAATCATTAATGTTTCGGTCAAACATGATGCTACCAAGAAATTTACCATTCTTTTCTGTCCCAATTAACAAAGACAGATCCAAACCACATCTTTTTATCTACTAATGATTTTAAAAGCCACTCTTTTCATGCTGTAACAAATATGTTAACTCATAAAACATGAATTATACACAAGAATATCAATTATCATATAAAAGCCACGCTTTATATGAAATTCACTTCCAGATTTAACTATGCAAAATACATTTAATTGGATTATTTATTTAGACTACATCGGGCATATATCAAATTTTCCCAACTCTAGAAAGGAAAAAACTCCAGACATTTCAACCTATTTAACCTCCTTTACAACCACATAATTTTAAATCAACTATAAATGAGTGATTTAACAGTATTTGATTATGCAAAATCAGTGGGAAAAGTATGTTAAGAATTCAAAAAAAGTCCAATCATTTGTAGTCATTTTTGTTATCTATTTTTCCATTTATTATATTGGTACCTGTAAATACACTGAAAGTATTTTTTGGTTATTAAGTTATTCATTAGTCTTATTAGGTTAATGAAATCTTATTTTAATACTTTTTAAAGCCTCTCATGCTTATTCACAGAGACATGTTGTGGTAATAAAGAATACTTAAATGTAAATTGCTAAGATTTAGTTCCTAGATACATTTACTCTCCATTCTGAGCATAGGTACAGGCATAGTTACATCATTAATGAGAGAGTTCTTTAACTTGTTTTTGTTTTAAAAAGCCCATAATATAACTTCAAGAAATAAAACCCCAACATATAAAATTCACACGTTACCTCATGCATAGTGAGTAGATAATTAAGAATGGCCTGTAGTTCATCTTCCTTTACTCCATTATCCTTAAAAAAACATAATTCAAGTATTTTATACTTACATATAAAAAAATTTTTTGGAAAGGAAAATTACACACACAGATTTGCCAAGTTGGTCAGTTGCTATAAACATAAAAAAATAATGTAATATACAATCTAAACCAAAAAAAAAAAAAAAGAATCTAAACCTAAAGTAAAAACTCAGGGAAGCACTAAAGACATGCAGTAGGCAACACAATGTAGAAAGTCAAAAGAGATTAGACATCAGGACTGTTTCCAGCACCTTATAATGTGGACAGATGATAACTTATTTAGTAGAGCTTCAGAATCCTGAAGTCAGCAAAAACGATCATTGAGGGTAAGTATAAGGGTATTACACCTATCACTCCTTTAAATACAGAAGATAACTTTTCTGTTTATCTTTTTCTATTAAATTTGGAGACTAAAATGAACAGTTTCTAAAATTACCTAGTTAAAATGTCAGGTACTAAAAACTGAGTAGTAATTTCAGTGGAAAAAACACTGCACTTTTTAGTATGACTGCATTATGAAAATTTTCAAGCTACTGTACTATTGATCATAAAACAAACATGAAATCTCAAAAAAGAACAATAAGATAATTAGAAACAAAACACACTAAGAAAGAACATAAAGAGACAATGTAAAGGATAAATTTTTAAATAAATGGAAATAAGATATCTGATTCTGAAAGATATACCAACAGTGAGGTCCATTTGCCACAATATTATGTGGCAGCTAATAAAGCATTAAACTATAAAGAATACGAAATAAAATGATATAGGAAAATACTGAATAAAATATTGAGAACAAATATATTTATATGTTGGCATCTTAAAACCAAACACCTTCCTGAAAAATAACATTAAATTTTACTTTACAGATAGTGGAAGGAAATGTAACAAAATGTAATCATTTCTATCCAGTATGTTTTTATACAGGAAAATTATTTTTCAAAATCTGGATGTCAGGTACAGGGAATTTCTAAAAACAAAAACTCCTCCTTTTGAGCAGCTCTGTTGACTGTTGTGTCCCCAGGTCTAAGACTAGTAGGAACTACCAGCAACTCAGTAAATACTTGCTGAATGAAAGTATGAATACACTTGAACTCCAATAGACATTCATATAATATATGTTATAATTATCAATCTCTAATTCTGTATTGTTTATCGATATATGCCTAGGAAACAATAAAAAAAAACAAACAGGGAAATAAATACCTTTCAAAGTACTTTCCACTCTGTAAAGCCATTAACAGAGCAAAGAATAAATAAACCAACAGAGCAGTTTATGTGAAGTTATGTTACAACAAACACATGCTATAGGATAAGAAATGTGAACTCACCTTCATTACTAATTGCTTAATAAACATCAACAAGAATGCTCGTAGAGAAAACATTTCTTTTTGATTAGGTCGTGGTCCATCTTTTAAAAAAAGACAAATGCACACACATTGAGTATTTCAAAAACCTCGAAGCTAAGTATAAAATTCCCATTCCTAACAGTTTTCCCACTTACTTATAAGAAACATAAAAGTAACTTTCCTGAAGAGTTTAATGTCTCTAGAAAAACAAGCATTCAATCTCAACATGATTGTATATATAGTGCTTCTAATGTACAAAATCAGTTACACAAAAACTGCAATGAAAACATTTGTTTTTGACTAAGGTCAAAGGAATTTCAAAACAGAAAGATGAAGTAACAACTTTACATTTAGCTTTAAAAGACTCTGGGAATCTTACTATGGTAACATAAGTTTACAAAGGAAAAAGAGCAAAAGAAAGTCTAAACTTTACATGTGAACTGAATATGAAAAAACTTTTCTACTGTTACCACTGTATAAGCTAATATAAAACCCTCAAAAAGTACACTTCAACACATCATCCACGAAGGAGGGAGACATTGTGCTGACCACCTCTAACATCTCCTTCTCTGTTTGAAAAAGTCCTTGGTCACACATGGCTCACATTAAAGTCAATTTTCATGTCTGAAACATATAATTCCTAAGTAGAAAGCTTTTGAAACCAAACACTCATTGTCCTAAGATCCCAACTCAGGTACTTGCTTGACTCATATTTTCTGCAGTTTCCCCCCCACTAATCATTATTTACAGCTAGTTCCTAGACCACCAAAGCACAGGACCAACACGACTTTGAACAGATCAATTAAACTAGGAAGAAAATTGTTTAAAATTTGTTCCACATGACGATTCCTAGACAAAGAAAAGGTTACAGAGCTACAACAGAGTCATACAGTTTGGCCAGCTTTCTCACTTGAAGTATGAGACTTTCCCAAGATCACTAATCAGTTAGAAAATCAAGGCCAGAATATAATGCAACCACCCAGGACAATATATGACACACACCATCAGGAAATAATGACTTAGTTCTAGATCTGCTGCAACATGCCAGCTTAAACAAGATCATGGAACTTTCCTGTGGCCTCACAGCTTTCTAAATGATAGCATATTTTCTGATAATAAATCTAGTTTATTTTGAAAGGGATTTAAAATATATTGTACAAATATGAAACCTCGTCTTTGTAAACCACTGAACAACCAAAGCCTCTGAGTAAAAAATCAGAATGTATCTTGTTTCACTCTCCTGCACCTATCTCCTGATTTAAAACAACGGCCCTCAATTCTTATAAAGGGACTGAACCCATCTTCACACTCAGATCATGTGTTCTGGGGGTAAGAAGGGCCTCCTCTTCTGGGCAGTCTGAAGAACACTGCCATGCAGATGGACACACAATGCAATCAGAGCCCGTGAGCAACAAAGAGACTAAAAGGGCTTTTGCTGGAAATGCTCGATGCAGGCAGATACTCTTGCTAGATTTAAAGTTGTGGGGATGTGAAGGGAGGGTGGCTGCTTGCTACTACAAAGAGAGAAACTACATGAAAAGAGCCAGTACAGAAGAACTGGGAGATGGAGAGGACAAACTGACAAAATAGCAGGGGCCAAATTCTGAGCCCCTGCACCAAATTCTACTGAAACTATCAGCCTGTTAACCCTGGTTAACCCTCTTTTATGAAATAAACCTGCAGTAACAGGCAAGTATGATCTTGGAGTACAAAAGGAAGCAGGGCAAAGGCTAACACAGTTGTGTCATGAGAACACACTGGTGATAGCAAACACAGTCTTCCAACTACACGTGAGATGACTCTACACATAGATGCCACCATGTGGTCAATACCAACATCAGACTGATTATATTCTTCGCAGATGAAGATGGAGACACTCTAACAGTCAGCAAAAATAAGCCCCAGAGCTGAATTTAGAAAAGGCAGAGGAACCAGAGATCAAACTGCCAACACACGTTGGACTACAGAGGAAACAAGAGAATTCTAGAAAAACATCTACTTCTGCTTCACTGATTACGCTAAAGCCTTTGACTGTGTGGATCCCAACAATCTGTGAAAAATTCTTAAAGAGACAAGAATACCATACCACCTTACCTATCTCCTGAGAAGCTTATAAACAGGCCAAGAAATAACAGAACAGACATGGAACAACTGACAGGCTCACAAGTGGGAAAGGAGTACAACAAGGCTGTCTATTGTCACCTTGCTTATTTAACTACCTGCAGAGTACATCAAGCAATATGCTAGACTGGAGGAATCACAAGGTGGAATCAAGACTGCTGAGAGAAATACCAACAATCTCAGATATGCAGATGATACCACTCTAAAATCATTATGGATGGCAACTACAGCCATGAAATTAAAAGACAGATGTTCCTTGGAAGAAAAGCTATGAAAAACCTTGACAGCGTATTAAAAACCAAAGACATCACTTTGCTGACAAAGGTCCATATGGTCGAAGCTATGGTTTTCCCAGGAGCCACATACAGACGTGAGAATTGGACCATAAAGAAGGCAGAGTACCGAAGAAGTGATGCTTTCAAACTGTGGTGCTGGAGAAGACTCTTGAGATTCCCTTAGACAGCAAGGAGATCAAACCAGTCAATCCTAAAGGAAATCAGTCTTGAATATTCATTGGAAAGACTGAGGTTGAAGCTGAAGCTCCAATACTTTGGCCACCTTATCTGAAGAGCTGACTGACTGGAAAAGANGCTGGAGAAGACTCTTGAGATTCCCTTAGACAGCAAGGAGATCAAACCAGTCAATCCTAAAGGAAATCAGTCTTGAATATTCATTGGAAAGACTGAGGTTGAAGCTGAAGCTCCAATACTTTGGCCACCTTATCTGAAGAGCTGACTGACTGGAAAAGACCACGATGCTGGCAAAGATTGAGGGCAGGAGAAGGGGGCAAAAGAGGATGAGATGGTTGGACGGCATCATTGACTCATTGGACGTGAGTCTGCACAAACTTCAGGAGATAGTGAAAGACTTCCAAAGCCTGGCATACTGCAGCCCATGGAGTCACAAAGAATAGGACACAACTTAGCGAATGAACAACAATAAGCAATAATATAAACCGTTTTAAGCAGGTTTTGCAATACTTTAAATGAGCCACTATTTGTCAAAATTTTTATTTTGACCCTTTCTATGAACGATTGACATAATGAATGAACATTAGTCTTCCAATAAGTTAGTTCCGATTATACAGGAAAATAATTACTGAAATTCTGTAGTTTCCTTAAATTAGTTATTAGAAGCAGATACTCCCTACTCCTACAAAAAAAATCTCCATTCTCTCAAAAAACACTGCTGTCAATGACTTTCAACAGAATAACTGAACTCAACATCAATACTAGTTGCTAATATAGAATTTTCTCTCATTCTCGATGCCTTAGAAATCATCCTAGTCATATTTGATCCCCAAAGAACTCATACTAGCAAAAGCAGCATTCTTCTATAAAAATAGTGAGCTGTTAATCTTTGTCAACCACAATTTAGGACAAACTATTAAAGTTATCAGCAAAATTAAAATAAAATTTTGCAATAAAAAGATTTAGAAAAACTTTCAGAAGAATGTGTTGGTTTCGGAAAAAAGAGATGGAAGAAAGACGGAGGGAAAGAAGGAGGGAAGGGAAAATCCTGAACTTGCATATATATGTAACATAATATACAGATAGAGATGAAATACCTAATCCTTTTGGGGTAATCCCACTCCGATCCTGAGGATTCACTGCCCAGTAGTAGTACTTCAGTGTATGCATTATAAGAAGCACTGTTCCAACTCTCCGAATGGCATTATATATGTTGACTGTACCAATGAATTCCGTGGACAGGTAAGTATAGAGCGTCAGCTGCACCTAGAGAATCAAAAGGAAGAGCTCAAATCAAAGAAACAGACCAGCATTTTACCATTCTTTCCAGTAATACTCTCAGGTTGCTCTATTCGGACCACACTTGCTCTAAAAAGTAAGTTGCTTAATTAGTTTGATAGTAACCTCCATGTTAACAGACAACATATAGCCACTGACACATATCCAGAAGCACACACACTCCTTGTAAAACAAACCCAGGCAAATGCTTCTTTTACAGCAGCACTATGAAGTAAACATCCCCGCATATACCACGTTTTTGCAGCACTATTCCTCATGAACTTACACACCTCTTTATAATAAACCTACTATTTATACTTTGCATAATTGTTATCAAAAGCTAAAAATTGTCTTTGTTCTGGAGAAAACCAGTAGCTGGAATAACTCATAAGAAATTAAAAAAACAAGCAGGAATAACTAAAGAACAGATCAAAAAAAGAAAATCATACAAAAATATGTAAAGCCTATCTTAAATATTTGTTAGAAAAAAAATTTTTGTTATAGCAGCTCATTACTACAAAGATTGTGATTATAATAGTCTCTAAAATTCACAATTATACTCTACTACTAACAAGAGCACAAAATAAAAACCACTTTTGTTCTATTTTCATATCGAAATCAAGAATTCTTCACTGCATTACTAGTGGATATACTTTATAAACTAAAAAATATTAAGGAAGGCATTAAATTTGACCAAAACTCAAACTACTCCTGATCGTTTACAACTGAACATTTATGTTTAAACATAATCAACATTCCCAGATGCTGGGGGCATTTTCCTTTTTAAGCCTGAAAGATAAAATTAGGTGCCTATATTCCAGATGCCCTATAAACAAACAATCAAGGTTAAATGAATAAGGGAGTCAATCAGTGACAATACATGGTAAAGAACAGCAGACTCTGAGCCCCTTAAAATCGAAGTCTGAAAGATGACTGTAGCTCGTTGTTGTCGTTTAGTAGCTAATTCATGTCTGAGTCTTTGCCAGCCCATGGACTGTAACCTGCCAGGCTCCTCTGTCCATGGGCTTTCCCTGGCAAGAACACTGGAGTGGGTTGCCATTTCCTTCTCCAGGGGATATTCCTGATCCAGGGAACCCACATTTTCTGCACTGACAGGCAGACTCTTTACTGCTGAACCACCAGAGAAACCCAACTGTAGTTTAGAAAATCATAACATGCTATAATCCACAGAGTTGTTAAAAGATAACATCATTTTGATGTTGCTGCTGCTGTTCAAATAGACAGCCCAGCTTACTTGTTATTGAGGATAAACAGAACTTTCTATGACATGATTCAAATTAACTGTGATACTTCAATCAGAAAATATTTACCTTCACCTAAATTTGTAGCACTGTGTTACTGAATATACAATGGTACAGACACTGTCCCTCAGTAGCTAAAAATCTAATGGAGAAGATTAAAAATACACACAATTTTAAGTGAAAAACCAAAGGTAATAAATACCCCTATTGAAACTTAAGAAAGCTCATGTGGTAACATGTAATTAATTGCAAAATGAGTGTCACAGAGATATTAAATACTATTAATTCAGAGGCCAGATAAATTATTTTGGGGAAAGCTAAAATAGTCAAGAAAAGTTTCACTAATAGAGTAGATATTAAGGTAGGCTTTGAAGATGAGTAGTTCTAACAATAAGAGGAATTTCAAATAGAGAAAATTGTAGATAATAGAAAAAGCTTCCCTAGATCTAGAATAACCATCCTCAATCTTGCCTGCATTAAAATACCTGGAAAAGATTTTTAAAATACCTGTCTGGGTCTTGTCCAGACCAATTAAATCAGAATCTAGGAAAGAGGGAGTGAGATTCTATTTTCATTAAATTAAAAAAAAAAAAAAACCCTTTCCCAACTAATTCTATAGACAGCCAAGATTAAGAAGCCCTGCTCTAGGATAACTTTTGGTACCCACCTACCCATTGAGGATATCTGATTTTTTCATATAGAAAGCCTAGAAAGAACTGGCATGAAGACTTAATGCTTTATTCTGAAAACAAAGAGAAACTATTACAAATTTGGGGGCTAAGAAATGTTCTGATGAGAGTGACTGTGATATGTTGAAAGCATGAAGGAATTCTAACAAAAAGTGAAAAACTAAGATATGGAAAACTGGAGAAAGTCAGTTTCCTGAGAATGATACTACAGCTAAAGAAAAATTAATAGGATTGAACAGCAACATACGGAGGTAAATAAGAACAGTGACCTCAGGATCATGCATAGTCTGATTATGAATAATTCTTCACCCTATATAATCTAATAACCACACAAATTATACATGAAAATGTCTTTCCCATTACACCTAAATTCTGTGTATGAGAGCAGGAATCAAATCTGTCTTATTCACCACTGTAGACATATGGCTGGCTACTCAACAAATGAAAGACTATTGTCTACAAGAAAACTCATCTCTCGTGTTAGGTCATTAAAAGACTGTCTCTGAGCAAAACTTTGGTAACCAGAGGTGAATTTACCATGAAGCTAATGAAGCTTAAACTTTATGCCCACTCATCTACACATGTTCCTTCCAAAATCCTAAACCTAATTTTACATGTTGCATTCTTTTTGTTAAGAAGCTCCTTTCTCCCCCAAACTGTATGACCTTTAGGTCAAACAAACTTTATATCTGCCTTTTGTTATAACTACCTTTATGATAAAATTATATATAACCCCTCAAGGATACACAAAGCATAGGGCTGAAACAAAACTGAAGTTTAATATTAACAAATCAACTGCAAATTCTAAGAAGGAAATTAAAGAAAATTATTAACAAGGAAAAGGTAAGAAATACAGTGCAATAATACTATGGACTTAAGGAAATGATATAATGAAAATTTTTAAATATTCCCCTACATCTAAGTATCTAATAAGAGGAGGTTTTTTGACCACATCAAAAGACGCCCAAAGGCTTACAAATGCGCTTAGTAAGACAAAGAAGTGTTTAGTAAAGAGTTTAAGAAGTAACTTGAAACAATCCTTGAAAAGAAATAAGACTGAGGGTCATAGAAGAGAAAGAGGTCAAATTTGAACCCAGAGATAAAAAGCTACAACCTCCAGCTGCCTCCTTTGATTATTTCCAAATGGCAATCAGAGTCAGCAGCTGTTTTTCTCCTTAACATCTGAAAAGAGCAGCTTTCTCCTTAACATCTGAAAAGAGCAGCTGAAAATAAGATACTATGACTCCAGAAGAGCAAAAAAGTCTGCAGACATTTTTTTCTGACAACTAAAGTAAGTACGTGTTATTCCAACCTGAACAATGATAAACACTTGCAAGTGAACCAGAAAGGAGAGGGGAAGAGAAGAAATCAAATGTTTAGGATAACTTAATAGAACACTAGGGTTTATCAAAAGTTTTATTTACATATTTTATCACAAATTTGCTTATGTTTACTTATGTTTTATCACAAATTCACTTGTGTTTACAGCAATCGGTTTGCTGTTATAGTACTAAATAAATTACTGTATAAAATACAATTATTTAATAATTTTAATTAATGTGAAATTAAAATGATTAAATTAGACCTGCACATCATGGAAGCCTTCAAGAAAGGCTGACATTTCAGCTGTTCCTTTAAGAGTTAAACTCAGTAGCTCATCATTTTGGTGGAAGGAATATGTATATATAACACACAGAGAGAGAGCACAATGAGTATAATTTATATGTATGTATATACATTCATACATATATAAGGGCACATAGATATATACGCAACCCAACTATGGTTAAGGAAATGTAAATCAAAATCTCTCCCAAATAAAATTTTATTTAACAAAGAAAATATATACTATTTCTGTATTTCAAAAATGCTATTACTGCTTTAGGAAGGGAGGGACAGATGGACGGAGGGAGGAAATACTGTCTTGCAAAAGTACATTTAGTCAGGTGGGAGGGAGGTTCAAGAGGGAGGGGACACATGTATTATTTTTGTGTTTTAGTTGCTAAGTCCTGTTCAACTCTTGTGTGACCCCATGGAGTATTTAGCCTGGAGGTTCCTTGTCCATGGGATTTCCCAGGCAAGAATATTGGAGAGGGTTGCCACTTCTGTCTCCAGGGGATCTTTCGACTCAGGGATTGAACCCACGTCTCCTGTGCTGGCATGCAGGTTCTTCACCCCTGGCCCACCAGGAAAGCCCTGGATATATATGTATGTACGGCTGGCTCATGTTGTTGTATGGCAGAAACCAACACAACACTGTAAAGCAATTATCCTCAATTATTATTTTTTTTAAAGTACATTATCAATTTTTTTAAAAGTACATTTAGTCAAAAAATGCATTCCACTGAAACCTTACACAACAGCATGTAAAAGGATAAAAGAAAATCCTCTTTATTATCACTCTGCTCAAGTACAAACACAGTGAACATACTAGCACAAAATCAACGTGTGGATTACCTTGGCGGGGGTATGAATCCATATGGCTGGGTTTAGAAGAATGTGGTCACACAATTGCTTGAGAAGGGGCATCCCATTCGGCAGATTACTCAGGTATTTTGAAAATACGAGGCAAAGTTCAAGTACTGCTCTGCTGACATGGGATTTGGAAGACTGCAGAGGAAGATATTTCAAAGGTCACTATCAACACAAAGCAAGGAAGTAAGTCAAATGTTGTCAATACCAGAAAAAAGTTGGTCCACAAACTATGCTTAAAGTTAAAGATGCTCTGAGATTCAATAAAGCAGTGGGGGCAAGGTAAAACAGCAACAGGTTGTTTTAATTTAGGTAACTTTACATTAACCAAAGAGACACACTTGCAAACAGAATTTCTCAGCTTCTTAGGAGACCAAGTTTCATGGACTACAAATTAAGAATCAAAAATGTAAAGCATTTCATACTTTACCTTTTCAAGACTATATCCTATTACCAAGAAGCCCTTGCAGGCAAGCATCTGCTCTTGCATAGCAATTGAGTTCTTCAACAACTCCATGATAAAAGCCAGCAAAGTTGAACTGGAATAATGAAAAAAAAAAAAACAACAACAATAACAGTTTGAAAAACCATATTCTCTTTAAAAAAAAATGGGGGGGAGGTGGTTAGATAGATACAGTCTCTCAATTACCCTTAACAAAAAGTTTCTATTCCAAGGAAACTGATGCTTTACTAAAACTACCTCCAATATTATTTCAGGACTAAAATTTTAATGTAAGATTAGGACTTATTACTCAAATATTTAGTTCATATTCTTTATCACAAATATAATAAATGAATTACTTTTGAAACATGACAAACATGCACAAAATAGAGAAAAATTAGCAATGTCCAAAAACCAGTAGTAAGATGGCTAATAGAAGTTTATTACTTTGCCCTAAGAAATGGATGTAACTTAGATGAGCAAGTATATTCAATTTTGGAGAGTTACAGGCGAAACAGATGGAAAAGATATGGAGCAAGTACTAGGACAGAAATCCTCAAACTGGCTTAATTTGAACAGAGGATAGTGTACGTAAAGGGGAAGACAGATAAGGATGTAGGCAAACTGAAGTGTTCAAATAATAATTTAAATATTTTCCTCATTATCCAAACAGAAAAAGTAAGACTACAGTCATGCTTCCAACCTCATAACTTTTATATACTCAACATGGAATAGAATAAAGGTCAACTGTTTTGTCCCTCTCAGAAGTTTTGAGATTCCCACTAGGAAAGAGAGAACAGCCAACCTCCTCCACAAAAGTTCTTCTATTTTTTAACTGTCAGCAATTCTAATAAAGTTGAAAAGTTAAAATAAATAAATAACTGAGCTCTGTTACAAAGATTACAGACTAGGATGCAAAAAGAATTTTATGAAGCAACAATAGGTCAAGGATAATTTTAATTATTTTAAATGTAGCCAATAAACACTAGCTTTGATACACAATTCCTTTTAAAAATAACTCATTATCTTGCCTAAAAATAATCTGGAAAATTTATTATAACACTAAACATATACACTGGTAGCAGACTTCAAGTTGCATGTAAAAGTAGAAATTAGAAACAGAATTTTAAAAAGGGAGAATACAAAAAACATTAAAATCACTCAATTAATAATTAAACATAATTATTTTGTTATAAATAGTTTCACTAGGATATACAGCCATAAAAAATTCATTTCAACATCCTCTGCAACATTTTAATAACTTGTTCTAGAATTCATGTCTCTTCCCTTTTTTCACTCAACACTAAAAGAGAGGAGACAAAAGTGCCAAATATGCAATTTAGTTTTGAAAAAACCAAATCACTTAGTATTACGTAACATAAACAAAAACTTTACATTTCAATGTTACCTGCAATAATAATTAAATTCAATATATTACCTGCAATAATAATACGGAAAACTTACCATAAGAAATTACTGCCAAATAACCATTTTAAATATTTTTATTTTAGGTAAAAATACATACATTTCTGATATTATTACCATGTGCTGCACTCAATATGCCAGCAAATTTGGAAAACTCAGCAGTGGCCACAGGACTGGAAAAGGTCAGAGATTTTAAAGATATGATTCTCTTCAAATATGAATCCATTCTTCTAAAGACTGCCAAAATGACATTTTTTTTAGCATTTTTCCCCATATGGATATAGGATATAAATCTCACTGATTTTAAATGGAAAAAAATAACTTTAGGTTATTTTTCAGGTCTTTAGGACCCTGAAAGAGGTCCTTAAATTTATGGTTTCTAGATTCAAAATCCATTGAGATGTCTCTGGTGTTTCAATTTAACACTTTCTAAGCCACACAAAAGCGCTAAGACAGATACCTCTAGTATATTGGCAGTGGTGTTGGGGAGAAGGGGAGAAGATCTCACTTATTTTCCATTTAATTTCTCCCAAACCTCTAATTTAAGAAAGACTGTCAATGAAAGTGATCTCATCTTCAAATCAGTATTTCCTAACTAATGTATGTACATAGATCCCTTCAGTTCAGTTCAGCAAAGCAAATTATGAGTCTGCCCAATTTGTCAGGTGGTGATAGTATGGAGAAAATATAGTGGAACTTAGCAACACCAATTAGTCTTAGAAAGTCTACTTACAGAGGGAGGTCGACATGTAGTCACATAAATATGGCGACATTATCATTATATTATGGTGGTACTTACAAAGTGTTGCAGTAATACGTGAGGAAGCTTTGTATTTTATCTTAGGAGCAGAGGACATGTTAGTGTTAGTTTTTGAAAAATGACCACAAAGTTTCTGGGTGGGTTGGCAAAGGCAATGCAGGAATTAGAAACTGTATCGTCAGAAAGGTTTACCAAGGCACAGATCTTTCTGAAAACTGGTGTGATTTCAGACTCAGAAATGTTTGTTCACCTTAACAAAGAGTTTTTAATGACAGGCATATTAGGAATCTTGAATTGGAAGATACATTATTGGATTAGAGTGATAAGGATAATGAATGCTTGAACTAGAGCAGACATGTATAGGAAAAAATTAAGTATATGTATGTGTATACATTTATGCATGGACATACACACCTCTTTGTTTCATAAGATTTCAAGATTCTTTTGATGGTGGGACACAATACACTGATGCTTGCATAGATGAAAAGCAGAAGTCTGTATTATTTGTAGCTCAGAAGGAGAGAAGGCTATCACTCAGGGCCACACAGGAAGTAATGTCTGGGCATAGGGAAAGAGCAAACTGGGGCTGTAGGAGGCAGCTCACCTATGACACATAGAATGAGATTAGCCAGGTTTCTTGACCTCCTGGTGGGTTTCCTAATTTAAATAGATTCATGGACTCCATAACATAGTGGCTGTCCCCAGTTGTTTGGAACCTGACCCTGGGAAGATTACAGCGAGTGGATATAGTGGCCCAAAATGTTAGAACTGAATAAAATAAGCAGTTAAAGTGTGGAATTAAATTAATAGGCTGTTTGAGGAGAACCAGTCAGAATAGCATTTAAAATAAAAGTTAAGTGCTAAAAAAGTTAAAAACCTAAAACATAAAAGTTAAAATAAAAGTGTTATACTCCTTCAATATTTACCACCTCATGTACATCTTTTTTTTTTGCTCCTCTATTTCCAGATTTCTGCAGTTAGCTTTTCATTTAGAACAGTGTGTGAGCAACATTTCTGAAATTCTGGTATTAAGAAACTTAAAACAGTATTTAGTTTATTTAAATTTACAGATACTATACCCATTAAATCATATTTAATAACTTTATTTTTCATAGGGCTTCCCTGAAAACTCAGTTGGGAAATAATCCTCCTGCAATGCAGGAGACCCCAGAACTGAACTGAACTGAACTTTATTCAAAGCATTATTTTTTAGAGCTCCCTATTTCCTACTGAGAAAGAATTTAAATATTATTAGAATTGAATTTGTAATAACAATTATAATTCACAAATTTCTTTATGTTCTTTATTACCCCTACAACAACTTTACAAGATTGTAAAAACACATTGTGCAGCTCCGTGATGAGAATAACTCACATCAAATGAAAGAAAAAACAAAAGGACTTACCATATAGTCAAGTCAACTTCATCAGATAAATATTGCTTATAATCCAACTGTGCGAACAGTGGAAACAGCACTTGTACTCCTCCAATCGAATGCATGGCACTTTGGATAGAATGGGTTAAAACTGCCTTCACATCCTTGTAAAATAGAAGACACAGTAAAGGTTCCAATGATTCTTTTCCAAAAACTAAATATATTATAACTCACATCAAATGAAAGAAAAAACAAAAGGACTTACCATATAGTCAAGTCAACTTCATCAGATAAATATTGCTTATAATCCAACTGTGCGAACAGTGGAAACAGCACTTGTACTCCTCCAATCGAATGCATGGCACTTTGGATAGAATGGGTTAAAACCGCCTTCACATCCTTGTAAAATAGAAGACACAGTAAAGGTTCCAATGATTCTTTTCCAAAAACTAAATATATTTTATTAAAAGTAAAACATAACAGGAACAATAAAATATTACAGTTCACGTATTTGTAATAGAAGCTACCAAATACACCTCAAAAATACATCAAAATTTACCATTAAAAATATTGTTAAATACCATTCCTAGTACCTGGAGCATGAGTGCGTGCGGTGAATGAACAAAAATCGAAGGGTTGTCCTTAGGGGATGATTCAAGACAGAGTTGGGCATCTGTGGCTCGTGGATTGTACGTGAATGCAATGGCACCAGAGAGTTTGCCATCATACAATAAAAGCTTGTGATGCTCAGCAAGGAACAGGTCACTTTCTGCTTTGAATTTAAATGTACCCTAAGAATAAAAAGTAGAACAGGTAAGATACTATGCCACAAGAAGAAAATCTAACTATAAAGCACAACAAATATAAAAATTCAAGAAGAATGTTGACCATTTTCTTAACAATATCAATTAAGAGAAGCCCTGAATGTTTAATTACTTCTAAAGTAAAGCCCTGCTTGTTTAACTACTGCTAAAATAGTCTGAATTCATTTTAAAGGTATAATGGAAGTCACCTTGACTTTAAAACTTTTCATTTTAAAAAAATGTAAAATTTAATGTCCTACAAAGCATGTTTTGTTTTTTCCCATTTATTTTTGTCTTTTTTGATTCTCTTCTTTAATTTTGTTAAAAGGAACATTTAAAATAAAATTTACCATCTTAAATATTTTTCAAGTGTATAGTACAGTGTTAACTACAGTACACTATTGTATAACAAATCTCTAGAACTTTCACATCTTGCTAAATTGAAATTCCTATTGAATAACAACTCATTTCCACCGCCTGCATCCCACTCCCAACCCCCTAGCAATCGTATTCTACTTTCTGGTTCCATGAGCTTGATTACTTTACATAACTAAACTGGGGAAGGCACAGAGTATGTGTCTTTTTGTGAGCGGCATACCATCCTTAAGATTCACCTATGTTGTGGCATGTGTCAGAATTTTTTTTCTGCTTAAAGTTGAATAATATTGCACTGTAAATAGGTAGCATATTTTCTTTATTCATTCATCCACAGACAATTAGGTTGCTTCAACCTCTTACCTATTGTGTGGATAATGCTGCAATGAACACGGGTGTGCAAACAGCTCTTTCATATCCTTCCAATTATCTCATATATGTCTACAGAAGTAAGACTGCTCAGTCAGGGTCTTCCCTGGTGGCTCAGTGGTAAAGAATCTGCCTGCCAGTGCAGAGACTCGGGTGTGGATCCCACACGCTACAGAGCAACTAACGAGCCCACGTGCCACCACTATCGAGCCTGTGCCATAGAGCCCAGGAACCACAGCTACTGAGCCAGTGTCCCACAACTACAGAAGCCTGCTCACCCTAGAGCCCGCACTTTGCAACGAGAGAAGTCCGCACACTGCAACCAGAGTAAACCCAGCACTCCACAGCCAGTGAAGACCCAGCACACTCAAATATAAATAAATGAAAAAAATTTTTTTAAATCATTGCTCAATCATGTGGTAACTGTATTTTTAATTTCTTGAAGAATCATCATATAGCTTTCCACAGAGGTTGCACTATTTTACATTCCCATCAGTAGTGCATAAGGAAACCAATTTCTCCACACTTACATTTGTTTAACAACTGTTATCCTAATGGGTGTAAGGTGATTATCTATTATGGTTCTAATTTATAGTTCTCTGATGATTAGTGATTTTGAGCTTCTTTTCATATGCCTGCTGCCCATTTATATATTTTCTTTGGAAAAAAATGTCTATTGGGGTCATTTGCCCACTTTAAATGAGTTGAGTTTGTTGCTATTGTTGAGTTGTATATTCATCAAATATTGTGGATATTATTAATCCTTTACCAGATGTATGGTTTGGAATATTTTCTTCCATTCCGTGGGTTGCCTTTTCACGCTCTTTCTTGATGCACAAAAAATTTCAATGCACAAAAGATTGTAAGACACATTTGTCTATTTTTGTCTTTGTTGTCTTTTTTTTTTGGTGTCATATCCAAAAAATTATTGCCAAACTCAATGCCATGAAGCTCTGTGTGTTTTCCTGCAGGAGTCTTATAGTTTAGGTCTTATGTTTACCTTTAATCTATTAATCCTATGGACACAGAAGCCTGGTAGGCTACAGTCCTGTCTCTTATACACATCTAGATGTGTATAAGAGACAGCATTGGTAGCAGACTTCAAGTTGCATGTAAAAGTAGAAATTAGAAACAGAATTTTAAAAAGGGAGAATACAAAAAACATTAAAATCACTCAATTAATAATTAAACATAATTATTTTGTTATAAATAGTTTCACTAGGATATACAGCCATAAAAAATTCATTTCAACATCCTCTGCAACATTTTAATAACTTGTTCTAGAATTCATGTCTCTTCCCTTTTTTCACTCAACACTAAAAGAGAGGAGACAAAAGTGCCAAATATGCAATTTAGTTTTGAAAAAACCAAATCACTTAGTATTACGTAACATAAACAAAAACTTTACATTTCAATGTTATCTGCAATAATTAAATTCAATATATTACCTGCAATAATAATATGGAAAACTTACCATAAGAAATTACTGCCAAATAACCATTTTAAATATTTTTATTTTAGGTAAAAATACAAAAATACATACATTTCTGATATTATTACCATGTGCTGCACTCAATATGCCAGCAAATTTGGAAAACTCAGCAGTGGCCACAGGACTGGAAAAGGTCAGTTTTCATTCCAATTCCAAAGAAAGGCAATGCCAAAGAATGCTCAAATTACCGCACAATTGCACTCATCTCACACGCTAGTAAAGTAATGCTCAGAATTGTTCAAGCCAGGCTTCAGCAATATGTGAACCGTGAACTCCCTGATGTTCAAGCTGGTTTTAGAACAGGCAGAGGAACCAGAATAGTTCTAGATTCAGGATCAGTGTATTTTTACAGTAAAAACCATTTCACCATGCAAGGCTTCTTTTATCAGCTTTGTGGTTGTGTAACAAATCTGTGTGCTATAAATGAGAATTTGGAACAGGAATTTGATGATCTCATACACTCCTTCATTCATTTTGTTCATTAAGCAAGTATTTATTAAGTGCCTACCCAGCGCTCTTCACTGCTCAATTCTGGGAATACTGAGGTGAAAAAGAGAACAGATACCTGCCGTAATAAAACTCAAGGTCTTTTAGAGGAGACATAAACAGGAAAATAAACAAGATAAGTATAAATTTTGAAAATGCAGTGAAGGGAGCTAAGGAGGTGATGTGAAAGAAAGGATGGGGAGAGGTAACTTTATGGAAGTTGTTTAGTAATGATCCTGCCATGGGTGACGGTTGGTGTATCTAAGGGGAGGTGCAAAGGCCAGGCTTCCTGGTGCACACTGAGTGGTATCGCAGGCCAAGCTGTAGCACAAGGATGGAAAGATAGGCAAGGCCCCATCTCTTAAGGTCTTATAGACAAATGGGAGGGTTTTATTGTAAGGAAAGTGGAAAACCATTCATAGTTTTCTAACAGAGAAGCAGTGTGATCTAATTGGGCTTCCCTAGAAGAACACCAGACCACCTAACCTGCCTCTTGAGAAATCTGTATGCAGGTCAGGAAGCAACAGTTAGAACTAGACATGGAACAACAGACTGGTTCCAAATAGGAAAAGGAGTACGTCAAGGCTGTATATTGTCAGCCTGCTGATTTAACTTCTATGCAGAGTACATCATGAGAAATGCTGGACTGGAAGAAACACAAGCTGGAATCAAGATTGCTGGGAGAAATATCAATAACCTCAGATATGCAGATGACACCACCCTTATGGCAGAAAGTGAGGAGGAGCTAAAAAGCCTCTTGATGAAAGTGAAAGAGGAGAGCAAAAAAGTTGGCTTAAAGCTCAACATTCAGAAAACAAAGATCATGGCATCCGGTCCCATCACTTCATGGGAAATAGATGGGTAAACAGTGGAAACAGTGTCAGACTTTATTTTTTTGTGCTCCAAAATCACTGCAGATGGTGACTGCAGCCATGAAATTAGAAGACGCTTACTCCTTGGAAGAAAAGTTATGACCAACCTGGATAGTATATTCAAAAGCAGAGACATTACTTTGCCGACTAAGGTCCGCCTAGTCAAAGCTATGATTTTTCCTGTGGTCATGTATGGATGTGAGAGTTGGGCTGTGAAGAAGGCTGAGAGCCAAAGAATTGATGCTTTTGAAATGTGGTGTTGGAGGAGACTCTTGAGAATCCCTTGGACTGCAAGGAGATCCAACCAGTCCATTCTGAAGGAGATCAACCCTGGGGTTTCTTTGGAAGGAATGATGCTAAAGCTGAAACTCCAGTACTTTGGCCACCTCATGCGAAGAGTTGACTCATTTGAAAAGACTGATGCTGGGAGGGATTGGGGGCAGGAGGAGAAGGGGACAGCCAAAGATGAGATGGCTGGATGGCATCATGTACTCAATGGACGTGAGTCTGAGTGGGCTCTGGGAGTTGGTGATGAACAGGGAGGCCTGGCGTGCTGTGATTCATGGGGTCGCAAAGAGTCAGACATGACTGAGTGACTGAACTGAACTGAACTGATAAAGGCTTCTTTCCAGGTTTAAAATTTTATTAAAATGTCCTTTACCATTTCTCATCTTCTTCCTTCTTTTAGCTGAATGACTATGGTTTGTTCCCAAAAGAATTCTTAGGGGAGTTTGATCAAGCTTGATAGGCTGGAGTTTTAATCCAAGCAATGGAATTGGGTTACAATTGTGCTGATTCTGGAGGCATATAAGTGACACTGGAGAAAACTTCTGTCTCCTCCTCCCCTTCCCAGGCATATTATTGACATCAGCCAGCGGCAAGGAAGTGATAGGTACAAGCAGCAGACATGGCAAATGAATTATCCCAAGCTACTTATTCCTTGGCATCGAGGCAAGCAACCTAGCAATTCATCTGCAATAAAACTTCAAGTTTCCCGAATGAGTTGGCATAGTGCCCTCACTGGCTTGCATTTTCAGCCTAGTTTGTACAGAAAAATTAAGGGCATTCTGTTCGTATTTTCTTTCTCCTTTCTTCCCACTAAAATACAAGTGCTTATTAATTCCAGAGGTCTGTGAAAAAGTAGACAGAAAGCTTGATAATCAGGAAAAGAGAAAATATGAGGTTAAAAACAAAGTCTGCAGTCTACCTGCTATTAAATATTGATGTCAAAGTTACTCAAGCTTATTCAAGGTTAATAGTTGATTAACTACTCAGCTCCCCACCCCCAGTGTGGAAATTAATGTTCCTTCTTTGAAAAAAACTCTACCACTTAATCAGGGCTTCACTCCACTGGACTGGTTTTCTCTCTGCATTTAATCTAATTTGATGAACCCAAATCCTCTGCCCCAAACCACCTCCAACACCCACCTTCCCAACTCCCCCCAAAAAGAAAACAACAGTAGTTGAAAAATGTATCCAGTCAACCAGAAACAAATGCATTTCTAATTAAAGATTATAAATACAGGTCACCCTTTCGAACAAGCAAACACAGGTCAAGCACCATGCTTCTTGATTTGTTCTGGGTCACGGTTCTCCTCTGACTCGCTGCAGAACACTAATGGATCATCTTGATAAAAATTCATTTTTCCACCCATTTGTTATATTGCACTTTTAATGTCAATGTCTCCTAACGTATCTTGATTTTGCCCCAGCCTCAGCTGCAAACGCACCTCATTTTATTAGAATACAGTCTCATGTCTCCAGTCCTCAAAAGAAGGGAAGTAGCTGCAAGATCATTTTCTCCCTCTGCGTTTTCAGCGTTAAGTTTCAGCATATGTTACCATAATGATTTCATGCAATACAATTTCCAAAGGTGGAGGCCCATCTGAATCAATTTCTTGATTCAGAACCAGGTCAAATCAAATAAGCAGTTTATACACACACAAAAAATAGAGATCTGCTAGCCACAGATGTCAAAAGCAATAGAGAAGAGAATATTTCATTTGGGAAACAATTCTTTAGGCATAGGAAGTTTTGTTCCAACCTAATCAAAAAGGAAAATTCAAGGAGCAAAAGTCCTGTAACTCTGTCACAGCCATCTGACAAAGCTAGGGTTGCTGCAAGTTCGTAAAGTAAGAAATGTGCACACAGGTCACTTCCTGAGTTCATATATGAATTAGAAAGTTATTTAATAGAAAGGTGAATGTGGCTCTAAGCAAACCTAACATTCCTTCTCTGTGAGTCCAGACATTAGAAGCCAGACCATGGGCAATTTGGCAAAGTGTCAGAGGAAGAGGTGACTGAAAATCCAAGGATACAGTCTTGTCAGAGAAGAGGCAAGACAGATAAAGTAGACATGGCTTGCAGATGAGGGAGCTGAAACCTAAGGGATTTAATTGGTGGAGACTAACATCAGCAGGGGCTTCCCTAGTGGCTCAGACAGTAAAGAATCTGCCTTCAATACAGGAGACCCAAGCTCAACCCCTGGATCAGGTAGATCCTCTGAAGAACGGAATAGCCACCCATTCCAGTATTCTTGCCTGGAAAAGTCCATGAACAGAGGAGCCTGCCAGGCTACAGTCCATGGATTTGCAAAGAGCTGGACACAACTGAGCGACAAACACACACACACACACACACAGAGACACACATAACATCAGCAGCACAACAGTAAAAATCACACTGCTGGAGATGGGTCATAACTTGTAGACTTTGGGGCATACTGAAAGATGTTAAGGGAATACACGACAGGGACTATGGAAAGTGGTGTTTTAGGGAAATGAGTGAATGTATTAGTTAAGGTTCCCCAAAGAAACAGAAGCAATAGGTGACACCTATCACCTATCTACTTATCTGGATATATACACAGTCAGAGAGAATGAGTTCTCTCTTATTTCATTTCTTATCCTGTTCAGGCTTTCAACAGATTACAGTGAGGTCCACCCGCATTGGGGAGGGCCATCTACTTACTTAGTCTACTGATTCAAATGTCTAGACACACTTCACAGACACACCCAGAATAATGTTTAACTCAGTGTCTAGGTGGTCTGTACCCCAGTCAAGGAGACACACAACGAACCATCTCAGTGAGTACAGTCCATTGGTTCTTCGTTGTAGAGTCATTTTCTTAGGGAGGTAGGAGAATAGACAGTTCACTTCAGTTCACTCGCTCAGTCGTGTCCGACTCTTAGTGATCCCATGAACTGCGGCACGCCAGGCCTCCCTGTCCATCACCATCCCCTGGAGGTCATCCAAACCCATGTCTATCGAGTCGGTGATGCCATCCAAACATCTCATCTTCTATCGTCCCCTTCTCCTCCTGCCGTCAATTTTTCCCTGCATCAGTGTCTTTTCCAATGAGTCAGCACTTCGCATCAGGTGGCCAAAGTATTGGAGTTTCGGCTTCAACGTCAGGCCTTCCAAAGAACACCCAGGACTAATCTCCTTTAGGATGGACTGGTTGGACCTTCTTGCAGTCCAAGGACTCTCAAGTCTTCTCCAACACCATAGTTCAAAAGCATCAATTCTTCGGTGCTCAATTTTCTTCACAGTCCAACTCTCACATATATACATGACCACTGGAGAAACGGTAGCCTTGACTAGATGGAGCTTTGTTGGCAAAGTAATGTCTCTGCTTTTTAATATGCTGTCTAAGTTGGTCATAACTTTCCTTCCAAGTAACGTCAGGCCTTCCAAAGAACACCCAGGACTAATCTCCTTTAGGATGGACTGGTTGGACCTTCTTGCAGTCCAAGGACTCTCAAGTCTTCTCCAACACCATAGTTCAAAAGCATCAATTCTTCGGTGCTCAATTTTCTTCACAGTCCAACTCTCACATATATACATGACCACTGGAGAAACGGTAGCCTTGACTAGATGGAGCTTTGTTGGCAAAGTAATGTCTCTGCTTTTTAATATGCTGTCTAAGTTGGTCATAACTTTCCTTCCAAGGAGTAAGCATCTTTTAATTTCATGGCTGAAAACACCATCTGCAGTGATTTTTGGAGACCAAAAAAAAAAAAAAAATCAGCCACTGTTTCCACTATTTCCCTGTCTATTTGCCATGAAGTGATGGGACTGGATGCCATGATCTTCGTTTTCAGAATGTTGAGCTTTAAGCCAACTTTTTCACTCTCCTCTTTCACTTTCAAGAGGCTTTTTAGTTCCTCTTCACTTTCTGCCATAAGGATGGTGTCATCTGCATATCTGAGGTTATTGATATTTCTCCTGGCAATCTTGATTCCAGCTCGTCCTTCATCCAGCCCAGAGTTTCTCATGATGTACTCTGCATAGAAGTTAAATAAGCAGGGAGACAATATACAGCCTTGAAGTACTCCTTTTCCTATTTGGACCCAGTCTATTGTTCCATGTCCAGTTCTAACTGTTGCTTCCTGACCTGCATAGAGGTTTCTCACGAGGCAGGTCAGGTGGTCTGGTATTCCCATCTCTTTCAGAATTTTCCACAGTTTACTGTGATTCACACAGTCAAAGACTTTGCCATAGTCAATAAAGCAGAAATAGATGTTTTTCTGGAACTCCCTTGCTTTTTCATAGACTACCAGGTTGTGTTCATTCTGAGGTTTGGAGTGCCCAAAGATTATTATGAATCAGAATAGAATTCCATTCTCCCTTTGCTTTCTGAAATGCAGTCTCTACTTCTTATGATACTCCACCAACACTGGCCTTTTCCCACCACAGTAAAATGCCCTATGTAAAGTATTGTTTCCATCACTCTTTGCCTGGTAATAATTCTTTGCATCGGGCTTAAGACTATTTGGTATGTTCTATTTGCTCCACACAAAAACACACTTGTGCAGGCATACTAGGAGATATTTCAGGCTCAGTTCCAGAGCACTGCAATAAAGATAATATTTGCATTTCTCTAATAATTAGTGATAATGGGGATCTCTGCATATGCCTGCTGGACAGCTGTATGTCTTCTTTGGAGAAATGTTTGTTTATTTAGCCTTCTCCTATTTTTTTTGATTAGGTTATTTGTTTATTTTGATATTAAGCTGTATATGCTGCTTGTGTATTTTCAAAATTAGTCCCTTGATAGCATCATTTGCAAATACTTCCTCTCAGTATGTAAATTGTCTTTTTGTTGTTTTTTTTTTTTTCATTTTATTTACAGTTTCCTTCATTGTGCAAAAGCTTTTAAAATTAATTAGGCTCCATTTGTTTATTTTTGTTTTATTTCCATTACTCTAGGGGAGGGATCCCCCCAATTTGCTGTTTATCTCAAAGAGTGTTCTAGATATGTTTCCTCTAGGAGCTTTATAGCATCCAGTCTTGGTGCAGCTACTATGAAGAACAGTATGGAGGTTCCTTAAAAAACTAAAAACAGCAATACTATATGACCCTAGAATCCCACTCCTAGGCGTGCATCCAGAGGAAACTATAATGTGGAAAGATACATGCCCACCAATGTTTACAGAAACACTATTTGCAATAGCCAAGATGTGGAAGCAGCCTAAGTGTTCACCAGCAGATGAACGTGCAAAAGAGATGCGATGGCAACCCACTCCAGTATTCTTGTGTGAGAATCCCATGGAGAGAGGAGCCTGGAAGGCTACAGTCCATGGGGTCGCAAGAGTCAGACATGACTCTGCGACTAAACCACCACCACATGCAGTATATATATCACTCAACCATGAAAAGAATGAAATAATGACTTTTGCAGCAACATGAGTAGACCTAGAGATTATCTCATTAAATGAAGTAAATTGGATAAAGATTGTGGAATTTGGATTGTGGAATCTACAAAATAATTACCAAAATGAATTTATTTACAAATGGAAATAAGCTCACAGATACAGAAAACAAATTTATGGTTACCAAATGGAATGGAGGGAGATAAAGTATAAGCTTGAGATTAACATATACACATTTATATATATAAAATAGGTAAACAGCAAGGACCCATAGTATACCACAGGGAACTGTACTCAGTTTCTTGTAATAATTTATAAAGAATCTGAAAAAGAATATATATAATATATATGTGTGTGTATATAAAAGTGTATATAAACACTTTTCTGTACACTTGAAACTAACATAATATTGTAAATTAACTCTACCTCAATTGATTTTTTTTAATTTTTAAAGATGCAGATAATAACCCTCTACCCCATGGGGTTCTTCTGATCATCAAATAAGAACAGAGGTATGAAAGCTCTTAGCATAGGCATTTTTGGAAGAAGAGTCACTCAGAAGAATGTTTATTGTCTAACTCTGAATGATTTTGAATAGTGGTATTTATAGAGTCAATGAAGAGGATGCTATCTAGTAAATACCTACATACTGCAAAACAAAACAACCGCAACATGAAGGAACTCTCAATCTAGCCAGGAAAGCTCCATTAACAGCCACTGATTTTTAAAATATGTCCAGTGACAGGGTGATATACATGCACAGAGAAGTGGACAAGAACACCTAATACTTAAGGTAACTGGCAACCAAAATGGATCTTAAAGGTGTCTGGGTTAGAGAAGCCCATTCCAGAAAATGCATGAGGAAAGACATAAAGATGAGAAATAGTATGATGTAGGGAGGGATACCTGGCATTAGACAGTGTGGATAACAAACATCAAGGAAGGAGTAATGGAAAATGATACTAAAACATTAGACAGGCCGTAAAGAACCTTGGGCACCATAGGGATCTTGAAGTCAACAGGCAGGGACTGCAGAGATTTCAAGGGGGATTGAGCAGAAGACTGACACAGACAAGAAGGAATATAAACAAACCTTTGCCTTCCACTCCCCTTTCTAAATGTGTGCAGATTTATTTTCAGGAACAGTGGTTTTCAGAATCCGCTTCCTCAGTACCCTCTGTGTTATACATCACCTGTTTACCTTCATCAGTAAAGCCAGAAACAAGTTTCCTTCTGTGTGAACAAGCAACTGTGTCAACGGACCATAAAAGTTCTTTCTGGAACATCCTCCTTAAACCAGGCCAAATCACCTGAACAGAACAAGACAAAAACGCCTCTGCATTAAACTGCATGTGGTGAGTCCAGCTCAGAATTTGGTGTAAGTGTATAAAAACTACCCCTAGGAAAAGCAAACACTTGTCTATTTGCCAAGTTTCTACTTCCAAATAGGTTCTGTGTTTCTCATTCCTTAATTGCACAAGTATTTGGTAAGTCCCTACTCTCCCTGGGAAAACCAAGATGGATGAAGGAATGTTGATCATTGTCAGGTTCTCCAGGAGACCCTGAGACAGGGTTTCTGTACATATGATTCTTAAGGAAAGGTTCCTAGGAAAAACCTAAAGTGCATAGAAGAAACAAAGAAGAGAAGGGACAAAAATCAAGGAAGGATGTGATTTCAGGTAAAGTCTCACAGCAGATTGCTCCACCCTGATCCTGTAGAGCCCTGGCCTATAAGTTAAGCTCCAGAGTTGGTGCCAATTCAGAGCAAGGGAGCTAGTCTTTCATACTCTTACACAGGCTCATCATCAACAAGTCATCCCAGTGACTTCTGGCTCTCTGTGCTGTATACAGGCCAGTTTCAATAGCCTAGGGTCTCAGTGTAAGCCCTTAGAAGCAAAGACACATGGGAGCTGGGATAGAGATGCAGAGAGAGTAAAAAAAAGTCTGAGTGAATCTGGGGGTCTTCTAGCACCGTCAAGGAACTTATCATAGTCCAGACAAACAGGATTGGAGAGGTGTAATTATGACTTTTGGAAACTCTGAATAAAAATGAGTTTCCTATGCAATGCAAGCAAAGACTGAAATATTTAGCTTTCCTGGGCATCTGAGGAAACTACTCATTGTAGTGGAGACATTGGTTTGCTTTTGGTGTAAACTGGGTTTTATCTTTCCATGTTTCTGCTCTATGAACCTTGATCATTTCACTGACTACTTCTAGTTTACAATCATGCCGCAAATGTATCCCTGACATCAGGGCAATCTGTGATCAGTCTGACTAGCAAGTATTAATTATTTGACTTGTTTCTTCACTTGGTAGAGTCTTTTTGTTACCAAAAACCTTCAGGTGCTCCAAATAGCAATTAGTCATAAATTTTCAAGTCTATCTACAAATCTACTTTGAATAAAGCTACTGCAGGTGAAAAATCATACTTCGCAGTAGAACCAGGGACTTTTCTTTATCTTCGTTTCATATGTTTATTAGTGTCAAATTCAATTTACATATCAGAGCTAAAATAAATGCATATTTACTCACCAGTTTATGGATCTGCTTTCAGCCTCGTCTAAAATTTCTTACCATCAAGGCATAGCACATGGCTAAGACTAAAACAGTAGTTTACATGTTTAATAAGAACATGAGAGTGATGCTATTTTCTTACTCAATTAATTGATTCTATCCCAAATGGAACCAGACAACATTAAATGACTCTCCCTCAAATGTTACCTGTTGTAATTGTGCATATTTTGACTTGAAAATTGTCTCATCCTTGAAGGACATAAAATTGTATCAAATTTACTCATCACTTATCTAAGAACACAGGAAACTGCAGTCCTTTAGAATTATTAGATAGTTTAAGTGAGAAATTTAGGCTAATATTTGTCACAATTAATATTTAATGTATCTCTAGAAAATATTATTCCTTCACATGATGACTTCTCACAGGCCAAAATAAACATTAGTTGTGTGCTTATCTTTATTCCCCAAATTTCCAGAAATGTTTTTTGCAACTTATAAGATAGTTTAAGAGAGGATTGTAAATATCAAAATAGAGATAAAGTTGGCAAACAATAAGGACAGGGACAAAGTAAAGCTAGTAAAAGCACAAGAAAGCATATTATAATGGTCTACATAATTACTGAAGATTGAGAAGACTCTTGAGAGTCCCTTGGGGAGGGGGGCAAAAACAAACAAACAAACCAAAAAAAAAACTATAGTTTTTCTCTTTTGTTTACAAAAACATACACCAAAGCACAGTTCAAAATTCACACACACACACAAAAAAAGTGTGACTATTTTTTTTCAACTTTGGCTGTTATAAAAGAGTTAACAAATGTTTAATATGTGTCTGTAATATGACATCAAACAATGGACTGATTCAACACTGGGAAAAGTGTACATAAAGGCTGTATATTGTCACCCTACTTATTTAACTTATATGCAGAGTACATCATGAGAAATGCCAAGGTGTTTGGAACACAAGCTGGAATCAAGATTGCCAGGAAAAATATGAATAACCTCAGATATGCACCAACCTTATGCAGAAGGTGAAGAGGATCTAAAGAGTCTCCGGATGAAGATGAAAGAGGAGAGTGAAAAAGTTGCCGTAAAACTCAACATTCAAAAATCTAAGGTCCTGACATCTGGTCCCATTACTTCATGGCAAATAGATGGGGAAACAATGGAAACAGACAGACTATTTTCTTGGGCTCCAAAATCACTGCAGATGGTGACTTGCAGCCATGAAATTAAAAGATGCTTGCTCCTTGGAAGAAAAGCTATGACAGCCTAGACATCATATTAAAAAGCAGAGGCATTACTTTGCCAACAAAGGTCCTTATAGTCAAAGATATTTTTTCCAGTAGTCATGTATGGATGTGAGAGTTGGACCATAAAGAAGACTGAGGTCCAAAGAACTGATGCATTTGAATTGTGGTGTTGGAGAAGACTCTGAGAGTCCCTTGGACTGCAAGGATATCAAACCAGTCAGTCCTACAGGAAATCAGTCCTGAATATTCATGGGAAAGACTATTATCCAACTATCCAATATGTTGGCCACCTGAGGCAAAGAACCAACACATTAGAAAAGACCCTGATGTTGGGAAATATTGAAGGCAGGAGGAAAAGGGGATGACAGAGGATGTGATGGTTAGATGGCATCATTGACTCAAGGAACATGAGTTAGTAAGCTCCACGAGATGGTGAAGGACAGGTAAGCCTGGCATGCTGCAATCCATGGGGATCACAAAGAGCTGGACACAACTGAGCAACTGAACAATAACCAACAACATATCTATTGGGGTAAAACTAACCACAAAACATATTGATTTGTTAGTTAGAATAACTTTTCAGGGAAATGTAGACTGATCAGAGGAAAATAGGCTTTCTGCAAAAGCAGTCAAAGAAAAAATTTGGTGTCTATAAGAGAAAATTAGCATATGATTGTATAACTTTTATCTCACAAGTATAACATTACTTACCCCACTTGGAAGAAAATCAAATTCTATTAAAGTCAATGTTGAGTAAAGATTAACTGACAGCCCCAAAGCAATTATCTTAAAAAGACATGGAATTAAAAAAATAAATAAAGTCTCCCACTATTATTGCGTTATTGTTAATTTCCCCTTTCATACTTGTTAGCATTTGTCTTACATATTGTGGTGCTCCTATGGTGGGTGCATATATATTTATAATTGTTATATCTTCTTCTTGGATGATCCTTTGATCATTATGTAGTGTCCTTCTTTGTCTCTTTTCACAGCCTTTGTTTTAAAGTCTATTTTATCTGATATGAGTATTGCTACTCCTGCTTTCTTTTGGTCTCTGTTTGCATGGAATATCTTTTTCCAGCCCTTCACTTTCAGTCTATATGTGTCCCCTGTTTTGAGGTGGGTCTCTTGTAGACAACATATATAGGGGTCTTGTTTTTGTATCCATTCAGCCAGTCTTTGTCTTTTGGTTGGGGCATTCAATCCATTTACGTTTAAGGTAATTATTGATAAGTATGATCCCATTGCAATTTACTTTATTGCTTTGGGTTCGAGTTTATACACGCTTTTTGTGTTTCCTGTCTAGAAAATATCATTTAGCATTTGTTGGAGAGCTGGTTTGGTGGTGCTGATTTCTCACACCTGTGGATAGATCAACTAAACAAAAAACTAACAAGGAAACACAAACTTTAAATGATACAATAGACCAGTTAGACCTAATTGATAGCTATAGGACATTTTACCTCAAAACAATGAATTTCACTTTTTTCTCAAGCACATACAGAATCTTCTCCAGGATAGATTACATCCTGGGCCATAAATCTAGCCTTGGTAAATACAAAAAAATTGAAATCATTCCAAGCATCTTTTCTGACCACAATGCAGTAAGATTGCATCTCAATTACAGGAGACAAACTATTAAAAATTCCAACATGTGGAGGNAAAAAGATATTACACGCAAATAGAGACCAAAAGAAAGCAGGAGTAGCAATACTCATATCAGATAAAATAGATTTCAAAACAAAGGCTGTGAAAAGAGTCAAAGAACGATACTACATAATGACCAAAGGATCGATTCAAGAAGAAGATATAACAGTTATAAATATATATGCACCCAACATAGGAGCACTGAAATATGTAAGACAAATGCCAACAAGTATGAAAGAAGAAATTAAAAATAACACAGTAATAGTGGGAGACTTTAATACCCCACTCACACCTATGGATAGATCAACTAAACAGAAAATTAACAAGGAAACACAAACTTTAAATGATACAATACACCAGTTAGACCTAATTGATATCTATAAGACATTTCACCCCAAAACAATGAATTTCACCTTTTTCTCATGAGCATATGGAACCTTCTCCAGGATAAATCACATCCTGGGCCATAAATCTAGCCTTGGTGAATTCAAAAAAACTGAAATCATTCCAAGCATCTTTTCTGACCACAATGCAGTAAAATTAGATCTCAATTACAGGAGAAAAACTATTAAAAATTCCAACATACGGAGGCCGAACAACACGCTGCTGAATAACCAACAAATCACAGAAGAAATCAAAATATGTATAAAAACGAATGAAAATAAAAACACAACAATCCAAAACCTGTGGGACACTGTAAAAGCAGTGCTAAGGGTAAGGTTCATAGCAATACAGGCATACCTCAAGAAACAAGAAAAAAGTCAAATAAATAACCTAACTCTACACCTAAAGCAACTAGAAAAGGAAGAAATGAAGAACCCCAGGGTTAGTAGAAGGAAAGAAATCTTAAAAATTAGGGCAGAAATAAATGCAAAAGAAACAAAAGAGACCATAGCAAAAATCAACAAAGCCAAAAGCTGGTTTTTTGAAAAGATAAATAAAATTGACAAACCATTAGCCAGACTCATCAAGAAACAAAGGGAGAAAAATCAAATCAATAAAATTAGAAATGAAAATGGAGAGATCACAACAGACAACACAGAAATACAAAGAATCATAAGAGACTACTATCAGCAATTATATGCCAATAAATTGGACAACGTGGAAGAAATGGACAAATTCTTAGAAAAATACAACTTTCCAAAACTGAACCAGGAAGAAATAGAAAATCTTAACAGACCCATCACAAGCACGGAAATTGAAACTGTAATCAGAAATCTTCCAGCAAACAAAAGCCCAGGTCCAGACGGCTTCACAGCTGAATTCTACCAAAAATTTCGAGAAGAGCTAACACCTATCCTACTCAAACTCTTCCAGAAAATTGCAGAGGAAGGTAAACTTCCAAACTCATTCTATGAGGCCACCATCACCCTAATACCAAAACCTGACAAAGATGCCACAAAAAAAGAAAACTACAGGCCAATATCACTGATGAACATAGATGCAAAAATCCTCAACAAAATTCTAGCAATCAGAATCCAACAACACATTAAAAAGATCATACACCATGACCAAGTAGGCTTTATCCCAGGGATGCAAGGATTCTTCAATATTCGCAAATCAATCAATGTAATTCACCACATTAACAAATTGAAAAATAAATGCCATATGATTATCTCAATAGATGCAGAGAAGGCCTTTGATAAAATTCAACATCCATTTATGATAAAAACTCTCCAGAAAGCAGGAATAGAAGGAACATACCTCAACATAATAAAAGCTATATATGACAAACCCACAGCAAACATTATCCTCAATGGTGAAAAATTGAAAGCATTTCCCCTAAAGTCAGGAACAAGACAAGGATGTCCACTTTCACCGCTACTATTCAACATAGTTCTGGAAGTTTTGGCCACAGCAATCAGAGCAGAAAAAGAAATAAAAGGAATCCAAATTGGAAAAGAAGAAGTAAAACTCTCACTGTTTGCAGATGACATGATCCTCTACATAGAAAACCCTAAAGACTCCACCAGAAAATTACTAGAGCTAATCAATGAATATAGTAAAGTTGCAGGATATAAAATCAACACACAGAAATCCCTTGCATTCCTATACACTAATAATGAGAAAGTAGAAAACGAAATTAAGGAAACAATTCCATTCACCATTGCAACGAAAAGAATAAAATACTTAGGAATATATCTACCTAAAGAAACTAAAGACTTATATATAGAAAACTATAAAACACTGATGAAAGAAATCAAAGAGGACACTAATAGATGGAGAAATATACCATGTTCATGGATTGGAAGAATCAATATAGTGAAAATGAATATATTACCCAAAGCAATCTACAGATTCAATGCAATCCCTATCAAGCTACCAGCGGTATTTTTCACAGAACTAGAACAAATAATTTCAAGATTTGTATGGAAATACAAAAAACCTCGAATAGCCAAAGCAATTTTGAGAAAGAAGAATGGAACTGGAGGAATCAACTTACCTGACTTCAGGCTCTACTACAAAGCCACAGTCATCAAGACAGTGTGGTACTGGCACAAAGACAGAAATATAGATCAATGGAACAAAATAGAAAGCCCAGAGATAAATCCACACACATATGGACACCTTATCTTTGACAAAGGAGGCAAGAATATACAATGGAGTAAAGACAATCTCTTTAACAAGTGGTGCTGGGAAAACTGGTCAACCACTTGTAAAAGAATGAAACTAGATCACTTTCTAACACCACACACAAAAATAAACTCAAAATGGATTAAAGATCTAAATGTAAGACCAGAAACTATAAAACTCCTAGAGGAGAACATAGGCAAAACACTCTCCGACATAAATCACAGCAGGATCCTCAATGATCCGCCTCCCAGAATACTGGAAATAAAAGCAAATATAAACAAATGGGATCTAATTAAAATTAAAAGCTTCTGCACAACAAAGGAAACTATAAGCAAGGTGAAAAGACAACCCTCTGAATGGGAGAAAATAATAGCAAATGAAGCAACTGACAAACAACTAATCTCAAAAATATACAAGCAACTTATACAGCTCAATTCCAGAAAAATAAACGACCCAATCAAAAAATGGGCCAAAGAACTAAATAGACATTTCTCCAAAGAAGACATACGGATGGCTAACAAACACATGAAAAGATGCTCAACGTCACTCATTATCAGAGAAATGCAAATCAAGACCACAATGAGATACCACTTCACACCAGTCAGAATGGCTGCGATCCAAAAGTCTGCAAGCAATAAATGCTGGAGAGGGTGTGGAGAAAAGGGAACCCTCTTACACTGTTGGTGGGAATGCAAACTAGTACAGCCACTATGGAGAACAGTGTGGAAATTCCTTAAAAAAACTGGAAATAGAACTGCCTTATGACCCAGCAATCCCACTTCTAGGCATACACACCGAGGAAACCAGAATTGAAAGAGACATGTGTACCCCAATGTTCATTGCAGCACTGTTTATAATAGCCAGGACATGGAAGCAACCTAGATGTTCATCAGCAGATGAATGGATAAGAAAGCTGTGGTACATATACACAATGGAGTATTACTCAGCCATTAAAAAGAATACATTTGAATCAGTTCTAATGAGGTGGATGAAAATGGAGCAGATTATACAGAGAGAAGTAAGCCAGAAAGAAAAACACCAATACAGTGTAATAATGTATGGAATATATGGAATTTAGAAAGATGGTAATGATAGCCCTGTATGCGAGACAGCAAAAGAGACGCAGATGTATAGAACAGTCTTTTGGACTCCAGGAGAGGGTGAGGGTGGGATGATTTGGGAGAATGGCATTGAAACATGTATATTATCATATGTGAAACAAATTGCTAGTCCAGGTTTGATGGATGATACAGGATGCTTGGGGCTGGTGCACTGAGATGACCCAGAGGGATGGTATGGGGAAGGAGGTGGGAGGGGGGGTTCAGGACAGGAAACACATGTACACCCGTGGCGGATTAATGTCAATGTACGGCAAAACCAATATAATATTGTAAAGTAATTAGCCTCCAATTAAGATAAATAAATTAAAAAGTAAAATGGACAAAATATTTAAACAAACACATCACAAAAAGGATTATTATTGCAAATAATCACTTAGCACATTAAAAAATGTTCAATATCATCAATATCAGGAAATTGCAAACTAAAATCACAAAAATATACCAATGCACACAAGTGTTAGTGACGACGTGCAGCAACTGAAACGACCATGTATTGCAGGGAAGATATAAAAGAACACTCTATAAAGTGCCCTGGCAGTTTTCATATACACTTAAAATATAACTCAGCAGTTTCACTCTTTGATATTTACCCAAGAGAAATGAAAACATATATCCTTGCAAAGACATTTAAATGAATGTTCAGAGCAGATTAATTCATAATAGTCTCAAATAGGGAACTCAAAAGTCCACTGACAGGTGGGTAGATACACAAGCTTTAGAGGATGTATAGAAGTAAATACTTCTCAAGAAAGAAAAAGGAACAAACATTTCATAAATGAAAAAAACAACACAATTGATCTCCAGAACATTATGTAAGAAAGCCAGAACCAGGACAGAATATTCTATGTGATTTTGCCTATATAAAACTCTAGAATAGTTGTAATTAATTTACAGTAGAACAAGGCAGATTACTGATTTCCTGGGGCAGCAACTGAAGGGGGGAAAATATCTGCAAAATGGCACCAGGCAACTTTTTGGATGGTTATTCTTGATTGTGATGGTGGTTACATGGGAGATACAATTTTCAAAGCTCATCAAGATGTATACTAAAATGGATTCTTTTCGGTACATTTAAATAGTACTTCAGTAAAGCTGATTTAAAAAGAAAAGATCCACAGGCTACAAAATAAGATTAACATGTTCTATCAAAATGACCCAGAACCAATCTTAATTATACACACACACACTCGGGTGGCTCTGCCAAGCTTTCTGAGCTCCCCTTCCCCATTTTTTCTCATGGGACTTTTCTTCTGTAACATCCTTGCAAGTTTACTTTCATCTTGATGTCCGTTTCTTGGAGAACCTTAACAAAAACACAATCCAATATTTGATTTCTTATATAGCAATCAACACCCACTGATAACTCCTCTGTGTTTATATTTATCCCTATTAAATTTTATCATATTGGTTTATGGTCCATTGTTCCAACACATCAAGATATTTATGGATGATGATTTAATCATTTTTATATCTGCTATATTTTTCTACCTTTTTGACATCCAAAAATCAGTGAGTAGTTAACATGATTTCTTTGAGTTCTGAATAAAAGTGTTGGACTGGAATAGCCAAATGTAGATCTTTTAGTCATGCAATCAAAATCTTTAATAAGCCTAACAGTACAAAGAGGTTCATGTTTTCATAAATTGAATAAATATTAGAAAATTAAAGGAATAGTAAAGTATATGTAGCTAGAAGGTAGATAGAATCCTTATACTCAAACTGTACATCTTCTCCTATAGCATTTTGCACACAGAAGGTTTATAATCATTACCAACAAGATAGCAATGGCATCAAAAAATGTAAAAAAAATAATATTTGAAACAAGTGATCTTTTGTAGTTTGCTTTAGAAACAAGTTGTTTCTAAATTTTAGGGTAGAGAGTTTTGTTCTTAGAACAGCAATAGCTACCTATTAAATGAAATAACTTTTAAAAGCAATGTAATTGAATTCCTTGAAATAAGGATTTAGTGGTTTGCTTCACTGTGTATTGTGATTGTTTAAAAAAAAAAAGCACTTAGCTTTAATTCTTTCGTAATAATGGCAAATTTTGTTTGTGTTTAGATTAGAAATGATTGTGTGGGAGTTATGTGTTTTCTAAACTAATTGTTTTAAGGATAATTTGTTCAGAGGCCAAGGAAATGCCTGGCAAGCAAGCAAGAGAATAAACTATTCTGAAAATTCTTTTTTATCATGGATATCCATTCTCATAGTAAAAATACTTTTTTATACCACATACTTCAGAGGATTTATCTTTCATTAGCTCATAGATTTCATGGGAACTTTTTAAAAGAAATGCAATAGGCCAGAAATAAACATTTTGTGATAAATTTTGTCATTAATAAGAAGCTGAACCTAGACATGATTGCAAGTGTGTGCACCATCATGGTGAAAATAGTCATCATGCTGAAGGTTGCTGTCCCTCAACAAAGCTTCAGTCTAGTTGGGTATCAAACTACAGGATACAGACTGCTGTTTTCTACTCTACACTTTTAGAATTTATGAACATATTAAATACTTCATTAAGGGAACCAAAGCACCCATTAATCTCCATTTGCTATATGGATAAGAAAATCATACCAGCTCAGTGGTTCAATTTTCTATGTAAATTCTGGTTAAAACTTTTCTCCTTTTACTCCCTTGGATTCTACAGTTACTCTAACTGTGATTAATAGGGATATTCTATTACATGTTTCTTTTCAGACCTCTTGAGTCATAAACAAACTTTCATCTTTAATTAGTTTAATAGCTAGTGTTATTGATGAGCAGTAATAATCAGAAGAGACTGGTGATTGCTGGGTTTTCATAGCTGAAATAGATAATAATAAGGTACATTTTTCCTGGATAGAAGAAAATACATCTTAATAGCTCCTGTGATACACATGAAGAAACTATACAAAAGTACTATAAAAGAAGTCTTGGCAAGTAGCAGATTCAAACAGGATAAAAAGGAACTGGATATCAGCTGACATAACTCTTTCTGAAACTGAATTATTTATTTTTAAAGTCTTTTTTTTTTAATAAAAGTCAAAAAAAAGGATGTGCTTTCCCATAAACAAAGAAGACTGAAGTAAAGTTCTCTTCTGCTATTCAGTTGAGAGAGAGAAAGACTGACTGACTGACTGTCTGACAGAGAAAATCAAGAGCCTTAAGCAGAAATGGTACAATGTTTTCATACTGGCATGAGTACTTCTGATGTTTGGAATCCATGGGTCAGGTGACTGGACTAGGTAGTGATCCAGAAAGAGAATCTGAGATATGTCCCTTGAGCCACCTGAAGGCATGACTAAGAACAAGTCACTCTAAACAATAAAGTAAGCAAGAGGGCTAAGAAAACACCAGATGTGGGCACTGAGCTAGAACTGCACATTTTGTGAAATGACAAGGTGTGTGCTTTCCTCTAACCAGACAGAGATGTGAGAAGAAAATGTTGCACCCTGCTGAGGGGCTAGGAGGACGTCAGAATCACTTCCGGGACATTTTTCAAGCTACATTTTTGCCTCAAAGAAATTCTGGCAACCTCCACCTCTCTCTCTCTTATTCTCATACACACACACACACACTATTCAAATTCTACGGATTTGACTGTTCACTTCTGTGAATGTGACAACTTCTTGTGAATGGAATCATTTAGTATCTGTCTTTTGTGTCTCACTTATTTCTCTTAACATAATGTTGTCAAGGTTTTCCATCTTGTAGCATGTGTCACCGGGGAAGGCAATGGCACCCCACCCCAGTACTCTTGCCTGGAAAATCCAATGGACGGAGGAGCCTGGTGGGCTGCAGTCCATGGGGTCGCTAAGAGTCGGACACGACTGAGCGACTTCACTTTCACTTTTATGCATTGGAGAAGGAAATGGCAACCCACTCCAGTGTTCTTGCCTGGAGAATCCCAGGGACGGGGGAGCCTGGTGGGCTGCCGTCTATGGGGTCACACAGAGTCGGACACGACTGAAGTGACTTAGCAGCAGCAGCAGCAGCATGTGTCACAATTTCCTTTATTTTTAAGGCTGAATGTATACACCACATTTTGTTTATCTATTCTTCTGTCTACGGACACTTGGATTAGTTCCACTTACTCCTTTGTTTTAAAGTAACTAATATTTAGTGAAACAAAAGGATGACAACATATACCCTTAGAATGGAGTTTATTGTTATGTTCTTTTTTTTTGAGCTGCACTGGGTCTTCATTGTTGTGTGAGGCTTTTTCTCCAGTTGCAGTGAGTGGGGTTTACTCTTTAATTGCGGTGCACAGGCTTCTCACTGTGGTGGTTTTCACTGTTTCAAAGCATGGGATCTAGAGCATGTGGGCTTCAGTAGTTGTAGCACATGGGCTCAGGAACTGCAGCTTCAGGTTTTAGAGCACAGGCTCAGCTGTTATGGCACATGGGCTTAGTTGCTCCACCGCATGTGGGATCTTCCTGAACCAGGGATGGAATCCGAGTCTCCTGCAGTGGCAGGCAAATTTTTCACCACTGAGTCACCAAGGAGGCCCTTATGCTCTCTTTAAACTTAGGGCTTAAGCCTGTTTCCGGGAACTAGATTTATCTGACCATGGCTTATAAGATCTTAGGCTACTTTATCTCTCTCTTCATCCCCCACTTCATTCACTTTTCTCTGGCTGTTTTTGCTCTTCATCTAATAGGCCAAATTCACTCTTATCTCCAGGCCTTCACCAGTGTTGTTCCCTCTGCTTGGAATGTTTCCTCTTCTCAAGTTTCTGGGTAGCTCTCTCCTTTTCCTCAAATCTCTGCTAAAATGTCTCCTAATCCAAAAGCCTTCCTCTGACCATCCTTTCTACCAGCATCAACCAGCCCTACATTCCCTGTCCCTCTTTTGTCTGTTATTTCCATAATAGCCATCACCCTCACTCATATATTGCCTTCTTTTTAATCACCTACTTTTCCTACTAGAAAGAACGTTCTGTGAGGTCAGGACTTTGTTGTTGTTGTTGTTTTTCATACTGTATCTCCATACCTAGATCTGTGTCTGGCAAATAAGAGGCTCTTTTATTTATTTGCAGGCATGATTTATATATTTCTTACTAAGTGCCAGGCATTGCTCTAAGTCCTTTACATCTTTATAATCATCCTAAGAAGTAGGTGCTGGGACTGTCTATATTTTACAGGTTAGGAAACTGAGGACATAGAGATATCAAGTAACTTATCCAATGTCACCCAGCTGGTATATGATGGAGCCACAGTACAAATCCAAACAGCATGGCTCTTTATCACAATTCTGTGAGTGAAGGAATAGAGAAAGTGACTCTTAAATTACAAAATAAGAGGGAAGGGGTTGCAAATTTTCTCCTTTCCATTATGTGTCTTCATGTTCTTTCTAGATGACAAACTATACTGTGAAATATAGATTCTATGGGGCAGAGGATGGACTAAGCAAATTCCTTTACTGCCTTTCTCTTCTGTTAGCAGAGAAAAGCCTTGGCACATGAAGTTCCATTTTTCTCCACTCTTGGTATGACGTTCAGGGCTTCATTATGGGCAGTGGAAGCTGGCATAGCGCTCGCCTGACTAACCAATAGTCAAATTTGTCTCAGTACCTAGAGGATGGGACATACTAACACCCTTCTTGTAAGATTTAATCATTTATAGTAATATCTACCAGTCTTAACTGGAAATGCAAATACCTTACCAAGAAAGGAAAACACTTTGGAATTTCAAATTCCCTTTATGCTATACACCAATATCAACCTTTGAAGCCACATTTTTTCCAGTTTATTCTCCTTATAATTTAATTGTTCCTGTTTTTCTCATTCAGTGTACTTTCTCCTCTCTTCCCTGCTGTGTCCTTCACCATGTAGCATTTATTTGATATAGTGTCTCGGAATTTCCCTAACGTGCTACTTCAGTTGAACCTGGAAAACACTGAGGTGATTACTAATTCATTGCTGTCTTCTGCTAAGTGCTTAATGCAAGCTTAATAAAAATCAATAGCTGTGTGTGCCTTCCCCTGTAGGAATATTCTTGTGATTTATGACTAGGTTCGGTAGTTGTCAGATGATTTATTGAAAATATTCTAAGATAATCTACCACCTCCATTTTATTGGTGTCATGGACGATGTTAATGGTCATATAAGTGGAAGTAGAAGCAGGGAGCAGCTAGAGAAGAGCAGGTACTATACACTCTCTTCTTCAAAATGCTTGTTGTGAGCAATGAGCTAATGATCTGGAATAAGGACATCTTGCCAGATGTGACTAACATACCAAGAAAATTAGAATTAGGATGCTAAATGCATGTCTAAGCACAAGGCCAAGGATGTAAACTTATGTGGCCATCTGGCTTTATCTCCTACCTGAAAACTCCTTATTTCTGATAATAAAGAAGGACTTGTCATGGACCTCCCCATCTGCAGCACCACCCAGAATGCTTGACCTTCTGCCCCCTCTGTATTGGAAGAGAGCCTTGCTCTACAGAGGGAGACCTCTGTGCAGGACGGATAAACCTCTGTGCTAAGACAGAACTGCTGCTGCTGCTGCTGCTGCTGCTAAGTCACTTCAGTCATGTTCGACTCTGTGTGACCCTATAGACAGCAGCCCACCAGGCTCCGCCATCCCTGGAATTCTCCGAGCAAGAATACTGGAGTGGGTTGCCATTTCCTTCTCCAATACATGAAAGTGAAAAGTGAAAGTGAAGTTGCTCAGTCGTGTCTGACTCTTCGCGACCCCATGGACTGCAGCCTACCAGGCTCCTCCACCCATGGGATTTTCCAGGCAAGAATACTGGAGTGGGGTGCCATTGCCTTCTCCAAGCAGAACTAGATCCTTCCAATAAAATAATTTCAACTTTCTGTTTTCAACTATCCTCACAAACAGTATGGCACAAGGGGGTGGCAAATTGCCTGAGTTCAATTTTTCTAGATCCACACAGAACACTCCACTCTGGCACAAAGCCTCTGCAGTCTGTGTACTGCATGGGACTTTGCAGGAGGTGGCATCTCCCAGCCCCAGTTCAACACACGAGCAGGACATTCTGCTATTCTAAAGGAAGAATACGGTTCATTTTCCTTACAATTCCTAGAAACATGACGTTTCTTTCTAGCTAGGCTTCCCCAACTCCAGCTGCTTTGAGTATCAAAACTGCCTGTAAACATTTAGTGTTCGACAAGGATTTTTAAAGGTGAAACTCTTTCATTTTCTATTATCACTACAATACTTACGTCTTCAATTAGTTCATAGCAACATCTGACTCAAAATATTTGAATTCTTCAAAATATTGGGGCATACGAGTATACATTATATTATTCATTCGATTAGAGATAACTTGAGTAAACTGTAGCTTTTAAGTTCAGAAAATTACCAAACAGTACACTCCTATCATTCTCCATAATAGAAGGCACAAGGATGACAGATAGCGGGCCAAGACCTGCCATCACCACCGTCATGGTTTTCCCTTTTGTTTTCTTATTTGTCAGAGCTGGACTGATTCANTCCTCTCTTCCCTGCTGTGTCCTTCACCATGTAGCATTTATTTGATATAGTGTCTCGGAATTTCCCTAACGTGCTACTTCAGTTGAACCTGGAAAACACTGAGGTGATTACTAATTCATTGCTGTCTTCTGCTAAGTGCTTAATGCAAGCTTAATAAAAATCAATAGCTGTGTGTGCCTTCCCCTGTAGGAATATTCTTGTGATTTATGACTAGGTTCGGTAGTTGTCAGATGATTTATTGAAAATATTCTAAGATAATCTACCACCTCCATTTTATTGGTGTCATGGACGATGTTAATGGTCATATAAGTGGAAGTAGAAGCAGGGAGCAGCTAGAGAAGAGCAGGTACTATACACTCTCTTCTTCAAAATGCTTGTTGTGAGCAATGAGCTAATGATCTGGAATAAGGACATCTTGCCAGATGTGACTAACATACCAAGAAAATTAGAATTAGGATGCTAAATGCATGTCTAAGCACAAGGCCAAGGATGTAAACTTATGTGGCCATCTGGCTTTATCTCCTACCTGAAAACTCCTTATTTCTGATAATAAAGAAGGACTTGTCATGGACCTCCCCATCTGCAGCACCACCCAGAATGCTTGACCTTCTGCCCCCTCTGTATTGGAAGAGAGCCTTGCTCTACAGAGGGAGACCTCTGTGCAGGACGGATAAACCTCTGTGCTAAGACAGAACTGCTGCTGCTGCTGCTGCTGCTGCTAAGTCACTTCAGTCATGTTCGACTCTGTGTGACCCTATAGACAGCAGCCCACCAGGCTCCGCCATCCCTGGAATTCTCCGAGCAAGAATACTGGAGTGGGTTGCCATTTCCTTCTCCAATACATGAAAGTGAAAAGTGAAAGTGAAGTTGCTCAGTCGTGTCTGACTCTTCGCGACCCCATGGACTGCAGCCTACCAGGCTCCTCCACCCATGGGATTTTCCAGGCAAGAATACTGGAGTGGGGTGCCATTGCCTTCTCCAAGCAGAACTAGATCCTTCCAATAAAATAATTTCAACTTTCTGTTTTCAACTATCCTCACAAACAGTATGGCACAAGGGGGTGGCAAATTGCCTGAGTTCAATTTTTCTAGATCCACACAGAACACTCCACTCTGGCACAAAGCCTCTGCAGTCTGTGTACTGCATGGGACTTTGCAGGAGGTGGCATCTCCCAGCCCCAGTTCAACACACGAGCAGGACATTCTGCTATTCTAAAGGAAGAATACGGTTCATTTTCCTTACAATTCCTAGAAACATGACGTTTCTTTCTAGCTAGGCTTCCCCAACTCCAGCTGCTTTGAGTATCAAAACTGCCTGTAAACATTTAGTGTTCGACAAGGATTTTTAAAGGTGAAACTCTTTCATTTTCTATTATCACTACAATACTTACGTCTTCAATTAGTTCATAGCAACATCTGACTCAAAATATTTGAATTCTTCAAAATATTGGGGCATACGAGTATACATTATATTATTCATTCGATTAGAGATAACTTGAGTAAACTGTAGCTTTTAAGTTCAGAAAATTACCAAACAGTACACTCCTATCATTCTCCATAATAGAAGGCACAAGGATGACAGATAGCGGGCCAAGACCTGCCATCACCACCGTCATGGTTTTCCCTTTTGTTTTCTTATTTGTCAGAGCTGGACTGATTCATTTTAGATGCCATGCTTTTTACTGGGATTTCAGCAAATTGTTTACTCTCCAAAGACAGCACCTTTCCTCCCCCGACAATGCACTTCTGCTATAATATCCTCCTCTTGATCCTTGTAAGGTCTAAGCATCCTGGCAGGCTGCTCCACTGGCAGTGACCAGACTGATGTTCTGAAGAAATGCAGGGGAGGTGGGAAGAGTCTCCCTCTCAGAGAAAAGCTAAGAGAGCTCTTTATTTCAGCAGGCACAGAAAGTGATGTGTTTCACTGGAAAGAAATTTAAAAAAAAATAAAGAAGCACTATCCTTTGTGAGTGTTAAGTGAAGAATCATTCTGATTCTTCTCTATATTCTTTAAACCAGGAGGCAGCTGCTAGCCTCACTGGTGCCTTAAAAATTCCTTGGTCCAATTTTGCATTCTGTACTGTTTTAGGTGACTTATATAGCAGTTGGCAAATGGTTAAGGATATTCCACGGGTCCTGTATTACTGAGGACACCACCTGTACAGCCAGCGTCAGGTTAGACTCTCTTCAGGTTTCACTAGAGCACAGATGGATACACCAATCATTTGATTCTCAGCACAATTTTGTCAGTCAAGTGATAATAATCTACATGCTGTTTGTAACAGTCTCCCTGGAGGTCAGCTGAGGATGCTGGAGAGCTTTAGGGAAAATCTCAGTGGGCGAGGATGTGGTGCGAATAATAACAGGGGCCAATTGTTAATAAATCTTTAACTTCTGCTGGTCTTCAATGGGGTGAGTGGGCTTTACTCATAAATTCCAACGAAATAACTCTACCCAAAGCTTGATTCTGAATTTGCAAGTATGCACTCACTTTCCTGCAGGATCACCTCTTACTGGGTACACTGACTCACCTTAACTGAAAGTATAAGTCTGGAGGAATCTGCGCTAAGCCCAACATGTGAGTACTCCCCCGAGAAGCAGGGAGGGGAAAGTAAGCAAGGGCACTAGAATAGGATGAAGAGTCTGGGAAACTGGCATCTTGTCCTGGCTCTACCACTAACCACTCATTTGTGACAGTAACTCTGAGCAAGTCACCCAAGCAAGGTTTCAGCTTCCTTGTCTATAGGGTGAAAAGGATGGACTAATAATCTTTTATCCAGCTCCAGCATTCTCTGAATCTAAATAACTGATGATCAATGAAACTACCTTCCTGAGGATTTCTGTGAATTTTATATTTGGATCTCTAAGAGGGAAACAGAGAAAGCCTATGAGTTTGGGAAGCAAAAGCAAGTTAGTGATTTACCTCCAGTTTTATCCATTTATGTGGAATCTTGTAGAAATAACACTGGAGTATTATAATACAAATTGGAGTCATAAATTTAGTATTTAGAAAAACCAATATTCTGACATTGCTCTTAAAAATGCCAGGAAAACTTTATATTAAAGATAGCACAATATATAGAAAACTGTAATTAATCTTAACTATAAACATAGGCACAAAAAACTAAAATTTAAAGGTAGCAGATATTCAACAATATATTAAAATACTAATATTTTATGTTAAAACAAAAAAGGAAAGCATATAACAAGAAGAAAACATGAGTGAATTACGCCATAATCTAGGTATGTGGACCTGTTTTCTACATTTGATCCAAAGTTCAGATGCAATATAAGAAAAGACAGATTCAACTAAAAGTAAAGCATCACAAGTGAAACAAACTTTTACATGGCAAAAACTCCATGATGAAAGACAGGTGACAAATCAGGGGGAAAATATTGTTAATATATATTACAGATAGAGGGCTACTATCCCTAATATATCGGAAACTTTCAAAATTCAAGAGTAGAAAAAGACCAAAAATTGACAAAAAGATGGGCAAAGGATGGGAATAATAATTCATAAAGATATACAAAACACAAAACAACCATTATACATATGAAAAGACACTTTCCATCATTCACAATAAGAGAAATGTAAATTTAAAGTTCACTGCAATATCACTTTCACTTACCAGAATGGCAAAATTAAAAGCCTGAGAATATATTCACCTGGTGAGGCTGTGGGACCAAGCACTTTTACATATTGCTGGCGTGAATGTAAATAAATACAAGCCTTTGACCGAGAAAAATTATTCTAATTTCAAAATTCAGACTTATATTGAAAGAAGTAGGGAAAACCACTAGATCATTCAGATATGACCTAAATCAAATCCCTTATGATTATACAGAGGAAGTGACAAATAGATTCAAGGAATTAGATCTGATAGACAGAGTGTCTAAAGAACTATGGATGGAGGTTCCTCACATTGTATAGGAGGCAGTGATCAAGACATCCCCAAGGAAAATAACGCAAAAAGGCAAAATGGCTGTCTGAGGAGGCCTTACAAATAGCTGAGAAAAGAAGAGAAGCGAAAAGCAAAGGAGAAAAGGAAATAATTCCCATTTGAATGCAGAGTTCCAAAGAATAGAAAGGAGAGACAAGAAAGCCTTCCTCAGTGATCAATGCAAAGAAATAGAGGTAAACAATAGAATGGGAAAGACTAGAGATCTCTTCAAGAAAATTAGAGATACCAAGGGAACATTTCATGCAAAGATGGGCTCGATAAGGACAGAAATGGTATGGACCTAACAGAAGCAGAAGATATTAAGAAGAGGTGGAAAGAATACACAGAAGAACTATACAAAAAAGATATTCATGACCCAGATAACCATGATGGTGAGATCACACACCTAGAGCCAGGCATCCTGGAATGTGAAGTCAAGTGGGCCTTAGAAAACATCACTACGAACAAAGCTAGTGGAGGTGATGGAATTCCAGTTGAGCTATTTCAAATGCCGAAAGATGATGCTGTGAAAGTGCTGCACTCAATATGCCAGCAAATTTGGAAAACTCAGCAGTGGCCACAGGACTGGAAAAGGTCAGTTTTCATTCCAATCCCAAAGAAAGGCAATACCAAAGAGTGTTCAAGCTTCCACACAATTGCACTCATCTCACACACGCTAGCAAAGTAAGCTCAAACTTCTCCAAGCCAGGCTTCAAAAGTACATGAACCATGAACTTCTAGATGTTCAAGCTAGATTTAGAAAAGGCAGAGGAACCAGAGATCAAATTGCCAACATCTGTTGGATCATCAAAAAAGCAAGAGAGTTCCAGAAAAACATCTATTTCTGCTTCATTGACTATGCCAGAGCCTTCGACTGTGTGGATCACAACAAACTGGAGAATTCTTAAAGAGAAGACCGCCTGACTTGCCTCTTGAGAAATTTGTATGCATGTCAAGAAGCAAGTTAGAACTGGACATGGAACAATAGACTGGTTCCAAATAGGGAAAGGAGTACATCAAGGCTGTATATTGTCACCCTGCTTATTTAACTTATATGCAGAGTACATCATGCGAAATGCCAGGCTGGATGAAGCACAAGCTGGAATCAAGATTGCCGGGAGAAATATCAATAACCTCAGATATGCAGATGACACCACCCTTATGGCAGAAAGTGAAGAGAAGCTAAAAAGCCTCTTGATGAAAGTGAAAGAGGACAGTGAAAAAGTTGGCTTAAAGCTCAACATTCAGAAAACAAAGATCATAGCATCTGGTCCCATCACTTCATGGGAAATAGATGGGGAAACAGTGGAAACAGAGAGAAGCTTTATTTTGGGGGGCTCCAAAATCACTGCAGATGGTGACTGCCAGCCATGAAATTAAGACAGTTACTCCTTGGAAGACAAGTTATGACCAACCTAGGTAGCATATTAAAAAGCAGAGACATTATTTTGCCTGACAAAGGTCCATCTAGTCAAAGCTATGTTTTTTTCAGTAGTCATGTATGGATGTGAGAGTTGTACTATATAGAAATCTGAGTGCAGAAGAATTGATGCTTTTGAATTGTGGTGTTGGAGAAGACTCTTGGACTGAAAGGAGATCAAGCCAGTCTATCTAAAAGGAAATCAGGCCTGAATATTCATTGGTAGCACTGATGCTGAAGCTGAAACTTCAATGCTTTGGCCACCTGATGCAAAGAACTGACTCATTGGTAAAGAGCCTGATGCTGAGAAAGTTTGAAGGCTGGAAGAGAAGGGGGTGACAGAGGATGAGATGGTTGAATGACATCACCTACTCACTGGACATGAGTTTGAGCAGGCTCCCAGAGTTGGTGATGGATAGGGAAGCCTGGGGTGCTGCAGTCCACGGGATGGCAAAGAGTCAGACACAACTGAGTGATGAACTGAATCCTGAATTTGATCAAGCAACAAGCAATCCCATTTCTGGAAAGTAACCTTTACACACTTTTGCTATATGAAAATACATATGCGTAATATCATGTTTTTCAGCATTACTTGTATTTGCAAAATGTTGGAAAGTACCTAACAGCCCAAACATAAGAGATAAGTTGGTTGAACTGTGGTTCATACACACAATGGAATGCTATATAGCTATTTAAAAAAATAAATTAATAAAGAATCTCAAACTGATAAGAAGCACTCTCCAGGATACACTGTTATGTGACACATGAAAATGCAACAGAGCAAAAATATAATGTTAATTTTGTGGGGAAAAAAGAAGAAAAAATGTTCACATGCATTTGCTTCATTTTGCAAAAACAAAGGGTGAGTTAACCAGAGAGACTGTAAATGATAAAGCAAATGGAACAAAAGTTTTTAAAAATGATAAAATATTAAAAATTGGTAAGTCTAGGTAGTGGTTATATGGTAAATCTGTTAGAGAGTATACACTCTTTTTTGTACTATTTTTGCAAATTTCCTTTAAGTTAGAAATTTATTTCAAAAAGAAGAACATTAATAATAGCATAATAATCACAACACTTTACCACTAGTGAAATTATTTCTCAGAATGCAGAAACGTTTTAAATTAGGAAGTCAACTTTTAAAAATGATAAAACAGACAAATAAAAAAGGAAATTAATATTAATATGAAAAGTTCATTTGTAAAATAAGACTATGCAACTATTAACTTAAAATGCTAAGATAATAATAATAAAGACTAAAATTTGATGAAGAATATTTATTGAAACTTAACAGGAGATTTATTCTATAAACTGAAACATTTAAACCATTGCAATCAAGTCAGAAAATGCTATAAGACAGAAAAATAAAATATACTACTATAAATATTGGGGGAGGGGAGATAAAACTAGCCATTTCCCTCCCCAGATACTGTGGGTTTTATCTGCCTATAAGAGAAAAAGATTTTACTTTCAATAAAATAAAATGACTGAAGAGTATAGAGTTAACTGAACTAGACTAAGCCCTCCTCAGAGCAAATCTGGAAAGAAACACATCAGATCTCAGCTTGGGCTACCTTATGTACATGAGGCCCAGAAGATTCAGTGGGCAGAGGCTGGGAGTAAAGGATCATTAAAATGTAATGTAAAAAAAGAGGAGACAGAAAATTCACCAAAACCATATATAAATGTGTGTGTGTGTGCATGTGCTAAGTCGCTACAGTCATGTTCAGCTCTTTGCGACCCCATAGACTATAGACCACCAGGCTCCTCTGTCCATGGGATTCTCCAGGTAAGAATGCTGGAGCCAGTTGCCATGCCCTCCTCCAGGGGATCTTCCCAACCCATGGATCAAACCCAAGCCTTTTTAGTCTCTTGTATTGCCAGGCAGTTTCTTTATCTCTAGTACCACCTGGGAAGCCCATATATGAGTGTAGGTAATATGCATAAAGAAACTAGAAGGTGACAGCTGGAATTAGATCTTCATGATCTTGAGTATGTCTATAATATATTCTTAAGAAGAAGAATTTTATAGTAATACATTATTATGCATTCATTTCATCTAGACCAACCACACACAAAGCAGGTTTGAATGTTGGGTAGACTTCAAAGATGGCTAGTAATAATCCCACCTCACCTCTTTTGGGGTAATCTGTCACACAGCAATAGATATCTGAGATATGTTTAAACGTATGTGAATGCTTAAAGAGAAAAGAGAATATCTGACTAAAAATTTAACTATCAAAATTGGTTGCTTTGCAGTGGCAGTAAGAATGAAAGAGGGAATGATTTACTTTTACTTTATATATCTTACATTACTTCACCAGCTTGCCCAAGCATATATTATTTCCTAATTTGAAATAGATCAATTAAAGAAAATTTTTACAAGAAGAAATAAAGCATTTGATTTAGGTTTCTTCTGTTTGTTTTCTTTTTTTTCTTAGAATTGGGCCTGGAAAAGTGTTGTCCTCTTATTTTATGGTTATTTACTGTTATTTGCCGCAGCATTACACAGACCTTAGTTTCCGACAGTTGTGTATAATATTGATCCATAAACACCTTTATAAATCAATTATCTTTTAAAATAAGGGCCAATGAATGTGCATGGAAAATGGCTGTGGACTGGCAACTAAAATATCTTAATCTTTTAAAAATATGCTATAAAATCTATGTGAAAGATATTAATAAAATTGATTTAAGAATATTTTCAGTAATGCGATCTGTAAAATACATTTTTAAAGTGCATTAGCTCACAAAATATTTTACCAACCTATAAAATTTTTACTAGCTTTCTCTGTTCTTAAAAGTGATATAGCAACGATAAGTCTGCAGGAAATTTATCAGAAGCATGAGAAATGATGTTTTCAGTGTGGGTTGCAGTTTTCATTTTATTAACTTTTATATTTATTGAACTCTGATATCTTTAGGATCTTCCTGGATTTCTTATAGGTCCTAAAATTCCTAGCCAAGGCTATGTTCATTAATTCATTTCAACAGATTTAAACTTATAGTATCTATAATATGCTCGACTCTGTGCCAAGTGCTTGGAGAAAAAGAATGATAGTTTTCTTTAAAGCAGAAGAATTGTCAATAACTAGATAATGATCCAGCATGACAAGTAAAACATTTAGAAAAACTAAATAATGTGCTGCAGGTAAAGCCACAACAACTAGATAAAGTAGATTCCATTTAAGCTAGTATTCAAGATAGCAGACAAAATGGGGAGCTGCACTCAAGACAGACCGCAAGAATGGATGTGTGGAAGGGCAGGGACAGAGAGGAGAGATGACAGTACTGCAATTAAGTACATAGGCTCTTTTTCAACAGGGGTGTCAGATCAAGAGGAAAGATAGTTTTTTCAGCAAGTAATGCTGGAACAACTGGATATCCACATGGGAAAGTCTGGAGTTAGACTCCTTCCTTAGACCACACACAAAAAATTCCAAGTGATCACAGGCCTAAATTCAAGTGCTAACACCACAAGATTTTTAGGAGAAAACATAGGAGTAAATTTTCATGAACTTGGGTTAGGTTAGGCAAAGCTTTTTTAGATATAAGCAACATAACAAACAGAAGCAACAAAAGAAAAAATAAGCTGGAATTCATCAAAGTTTTAAAAATTTGTATTTCAAAGAACATCATTAAGAAAGTGAAAAGACACCTCACAAAATGGGAGAAAATATTTGCAAATTGTATACCTGATAATGTCTTGTACACAAGAATATATTTTAAAACTCCAAAACTCAACACTTTAAAAAGGCAATAACCCAATTTAAAAATGGGCTTAGGGACCTCCCTGGTGGTCCTGGGGTTAAGACTCTGCAATTGCAACACAGGGGACACAGGGTCAATCCCTGGTGGGGAACTAAGATCCCACATGCCACATGGTGCAGTCAAAAATAAATTTTAACAAGTTTTTTTAATTTTATTTAATGGGCTTAAAAATAATTTTAAAAGGCTTAACAGACATTTCTTCAAGGAAGATAATGCAAGTGGCCAATAGGCATGTGAAAAGATGTACAACATCATTAGTCATTCAGGAAATACAAATTAAAACTACAGATTCATACCCACCAGGATGGCTATAAAGTCAGATAATAATAAGCATTGGTGGGGATGTGGAGAAATTGAAACCCTCCCACATTGTTGATAAGAATTTAAACTAATATGGTCACTTTGAAAAACAGTTTGGCAGTTGCTCAAAATGTTTAACACAGAGTTACCACATGACCCAGCAATTATAAATATGTACACAAGAATAATAAATACATGCAGGCATGTTCAGTTGCTTAGTTGTGTCTGACTCTTTGAGACCCCATGGACTGTAGCCTTCCAGGCTCCTCTGTCCATAGGATTCTTCAGGCAAGAATACTGGAGTAGGTTGCTATTTCCTCCTCCAGGGCATCTTCCCAACCCAGGGATCGAACCTGGGTCTTCTGCATCTCTTGCATTGGCAGGTGAACTCTTTACCATTGAGCTACCTGCTGCTGCTGCTGCTAAGTCGCTTCAGTCGTGTCCGACTCTGTGCAACCCATAGACGGCAGCCCACCAGGCCCCCACCATCCCTGGGATTCTCCAGGCAAGAACATTGGAGTGGGTTGCTATTTCCTTCTCCGATGCATAAAAGTGAAAAGTGAAAGTGAAGTCACTCAGTCGTGTCCGACTCTTAGCAACCCTATGGCCTGCAGCCCACCAGGCTCCTCTGTCCATGGGATTTTCCAGGCAAGAGTACTGGAGTGGGGTGCCACTGCCTCCTCCAATTGAGCCACCTGGGAAGCCCTACAATGTTCACACAAAAACATGTAGATGAAGATTTACAATAATATTAATCATAAACCAACAGGTGGGAAGAATCCAAATGTCTGTAAACTGATGAACAGATAGATTAGTAAGGTTTATCCATACAACAGAATATTACTCAACAATAAAGAGAAATGAAGTACTGATACACGCCACAGTGTGGATGAACCTTGAGAGCATCATGGGAAGAGAGTAACAAGGCACAGGAGACCACATATTTTATGAGTCCATTTATATGCAATATCCAGAATAGGCATCTCTGTAGAGACAGAAAGTAGATTAACAGTGGCTGGGAACTAGAGGGTAAGATTGAGGGGAAATGCAAAGTGACTGCTTTGTTTCTGGACTAATGAATATGTTCTCAAACTGATTGTGGTGATGGCTGCACACCTTTGTGATTGTGTCCGACTCTTTGTGACCCCATGGACTGTAGCCTACTGGGCTCCTCTGTCCATGGGATTTTTCAGGCAAGAATACTGGAGTGGGCTGCCATTTCCTTCTCCGATTACAGTACAAACCACTGAGTTGTACACTTTTTTTTTTAATTGTACATTTTGAATGGGTGAAACATTTGGTACACAAATTACATCTCGAGTTATTTTTTTAATCTATACCCTGTTTAAAAATAAAAGCACACACTCTAGTGCCAGATCACTTAGGCTGGAATCTATGCTTTACATTGAACCAGTAATGAAGCCCCAAGCTACTTAGTTTCTCTGTATCCAGTATCTTCATCTGTAAATGAGTGAGTACTTTCAGCTAAGGTCTCAAGGGAAATTTTCACAGAGGTAGAATTTGGCCTGGCCTCAAAGACAGCATTTTTACAGATTTTGAGATAAAGACCTTTAAAAGGAGAGAGGGACTCACAGCTCTGGAGGACCCACTGTGTGCTAGAGTCTGTGCTAAGCATTGTGTACATTACATCATTTAATGCCCTCTGCTTTGTACTTATGAAAAAAGCTGACTCTGAAAGTGAAGTGATTACATGACAAAGTAGGGGTTCAACTGCAGCCCCAGAAGCAACTGTGTCTGGCCTGAATGATGTTTGTGAGGAAGGAAATATAGACAGCTAGAAAAGGGACTTGAGGTGTTGTCTGACAGCATGGAAGGGAGTAGGGGTAAGTTGCAGTCAGATTGTTAAGGAACTCTGATGGCCAGACAGGTTTTCTGGATTTCATCCTGTGGGTGATAGGGAACACAGAATTGCTTATCTTTTTTAAAAAAAGCCATAAGGAGTAAGGATGTGGATGTATTTTACATGTAAAAATATAAATTCATCTTGTATGTTATATAACTCAATTGTGCCTTTCAGAAACCTTACAACTCAAAATAGACATAGTCTGACAAGCATGTGTTTACTGTATTTTCCAGAAGAGAAATTGGTTTGCTTCCATAATCGGAAGATGACTTTCATAGATGAATTAAAATTCTATCCAAAGCTGAGTTTGTTAATTTGAGCTGCTGATTGTTATCAAATGTCAGATTGATTTTGATGTGAGTTGTAGAGCTAAGAACAGATAGAATAGAGCTAAGAATAGAAGTTTTAAAACTCACTGAAATGCTCAACAGATGAACAAAAGTTGTGGTCTCACTTTCTACAGGAGTTCAGTGAAAAGGAAAACCACCATATACGTAACTATTTAAATGGAATAGTGGGTTTCCACCATATACTCATTCATTCAGAGGTGTTATTTTTTTCACTAGAAGCATGAAGTTTTGCCTATGCCTCCTACTTGGAAAGAGATTCTTTCAAGGCCATGAATTTAAGCAGGGTGTCCAACAAGCATCTGAAGGGTCTACGGACTGTTAGAACTGGCATGCCATGGTTGGCACCAGGCAGTTGTAGGAACAAGTTGCAAAATGCACTCTCAGTCCCAGTCTAGGTGGTATCCCAACCTCAAGTCATGCTGCTAGATTCGTGCCTGCATGTGGAAAGTCAAATGCACTGATGTGCTTTCTCTACAAGCCAATGATTCTTAGTAGAGTTCTTACATTTCCTAGAAGGGTGCATTTGGGGAAGAAAATGAAGGAGTACATTTTTGTTTACTGCAATAATTAGGAGTTTCTAATCAAATTTAGTGACTATCCTGAAGGCCGTAGGACAGGCATGCCCAGTGAAGAACTGCCCTGCATTCTACATGATTTTATGATCTCTTGCCACATACATTTTTATCTGAGATTCTCTGAGACTAGACGTTAATTCCATTACACATACAAACAGAAAGTAGTTTTTACATGGTTTTAATATGCACTGATGGAGAAGGCAATGGCAACCCACTCCAGTATTCTTGCCTGGAAAATCCCATGGATGGAGGAGCCTGGTGGGCTGCAGTCCATGGGGTTGCAAAGAGTCGGACACGACTGAGTGACTTCACTTTCACTTTTCACTTTCATGCATTGGAGAAGGAAATGGCAACCCACTCCAGCGTTCTTGCCTGGAGAATCCCAGGGACAGGGGAGCCTGGTGGGCTGCCGTCTATGGGGTTGCACAGAGTTGGACACAAATGAAGTGACTTAGCAGCAGCAGCAGCAGCAGCAATATGCACTGAATTTGAGTTTGAGCAAGCTCAGGGAGTTGGTGATGGACAGGGTTGCAAAGAGTCAGATATGACTGAGGAACTGAGCTGAACTTAACTGAAATATGACCATCTATGTTTAAAGCATTTATTTTTTAATTATCTAGGTTTTTCATTACTTTTTCCATACATCAATTACACAATTTCTCTATAACCTCTTGTAATAAAGCTTATTTTTCTAATCCATTCTCACTTTCTGTTGCTCACGGAACAAAATGATCTCTAATGACTTCCTAAATATGAGCCTGCCTGCATGCATTGCCATGCATGGTGGAATTTCAAGAAAGGAGATAGATTTTGTTCTGTTTCTTATTATAGCACAAGAGATTAATTATTGTGACATAATACATGAACAAAGCTCAGCTCATTTACAAGAAATCAAGCTTTCTTATTTTTCTCTACATGAGTTAACAATTTGTCTTGACATCTAATCTTTACTTTAATTAAGGTTATTTTCTCCTGCCTTTTATCATACACATAAGTCTGTTATTACTCATCTCAATCCTGGTTTTATTCTAATTCCATCCTTATCTCCACTCCTTCATATTCCTATACCCCTTCCATCAAGTGGCTTCTCATATTCTTACCTTTTTAAAAATCCAAACCTACTCATTATAAGTATCAGATTGCTTCATTATATCTTTTAATATAATCAAGCTGAATATGATAAATTAAGTACACAATCATTTAACTTTCTTTTTGGTTTCATTTATTATAGCTATCATGTTGGTTTTTGAAATTATATGAATCTCTCATCCATAAATTTCCTTTCAGAGTAGTAGGCTGGGTGTACTTATTCATTATGAAACTTATTATAATTATTACATTAAGTGGTCATAGTATTTCTATTACTGAAACAAAAAACTTCTCATATTTTATATGAGGAAACAGAATGTGACTTATTCAAGATAACTAGTAAAGAATGAGCTTTGATATCTTAAAAGTTAGAACATCTTGACTTCTTTTTTCAATTTATGGCCTTGCGTCCACCATTAAAATGCTTTATCATGCATCATTTGGGTACTCAGTAAACACAAGTTGTTGCTGGAGGTGATTATGGGAACTTTAAACAGATCTAATTATTATTAATAATAATAAGGCAAGTAATTGCCACCATGCACTGACCACATGCAGGTATCAAACTCAGTACTCTCCATCTGTTATCCATATAACCCCTATAAAAATTATGCCAGATACTTATATTAGTAGTTGCTCAGTTGTATCCGATGCTTTGCAGCCCCATGGACTGTAGCACGCCAGGCTTCCCTGCTATCACCAACAGCTGGAGCTTGCTCAAACTCATGTCCATTGAGTCAATGATGCCACCCAACCATCTTATCCTCTGTTGTCCCTTTCTCCTCTGGCCTTCAATCTTTCCTAGCATCAGGGTCTTTTCCAATGAGTCAGTTCTTCAAATCAGGTGGCCAAAGGATTGAAGCTTCACGATCAGTCCTTCCAATGAATATTCAGGCCTGATTTCCTTAGGATTGACTGGCTGGATCTCCTTGCAGTCCAAGGGACTCTCAAGAGTCTTCTCCAACACCACAGTTCAAAAGCATCAATTATTTGGTGCTCAGTTTTCTTTATAGTCCAACTCTCACATCCATACATGACAACTGGAAAAACCATAGCTTTGGCTAGACAGACCTTTGTTGGCAAAGTAATGTCTCTGCTTTTTAAGAGACATTTTTTTTTTNATTAATTTCTTAAAAGGGAAAGAAATAAGGGAAGAAGAGGGGATGGAGTAAAGTATAATGATAAATCCATTCTCATTTTCTGAGATATTATAGCCAACTCATATCTAATATTCCATCCCTGATATTACCTTTCTTATGTACCTCAATCGGGGAAGGCAATGGCACCCCACCCCAGTACTCTTGCCTGGAAAATCCAATGGACGGAGTAGCCTGGTGGGCTGCAGTCCATGGGGTCGCTAACAGTCGGACAGACTGAGCGATTTCACTTTCACTTTTCTCTTTCATGCATTGGAGAAGGAAATGGCAACCCACTCCAGTATTCTTGCCTGGAGAATCCCAGGGATGGGGGAGCCTGGTGGGCTGTCGTCTATGGGGTCACACAGAGTCAGACACGACTGAAATGACTTAGCAGCAGCAGCAGGTTGGTCATTGGAAAAGGCAATGGCACCCCACTCCAGTACTCTTGCCTGGAAAATCCCAGGGACGGGGGAGACTGGTGGGCTGCCGTCTATGGGGTCACACAGAGTTGGACACGATTGAAGTAACTTAGCAGCAGCAGCAGCAGGTTGGTCATAGCTTTTCTTCCAAGGAGCAAGCGTCTCTTAATTTCATGGGTGGCAGTCATCATCTGCAGTGATTTTGGAGCCCAAGAAAATAAAGTCTCTCACTGTCTCCCCATCTATCTGTCATGAAATGATGGGACCAGATCCCATGATCTTAGTTTTTTGAATGTTGAGTTTTAATCCAACTTTTTCACTCTCCTCTTTCACTTCCATCAAGAGGCTCTTTAGTTCTTTGCTTTCTGCCATAAGGGTGGTGCCATGTAGGACCACCTAAGATAGATGGGTCATGGTAGAGAGTTCTGACAAAATGTGGTCCACTGGAGAAGGGAATGTTGAACCACTTCAGTATTCTTGCCTTGAAAACCCCATGAACTGTATGAACTGAGGTTAATGGGCATTAAAATGATTTGTTACAGCATATGCATCTATTCTATTAACTGACAAAAAGATTGAAATTTTTTTCAAATGATTTGTCTGGAATACTATATTGTTTACCTCAAAGGATTGTTACAAACATAAAAATGCACAATTATTTCATTCATTCATTCATTTGACAAAAATTTATCAAGAATCCAGGATATGCATATACCAAGGAAACAAAAAAATGATAAATCTTGGTCTAATCTCAAGGACCTTGCAGTAAAATTAATTGATTGTTATAGAAGCCATGACAGGAGGCATCATAACTTGTCATGTGCTGGGTTTACTCTGCTTGGGGGAGTAAGGGAAAGCTCAACAGAGGGATTGGCCTCTGATCTGCCTCTTGAATGTGAGGAGGAATTTAGCAGGTGGGGAGGTCAGGGAACATCTTGTTTCTCCAAGGAGTGAGAGAGCAGAGTGTGCTCAGTGGACAACATGGGAGATTAAGGTACTGGCCAGCAAAGGAGCAGAGGGGCTACCATGTTTCCAGATTGGAAGGTTCTGATGTGGGGTGAGAAGAACCACAATTGCCAGCTCTTGGTGATGGTGCCCATACACTAATGTGATTTTCGAATCTCTGTTCCTCTCTTAGAGGAGGATGTTAACAAAAGATGTACACATAAATTTGAGGGCTGTAACTGAAGGGTATTCAATGATTACATTCTGTAAAAAAATAAAATGGGGCAAAATATTCTTCTTTTAAAGAATATGTTAAACTTTTTGGATTAGGACAATGTTTCATAAAAGGTCCCATATTTTCAAATAATTTCAGGGCTGCCTAGGGGAAGGAGCAGCTTCACAAAACAAGTGGAGCCTACAAGAAATCATTTAGACCTACCAGTATTTCCAAAGACTGAATAATGGCTAGAGATAAATACACTTCAAAGTTATTCATCTGTAGTAATGGTGCAGTCAATATGATTGAAAATTTTCCATGGGACTATATTTATTTGTAATAAAATTGCAATGAAAATAATGGTGTGTGAAAGATGCTTTCAAGAGTATATATCTGAATATAGCATACTTATATAAGGCAATTTCAAAAGCAAAAGTTATGGCTGCCTTTTAACTCTGGTATTTTCCTTAATGCACTATTTACAGAGATTGCAGTTTCAGGAATAATAAATATAAACATTGACTAATCTCAAACCTGTTTATAAGATGTGGGTATATTGTAAAACTGCAAAATGAAATGATACTTTATTTTCAGCATTAACTTTATGTGAGAAACCAACATGCTATGCATAGAAATAGAGAGATCCATTTTTATTAAAGGTAGCAAATAAAAACATAAAATCATGCTGTTATCTAACAGAAATTTTTTATATTTTCCTTTCAGTTCATAAAACAAATAGGGCATAAGTTGAAAAGGATAGGTTTTGGCTTAGGTCTATTACTTGCAAGAAATGGTACTGAAAAACAAAATGCATTAATACTTCAATGCTCCTGATGGAAGAAATTATCCAGAACAAAGAAAGATTCTCTTAACAAGATATTATTCTTTCCCTGTTGCCAACTAATAAGCTTCCAAGTGCTGTAACTGCTTTTCTGCTTTCTGGTCATGGTCTCATCTATTCCAAGTCTTTTACCCTCGAGAAGAATAAGCTTAATTTTCAAAGAAACAACAAAGGGGAGAAATCAGGTACTGATTTGCCTTTTATCATTTAGGATTTGCTCAAATCAGGCTTATTCCAAGGCACTATGGAAGCAACAACAGGGTCTTCCTTGGTGGTCCAGTGGTTAAGACTCCAACACTTTCACTGCAGGTGGCACAGGTTTCATCCCTGGTTGGGGAACTAAGATCCCACATGCTGCATGGTGCAGTCTTTTTTTTTTTTTTGAAGAAGCAACAACAGCAGCTTAAGATCAAACCTCTTGGTTTGCTTCAATTTTGGTCTTCAGAACTCATTTTTTATAAATGATTACTATTACTATTTATGAGGGAATTTTCAAATAAAATTTCATTAAAGTATTTGCAACAGTAATTTTTCTTAGATTTTAAGGATCCTGCTGTGTCCTTGCCATGTTTATATTCTAAGTTGCAGAAATATAAATATAACAGAAAATATCCACGTTTTGATCACTTTATGTATTGTGTATTCTCTTCCCCACTAACTGTGAGCTCCTTGACGGAAGGCACTATCTTGTCCTTCCTCGTATTCATTATGTAATGAATCATAATGCTTATGCAATTTAACTCAATAAATTTATGAATATATAAAATACAGCGGTTGAGTTTATGGATGGACAAGCAGTAGCAACTAACAACTCCCAGTCCCCATCCCCGTCCCACTATACTCCTTGAGTATTTGTTTAGTGAAAAACATGGACAGAAGAGCCTGGAGGGCTACAGTCCATGGGGTTGCAAAGAACTGGACATGACTGAGAGACTAACTCTTCGATTTACTTTTTTTAAGTGAGCTTAAAAATCAGATAGAATCAAGTTTAAATTCCAACTTTGATACTCATTGAGCAATTTAATCTCATTGATCTTTATTTTTTATATGTAAAAACTGAGGACAATACCCCTTATGATATAGGGCTCCTTGAGGATTGAATGAGTGAATATTCATAGATAATCTGTCATAATCTGGAACACAGTAGGCACTCAATAAACACGATCCTCTATTTTCCCCTAATATCCCAGACTTAATATTCCAGTTCTTCAAAGTGGGTACCTAGCAATGTGCCAAGAGTGTCACAAAGCAGCTGGATAGACACAATGGTTTTCCTCCTGCATATATGTTTTCCAATGGATGGTACATAATTATATTAATATAAAACAATTGTTCAGGGATTCTTCTACTCATCAAATGTTTTTGAGCACCTGTTATGTAGTAGCAGTCTGCTGAGCACAAGGGATAAAACAATTAACAAGATATAGGCCGCCTAGTCTAATGGGAAGAAAGAAAGGAGGTTCTGACAAGTGATGTGAGGGAAACAAAGAGACTGCAGAGATAAAAACTGGGGTTGGGGGAGCCAACCTCTTCAGATAGAGTGGGCAGAGAAGAGTTTTAAAAGCAGTGGATGTAAGCTGGATGGTGAGGAGAAGACAGCCATGCTAAGTGCTGGGGGACAAACATTTCAAGAGGAGCGAATAGGAACACAAAAGTCACCTCAGTTCTTCAGGTAAAACAAATTTCATCTTTTCTGGTTTGACAGCTTCCCTGACTTCCTGCTACGTGGGACTCTTTCAGATGCTTAGGAAGCACTGCCCTGGAGAAGACTTTGAACACCAGCTGCAAGAGGTAGGAATGGTGGATAAAAACCACTCTCCTTTCCCTCTGTATTTAAGTTGGCAGCTTACGAGGGCTATAACTAAGCATCCAGAAGAAGCTGGCACAACTCAAATATGGAGGGAAAGAATGTGAACTAGATTTATATAGCTCTTAAGCTTTATGTGGCACTTGCATTTTATGATAGAGATTCATACAAATTAATATAAAATAAAACCAAGTTTCCTCTCAGCACACACTGGATGCTTTCCTTTTGCCTCATGAGGGCATACTGCCACAAATGGTAATGGCTTCTCTTTATGTAGCCATAGGAAATCACAACTTGATATTAAATGATCGTAACTTTCACTAGGAGAAGGAAATGGCAACCCACTCCAGTGTTCTTGCCTGGAAAATCCCAGGGATGGGGGAGCCTGGTGGGCTGCCGTCTAGGGGGTCGCACAGAGTCAGACACGACTGAAGCGACTTAGCAGCAGCAGCAGCAACAACTTTCATTAGTCACACATTTACTGACAAGCTCTGGTTTCGCTAAAGTAATCTTAAGAGAAGGGGATTCAAGTTTGGTAAGCTTCTTGAAGGAGGGATAATTTTATCTCATTTATCTTTGTCTTGCTAAGACCTTGCACAGTGCTAGGGACACAGTAGACGTTCATTACTCTGACTTAAAATGAAGCTATAATTTTCAGTTGAGATTGGTGAGGGGCACTAGGAATTTCTTGCTCTTGGGCATTTGTCACTACAGTCAAATTCCAGTGAAACGGAAGACTGTGAACATTCCATAGCATATGCTTCTGTTCACGCTCATTGGATTTCGCTGCACTTTTGACTACCTGCATATTTTGCATCTCTAACACCTGGGAAAATTCTCTTTGAGACAGTCTTCATACTCTTGATAATGGGTCTAACAAAATGCCATAACACATGAAGCTGAGGGGGAAGAAAGTAATTAAGTGCTTTCAGGAAGGAGGAATACTTATGGCCATGAAAATCCCTCTGAGACTGTGCTTAGAGGAGCTGTCCCTGCTACCCTAATGAAATCATGGAGAAACAAAATGTGAGCAATTTCTTCAGATGTGACCTTATTTTCCTTAAGTTTTCAAATAATTTTCTAAATGGAAGAGAATTTCTTTTCTTTTTTATAATCTGGAAGCAAAAATATATGTTGTATGAGAAAAACAGTATGCCAGTGCAATATTAAAAATTCTTGATAGTGAGCAACACTGGAATTTGGTTTCCTACTTACAAATTTGAAGAAAGAAAAAACATGTCCATGAGAAACTGAATTTAAGGACAGATTAAGTCAACCATAACCATATGGGTTAGCATTTAAACATTTATATTAACTTTTCAAAATGAAAAGTCGTTAGGGAAGTCATACCATAGTATGTACCATTCATTTCCATTTTGACTTTTTATCTCACAAAGGTCACAGTATGACAAGCACAAATTCAGAATTTACTCCATTGTTATCATAGCAAATGTTTCTTCTATTACTAGGCTAAAACATTTTGTCCTGTTGGACAGTTTAAACTCCTTTAAAAAGAGTGTAGTTACTTAGTGACACCTTCTCTTAATTTATTAGTGAATGTAACAACACTGACTGGCCTTTAGATCACCACCTCTGTGTGCCTCAGCTTCTTTTACACTGGATTCCCCATTTATCCCTCTTCAATGACTGAGACCGGAGGAAAATATAGATCATACCATTTTAACACACAAGAATCATAAGGAATCACCTTACAAGGATAAACAGTGAGGTTAGTCATGGCATGTCCTTTTTCTATGTCATATCTTACATCCCTATATACTGAATAGCCTATTCTGTCTGACCTCCATATTGCATCTTTGGTAAAGCATACAGATAGAAGCTCTTGAAACCTCCAGTTAAGGAGCAATGATGGGAAGCCAAAAATGAGGGGAGCTGACTTCGCATCTTACAAACAGCAGGAAAGAATGACCACTAAAAATTTAAATTGTTAAAATAATTTAATTTGAAAAATGAGATTAAAAAAAAGAGTGCAGCTGTAATTGAAAAGCCCAAACTTATGGACGGTTTCACATTTGCATGGAAATCTGAATTAGGCTTCAAAAATGCTCCTCTGATTTATGTGTGCAGAAAGATTGTCCTCAGACACCCTTCACCAATACTTCCTATTCCCAGAGCACTTTGCATAAATATTTATGTGAAAATTGATTTGACTCTTTTCTAGGTTCTGCTGGCTTGCTTGCCAATGCCAATGCTTTTTTTTTTTTAATGTCAAGATGAAACACTAGCTGGCAGAGTAGATAAGCAGCTAAAAACTGAGTCTCTGGTAGACTGAACCCCCACTGCATGATACCTGGATACTGGAGGATAAGCCGCACATCCAGTCTGGTATTTTTATACCAGATCAGAGCCATCAAAGCTGAAATTCCTCATTGGAGATTTGTTAGAAAAGTACTTGTCATTTCTGGCCAGAAGTTAGTGGGAGTTGTTTCTTATTTACTCTCTTGACTGTAATTTTGTATGATGGAAAATATCCTTTAACTATAACAAGTTGGGTTTGCTTATGATAAAAAGAAAATAAATCTATCACATTTTAATTAAAACCTTAGCATGCTGCTTATTTGTGTAAATCCCCCATTTTGTGATTTCTGGACTGAAACAGTCTTTGCTGATGTAAATGCAAGATCGACCTCTTGAGCTTGAGTTGGAATTTTAACAAAAAGTGATGAAGCACAGAGGGTTCTACTTAGGGCACAGTTTACAATTTGGGACACATTCATAAGATTTTAAAAACAGGTGTTGCTTATATCCCACTCAGGTGTCAGGTGGTTGAGGGTTATGTACCATTAAGGTCTCAAATATAAAAATGCATGCATGCATGTTAAGTTGCTTCAGTCATGTCCGACCCTTTATGATTCCACACACTGTAGTGTGCCAGCTACTCTGTCTATGGGATTCTCCAGGCAGGAATACTGGAGTGGGTTGCCATATCCTTCTCCAAATATAAAAATGGATATGGACAAAATTGTGCATGCTTGATGCTATAAGCACTTACAGAATGGCAGGAGCAACTCTGTTTGGTGATTCTTGGTACAGTTGGTGGGGCCAGCACATTCTCAAGGATATTTTTGTGATGCATTTCCAGCCAATCACTTTGCCTGGTGGTCCAGTGTGAACGTCTCCTTGCAAGCCTCCCCAAGACATAGAACAGTAGATGACTATATTCAGAGACCTTTGCAAAGCTGATGCTAATTTGAGCTGAAGCTGAGATCTTGGGTTTTTAATAGGAACTAAAAGTTTTCTCCAAAAGATTAAAGAAAAAGAGGTCATTGAAAAGAACAACAACAACAACAACAACAATGATGGTTACCAAAAATCAGGGCAGCAATACAGTATTATTTTTAGTGGCATTATTTGACAAAGTTATTTCAAAAAAGGCCCTAAGGATATTAATTCAGAAACAAGAAGTTTTAATTTTTTCATTGAACTTTTCCAGAAACACATTATCTTTAACATGTGAAGAATGCGGATAATGGAATCACACGAAGTTTTTGAAGTGGTTTCCTTTCAAGTGTAAACATTTAAATGACCATATGAAGTAAGGACAAATGAGAAGATTCAGAATGATGTGTCCACAATGACTGGTCAAATAAAGAACTGTCCAAATAAAACAACAGTTGCTAAACAGATGGTAAGAAGTGATGGTTTCAGGGAGTTTTTCTTATTTTATGTAGTTATTGAAATAAGAAAGTCAATAAATTAAGAGGCATTTTGATTTATGTATAACAAATTTTGATTTATGCATAACATTTCCAAATATAGCAGATACAACAATAAAAATTGCTACTTTTCTTTATTGTCAAGAGGACTTAGCAGTTGTTTTGGTACAGCTGTTATTTTCTTACTACTTTTTCTATAGTACATATTTCAAGACAAAGTCTGGTTATGCAAAGGAATTTCTTTTTAAAATTTCCTTAAATTTTTTCACATATAACAGTATAGTATTAATAGCTTCAGATGTATAATGATTATTTTTTGCCATATATATCTGGCAAAGTGACTACCAAAACATGTATGAATTAAACCCGCTATATATGCCTGCATGAAGACAAGGGAACAACTAAGTGAAGTGATCCAGTCTTCAAGATGTGGAATACACTCAGATTTAACACCATAACTGTGACTATCAATTACTCTGCAAGACATGTGGTATGCTTAAATTTATAGCAACTAGGCAAGGCTCTTTAAACAACTTTCACAGATAATCAGTAAAACAGATTTCCTCAGAGACTTACCTGCTCTCTCTTTGCTTCGTTTGTCAGAGAGCACCTGTATTAAAAAAAAAAAAATCAAGATTCTCTTAATATCTCAAATGAATGCTGCCGTCATTAAGAATATCATCGAGTTTGAAAAAATCAGATTGTAAAATTAGAACTGAATAGCCTTCAGAAATGAAAGTAAAATGCCAATTGCATGACTTTAGTGTGCACAAAGAGTCGGGAATAATGAAAGTACTAATCATTGACAAGGAAGATGCCTGAATCTTATTCTTCTCACATTTATGTACTTTTCTCAGGCTTATGTCAAGATTTACACTATACTACGCATCCATTTAGCAACTAGAGGAAGACTGATGTCTAGTTTTTGTTGTGTACTCTGCTGCCCTCATGTCACCAATAACCTCCTTAGTGCTAACCAGCAACATTCTAGCAACTGAGGCAGCTGAGCACTCCTCCCATCAGAAACTTGATCCTTCTGGGCTCCTGTTCTCCCACAGTCCTTGCTTGTACATCTCTAACTGGTCCTTCTCATTTTCTTGGTGGATTCCCTTCTTGCCTGGGCTCTTTTTGCATATTGATTTAATTTACTTTTGTTTTACTTTGTTTTTCAGATATGTTGCAAGGCTGGCTTCTCTTCTTACTTTGCACTTTTTCCAGGGTGATCTCATCTACTTTCCATCCATACTTTGATAACCTCCAGATTTATACCTCCAGCCCACGTCTCTTAACTTGAACTTCAGCCCAATATAGGAAACTGTTTATTGGACATCTGCATTTGGAGATTTCAGACACCACAAAACCGTGTGTTCAAAGCTCAACATTTTCCACCCCCTCACACACATACCCAACTCCCAAACCAGTTCTTTTTCTGTGTTCCCATCTTAGCGAAAGGCATCATGAATTGAACGTATGCGTTCCTCCCCAGATTCAGTTGTTGAAGCCTAATCTCCATTGTGATGGCATTTGGAGGTGGAGCTCCGGGAGGTAATTTGGTTTGGATGAGGTCATGTGGTTGGGTCTCCCACAGTGGAGTTGGTGCCCTTGTAAGAGGATGAAGAGCTCAGAGTTCTGTATCATGTGAGGACTCAGTGAGGAAAATGGTCATCTGCAAAAGAGGAAATGAGTTTTCACCAGATACCAAATCTGTCAGTACCCTGATCTTGGACTTGAAGACTCCAGAATTACGAGAAATAAATATCTGTTGATTAAGCCATCAAGTCTACGGTATATTTGTTGTAACAGGTCCAAATGATAAAAACAATCAATCTACCTGGTTTCCCAAATGGGAACCCCAAGGATCATCTTTGACTCTTTCCTATCCTTCTTGTTAAATTCTGTTGATGCCTACTCTCAAATCTTGCTTGAATCCATCTACTTATTTTCATTTTGACTTCCACCTCCTGGGCAACATTCAGGTCATGATTCAGTTCAGTGCAGTCGCTCAGTCGTGTCCGACTCTGCAACCCCATGAATCACAGCACACCAGGCCTCCCTGTCCATCACCATCTCTCGGAGTTCACTCAGACTCACATCCATCGAGTCAGTGATGCCATCCAGCCATCTCATCCTCTGTCATCCCCTTCTCCTCCTGCCCCTAATCCCTCCCAGCATCAGAGTCTTTTCCAATGGGTCAACTCTTCGCATGAGGTGGCCAAAGTACTGGAGTTTCAGCTTTAGCATCATTCCTTCCAAAGAAATCCTGGGGCTGATCTCCTTCAGAATGGACTGGCTGGATCTCCTTGCAGTCCAAGGGACTCTCAAGAGTCTTCTCCAACACCACAGTTCAAACGCATAAATTCTTCGGCGCTCAGCCTTCTTCACAGTCCAATTCTCACATCCAAACATGACCACAGGAAAAACCATAGCCTTGACTAGACGGACCTTAGTCGGCAAAGTAATGTCTCTGCTTTTGAATATGCTATCTAGATTGGTTATAACTTTTCTTCCAAGGAGTAAGCGTCTTTTAATTTCATGACTGCAGTCACCATCTGCAGTGATCTTGGAGCCCCCAAAATTAAAGTCTGACACTGTTTCCACTGTTTCCCCATCTATTTCCCATGAAGTGATGGGACCGGATGCCATGAACTTCATTTTCTGAATGTTGAGCTTTAAGCCAACATTTTCACTCTCCTCTCTCACTTTCACCAAGAGGCTTTTTAGCTCCTCTTCACTTTCTGCCATAAGGGTGGTGTCATCTGCATATCTGAGGTTATTGATATTTCTCCCGGTAATCTTGATTCCAGCTTGTGTTTCTTCCATTCCAGCGTTTCTCATGCTGTACTCTGCATAGAAGTTAAATAAGCAGGGTGACNTTCACTTTCATCAAGAGGCTTTTTAGCTCCTCCTCACTTTCTGCCATAAGGGTGGTGTCATCAGCATATCTGAGGTTATTGATATTTCTCCCGGCAATCTTGATTCCAGCTTGTGTTTCTTCCATTCCAGCGTTTCTCATGATGTACTCTGCATATAAGTTAAATAAGCAGGGAGACAATATACAGCCTCGACATACTCCTTTTCCTATTTGGAACCAGTCTGTTGTTCCATGTGCAGTTCTAACTGTTGCTTCCTGACCTGCATACAGATTTCTCAAGAGGCAGGTTAGGTGGTCTGGTATTCCCATCTCTTGAAGAATTTTCCACAGTTTATTGTGATCCACACAGTCAAAGGCTTTGGCATAGTCAATAAAGCAGAAATAGATGTTTTTCTGGAACTCTCTTGCTTTTTCCATGATCCAGCAGATGTTGGCAATTTGATCTCTGGTTCCTCTGCCTGTTCTAAAACCAGCTTGAACATCTGTAATATATAATTATGGGTTTTGGGAAATTAAAACTGATATTGTGTAGAACCCCTAGCACAGTGCTTGGCACAAAAATACCATTTCCCTCTCTCTCCCATGTCCCTTGTCTGAGCTGAATGTCCCCATTCAGGAACCAGGGCTGAATAATTCTGTAGGACTAGCCCATGGTGTGTTATATGTTGGCAGGTCCTACCCACCTTTCATTTATGTTGTTGCTGTTTGTTTTCATTTATTATACTATTTTTAATCATATATTTTATTTAATTGTCATTTTATAAAATTTAATTTTCAGTAGTAAGTGTTTACCAGCTAGCTCAAAAGATTTCTGAAAATGTAACAATCAGCTCTTACCAGTGAGTGTGAGCTGGCTATAACCTATCACTGCACTCTTCCTTTCCCAGATTGTTTTTCCTAAATCCAAGACATTATATTATCTTATCCACAGACATTTCAGCATATACCTCTAAAAGATAAAGACTCTTTAAAAAACTATAATATCCTTATCACATACAATGTTAATAATAATCCCTTAATATTCCCTAATAGTTTTCTAATTGGCATGTAAATTGAATCTACCTTTCACTTTCACTTTGGGCCTTGTCTGGACAGTTGGACCAACAGAGATCCTGACAACCCAGATCTACATTTTGATTTCCAAGGTAGCTACTTCTGTATGCTTTTATCTTTAATAAAGTCAGTTTTTTTCTTTTGTGACTCAATGCACAGAATCCACAGTTTCCCCAAAGGAAAAGGACCACTTAATCCCATGGAGATGGCTGAAGTCCAGGGAAGACCCTAAAAGTACATTGACCTGCCTATCACACTGCCTCCTCAAGCCAACTAAGCATGCAGTCTAATACAGCCAGGCCCCAGATGGTGGAACCAGGCAAGAGCTTTGTCCGCCCCTCTTTTCTTCTGATGCATAGCTGCTGTTGGCAGAGACTTTTATACTCTGGAATGGCTTACTCATAATCGCTAATAAAGCCAATTAGAAATGCCCCTACAAAGTGCTTAGGAACAAGAATGATTGCTTGGGTGACTGTTTTAAATATTCGACCATTGAAAAATCACCTGGAAATGGGGGCAGACACAGAAGGTTTTAAAATATAAATAAATAAGGAACCAGTGTGCTGAGGTCATTGTACTCCCAAAAGAAAATTACTTTCAAATTACAGCTACATAAAAGAAATAATTGAAAAGATTAATCACACTAAAATAATTAGTCTATTTTACAAGTAATTTGGAGCAATATTCAGTCATTGACATCAATGTCTAGTAGTAAAATAACAATGAATTCCATTATCTGACTAATGTATTTATTTTATTAATGGTACTAAATGGTGTTGTTACTGCTTATAAATATTTCATAATTTTTAATTCATTAAAATGTTCAAGGAACTTCCAAAAGTATTTATTAGTTTAAATCATTCTTAGTATTCAATATGCGATTGCCACTCTGCTTGGGTAATTAAAAAAATTATTGTTTTGGGTAATGGGAGTCTCTTTGAATTTGGAGGATTAAGCCCCAGTTATTAATGAGACTGCTGCTCCAGATGGTGACGAATGAGGGGCTTGGTGAAACTGTGTTCCCTTTTTGAATCTCTAAGGTTCCTCTGTTGCCATTCCATAAAACCTGACCTTGGAGCTGTGAGGCAAACAGGGTGGACCCAGATAAATTAATTCCAGAGATAATAAGAGGAGTGTCAGTTTGGACATTGGTTTCAATCCACCACTTCTCCCACCCCCATTTCATCTTCCTGAAACAGCTGACAGCAAAATTCGTATATTCCAACCTTGCCTCCTGTTTCTTTCATTCTTTGAAAGCCATAACAGGTGAAATGAACAAAAAGATGCAACAGAAAGAATGGACACCAGATAATGAATAGTGGAAGGAGGATAGGACTTGGATGAGGAAAACGTGGCTTTGGGTCCTGAGTTGTTTGGGTGCCACGTGTCCATTATATCCTGCAGTCCTAGATCATCCATGTGTGATACAAAGACGATGGATGGTACCTGCCCCAGGGTCCCTGTGGGGTTTGACTATGTTCATCTGTGAAACAGTGCCTGGAACCTAGTGGGAAACCAAACAGGATTAGTTCTACTCTTCTCTAAGTCCAAAGAGCGTGTCATGGTGGTGTTGCGCCAATGGCCATGGCAACTCTTAATTAACTGTGCTATTACACAAACAGTTGGTATGAGTCATCAAGGAAAATCAGCCATAGTGAACTATACAACTCAGGGGCTCAGTGAAATCAAAGGACATCCGCTAGAGGAGGGACAGGATAACTCTGCTCAATAGGTTTGAGATCAGGTTCACTGCACTGCCTCCAGAGTGTCATCCATACAGGAAATGGCTAGTCATTTGGCTATAGGCAAATTGGGAGGGGCAGGATCCAATAAGTGGCTTGACGTGAAGGGGGGGCCAATGCTTCTCGAACTTGGATGCTTGTGTAGTGATGTTCTGGGAGTGTTCAAACCCACAGAATCAACATGGTATGTCTTTCCAGATTGGAGTTGGGGGACATTTTCTATTGAAAGGCAGGCTATCTGTTGGGCTCCAATGCAAACTGTGCACAATTAATAAAATACCTTTTCTGTTCATAGCGATCCCCCAGATTCTGGAAGGTGACTTCATCCTTCTCTGCCATTGGGAGAACATCAGAGGACATGTTGGTGAAGCACCATTTCAGGGGGACAGAGGGACATGGGTCAGAGGAAGTACAGACAGGCCTGGGGTCAAGCAGGTAGCAAAGGGAAGGTATCCTCTCAGTGCAAGCCATGGAGGATGGGCAGGATGGCAGGCAGAACTCCAGTGACACCAGAAACCAGCAGCGGGGCCCTGAGCTACCTAAGCTACCAGAAAGGCTCAGTTCCTAAAATTTAGGTACCAGGTCAGGGACAGACTAACCAAATATTCAAAGTCCCCTGTGCATTGACCTGAATCTTCTTAAATTTCCTCAAGGACAGAATTAAACTCAGAGTTGGTTTGGTTTGGTTTGGTTTGAAGGAGGGTACAGGGAGGGGATTCTAAACCTTATCTGAAGACCTGGGAGACATTTTACTTCCTCTCTTCTGGGACCCCTGCACAGGGCTCCTCACTTCAGGGGCTCGGCCACTTCCAGGGTGGTGTGGGCTGAAGGAGCCATGTGCTCTGCTTGCTGAGGAGCATAGACTCAGAGCACTGGAACCTAAGTGGCTGGGTTGTGAGGCTTTTCTCTCTTCCTTCATGATTATTTTTCCATTTTTGGCATTCTATGTCTTCAAGTCATGCTGTGATCATGGTTTTTGTGGAGCTTTAGTGTGCCTTTCTTGTTGTGATTTGTTTGGGGAAGAAACACTGAGAGACTAGTTGCTCTGCAGCTGCCTGGAAAGCCCTGCAGTGTAGAGTTTGCAAACCACAGGGCAGACGGTCTCTGGGATTCCTCGTTCTCTCAGCTCCCTCATTCTGGGATTCTCTTAGCAGCGTGTGGGTGAATGCAAAGTCTTTTGGCTTTTGCTTCTCCATTTAGCTCTTAGCCAGAATTTTGTATCTAAAAAATGCTTAATGAACATTGACTAATTACCCCTCATTAATCATTCATGCAGCTGGTACAGCAGGGTCATACCATTTCCTTTAAGAACACGGGTGTAATATCCTATCTCGACCCCAGCTCCCACTGAAGGGGCAATGGGGTCATCATGCCGGCACTAGGATACTCCGGAGCTCACTGGGGGAGTGGGCCGGAAGGTGGGCATGGGCTCTGTGAGGCTACAACCACACTGGGATGCCCTTCTATTCTAATGAACAGGAAGACGAGCCACATTGCCAGCCAATGGCAGCTGAGAGGCAATAAGCTTTAATTAGAGGATTCTTCCAGGAAATTCATATGAACATAATAAGTCTGTTGTCTTAAAAGGCCCAGAGAGGTTAAATGCTTCGCCTTTTTTTTTTTTGCTTTTATAAGCTGATCCTTTCAGTCGTTTGTGAAATGTAAATATAGTGAGAACATTGACTCTGATGAGCTCTGCATTGCTCCAGGGACAGGTAGCCCGTGTCTGGGGTCAGGAGGCAGCCTGTCTGTAGGTTTATGGCTCAGGAGCACAGAGCAGGGCAGGTGAACGAGCTGCCATAGCTGGGCGCAGCAGTAGAAGGGAGAAGGTCACTTGGGTCTCTGGGAGGGCTGGGAATGAAGCAGGCTCCCTGTGCCGCAGGCCCAAGAGGTCAAGGCGAGCCTGTGAGTAGCCCAAAGTCTCTGTCCTATGACCTTGGGCCCGCAAGTATATAAAGCTAGGGTAAGAAATGCCCAGAATTACACTATATGGATGAGAATGGAAAGTATTCCTTGTAATGGAAATTACAAGGAGAGATGTTTTTCTGCTTATCTTACCATCTCAGGAATGATATTTTCTTTCCTGTTAGTATGCAAGCACAGACTTTTGCTCACTGGCTGTCAGGTGCTCTCATGTTATGCACACGGCACATATGTACAGTAATGTTAGAGGCCTGTTGTCGGGCCATTCTCTGCCATCCTTCTCCTGATATGGCCCTTTTCCCATTCCTTTCTCTCATCCCTTACCTGTGGCATGTGCAATGCCAGAGCTTCTACCCCATTCAGAGTCTTACCTTTTGTTTACTCTGTGATAAGAAATGAGTAAAGGCAGACAGATCATTTCCCTTCTCAATTGTTTGTTTGGGCATCTTGTGGACAGCCTGTCCCTACATCTCCCCACTCTCAGCCTCTCTTCCTTCTGTCTCCCCTAGGCTGTGGATGTCTTCATCTTTTTGTTTGTCTGTTAACCCAGTCTCTTCTCAACTTTCTTCCTTTCCTTGTGAGAAGAAGAAAATCGGGCCATGGAATTGCTGTGGCCACTTCAGTTATCAGTGAGCCTGCTCCGCTTTCACTCCAGGAACAGACCTCTGGCTCTGCCAGAGGACAGAAGCTGAGACAGACAGGTTGGATACACTGGGATATATTTGGGGCGTACATATGTAGAGTCTTCCTGTCTTTTCCTCCTTATTCTAAGCAGAGATTTTCTCCTCTCCTCCTTTTTCCCTTCCCCCATGTTTCCTCCTTTCCCTTCATGAACCTGTCACCCTCTCATTCAAGACCTCACCCACCCGCAATATATATGCTCTCTCTCTCTTTCTCTCTCTCTTACACACACACACACACACACACAGAAAGAGAGAGAGAGAGAAAGGCATGAACATGCTCAGGAACAGGGAGAGGTTTTGAGGGACATTCGGATGTGGGATTCCTAAAGAGTGCCTAAGGAACAAGATCACCAGCTTTAGTTGAGTGAGGTCTTACCTAAGACAGAAGTTTTTCCTGGTGTTGATCACATGGCAAAGGCAAGGATCTAGATGGATAAAAGGATGTGGTATTTTTCTCTGAGCATCAAGAAATGAAATGGGAGTGAGCTCTTGGTCACTAGAGCTGAGGTTGCACTCACTGCATGGGAAGACACTAGAAGCTAAGAAGGAAACGTCACTGGGCTTAGGAGAACTCTATTCTGGGGTCAGCAAAACAGAGAGTCTAAGCTCATGGGGCACACCTGAAGTTTTGTCCCTTGTCTTTCCCAGTCTTCAGTAGAGTCACACTGAACATTCCAGCTTACCTTGGTTGTAGTTCAAGAGTTTTGTATAGGGACGGTCTAGGGTCTTAAAGGGTTTAAGTGTCACTCCTGAGACCAGATTGAAGATGATAGTAGTGATTTATAGGAATCTCCAGAGAAATGACTAATCTTCAAAAAAGAGGGAGGAAAGGAGGGAAGAAAAGAGGAAGGGAGGGAGCCAAGTCTTAAGATCTAGCCACACCCCCCTCTGTGACATTCTCTTTCTGGACCAAAGTTGAAGATTCTGATCTTCATCGATTAAGGAAGGTGGGATCTCCTTGCCTGGGATATGTACAGACACATCCGTTGGGCTTCCCATCTTCCCACCATCTCATAACTGGACTCCACAATAGAAACCCAGCCTTCCAGAACCAAGGCTGGAGACCTTATTAGAGAACCCAAACTCTTCAGGCTTTTCTAGATTTTAGAAAATCTTTCTTTGCTCTTCCATGTTTCTATATTATCTGGTACAACTTCATCAGAGGCTCCAACATATGAGGTTCCCTAGTCTCTAATTGTCGGTTGTTGCTTTTCAGAGACAAAAAATAGAAAAGGAATCACACAGTCACATCACTATTATGGGCTCTTTTGTCACTGTAGAACTCCTCCTTCCATACCCCACCCCAGCCTTTGGTTCCAATGCAGACAACTCCATTCATGTGGTATGAGCTCTGTCCATAGAGCTCAGCAAGGCTTTGTAAGACTCATGTGGTTCATCCACAGTCTTTTTGACTTTCACTTCTGTTATTTTCCCCTCCTGCTAAGTTGCAAGCCTTCCACCTCATCTCTGTATCCCTAGCACTTGGTTCAAAGCCTGCAACACAATAGGGGCTCTTTGAGTTTTCACAGAGTGTTAAATGAGTGAATGAACAAATGAGTCAAGAGGGAGCAGTGTGGGAAGTGTCTGTGAATGCAAAGCCAAGTGGAAAATTGAGATCAGCAGCTGGAAAGTGTAAACAAGGCCAATGTATCAATGTTGCAGATGATTTCAGATGTCCCCTTAGTCATTTAGGTGGACCTTCCACTTTGTAAGTATAGGCAGACAAACAAACACCCATAGCATAAACTTAAATTCCAGATTTTCCCTGCCAACATAATAATAATAGTCATTAATACTATTATTGTTATTATTATCAGTATTGCAAGAGTGGACCCTCCAGTATACACCATGTAGAAACCCCTTCTGGAGTCCTGAACGCCACCAGGACTAGACAGGTTGCTGACCCATGATGTACTCACCTCTACATTATCTGCTCAAAGTAGGACTTTGAGGTGGCTCTGAGGATGTTACAGAGGAATCAAAGAGCAGAGATGCTTGTAGTGGCTGTATTCTATCAACTCTCTTGCCTTCGGTGGCTTCAGTGAACTCTACAGTTCTTCACTTTTGAAAATCACGAATTTTATATCATTTAGCATCTGGAAAGGAACTAAATTGATCCCCCCCCCCCACATTACCCCCAGTTTTACAGGGTAGCATACTGGGACCCAGAGAAGTTAGGGCTCTAAAATTACCAAGAGGCCAAGTCGTGGCTTTTGACATCCTATCCTATTTTTGTTTTCCTTCAGTCTCTTCCTACTACTTCTCAGCATTGGAAAGATTAGAAATTAGCTTTAACATCTGTATATCTCTGTTCCCCACTGCCCACAGAGCCTCATGCCAGATCCTCACCATCCAGCACAAGAGCCTGGCACAGACCAGATGTTCAATAAGAGGTTTTAATTGAAATAAATGGAATGCACGGCATCCTGATAAAGTATTAATGGGTGATAAGCATACTGAAACCTTCTGTCTCAGCTTGTATCTTCAGAGAGAAGACCAGCCCACACTCAGCCCAGGGAAAGGGCATGCCTAAGAGGAGAGTTGTGGCAGGGAAGATAATCCAAACCAGGTTATGAGAAGCAGCCCATTGGAAAGGATTTTAAATATCACATAGAGGATGTAAATTTTACAGTCTATATGAAAAACTTAAATTAAACTTCACTTGGCTCCCATTTCTGTGGATGGCAAATAGCTTAATCAAAAGACAACTCTAAGAGTCAGCTCTGAACTGGAATTTTCTTTGTCCCTTTTGGCTAGTTCAGACTCCTTCCCTTTGCCCTTCCCATTCCTCTGGGGAGCAGGTAACAATGGGAAGGCCCTGTGCCAGTTGGTAATGAAAGAACCATGTACTCTGGCCTTCCCTAAGAGACTCATGCACTCCTGTTGGTCTTCGGTCATTGAGCCAGGCTCCTGAGTGTGACTGGGGGACTGAGTCCTGGCTTGCAAGTCCATGTGGATCACTCCAGCTCCATCCACAAGCCTCTCCCGCTCCATCCACACCCACTTAACCACCTCTGGACTCTTCAAAGGAGATACTGAGGCTCCTGACACCCTCCTGTGCTGCTCTGGGTTCACAGGCCCTTTCTGCCCTCAGCCTCCCAGCTGCCCCATCCCTCTCTCCTGACCCTACTGAAGCAGCCCGGTGCTAACCCAGGGCACACAGGTCTTCCTGTTTGCAAATATCCTCACGCTTCCTGGACTCTGTCTCTGCCCCATGCCCTCACCAGGCCAAGCCTTTCCCCAGGTAGGAAGTGCATAGCCCTTGTTGCCCTAGCAGAGCCACATCATTTGTTCTCCTTTCCTTATTGTCTATGGGGTCTATTCCACACCACTGTAGGTTCTGTCTCACTCTGATTTTTATTTATGGGGTTTAAGGCCTATGTTTTGGGAGTCTTATCACTCCTTGGTTCCAGGTATTCAAGACTCCATTTTTTGACTCCAAGATCTAGTCTGCTCTTGAAAAAGTCCTGATCTTACTGTTGAAAATCTGTATTTTCAAGTGTATGTGGCCTACCCCATCAAAGGCAATGCCTGGAGAAAGCAATAGCAGCTCTCTAAATGGAAGTGAGGGAAAGTGTCTGCAAAGCTCAGGAGAAAGAAACCTCAGAGGATTTTCAAAAATATCTTCATAATTTGAATCGTAATTTTCATAATCATGATAATGCATGCATATATTAAGTCACTGTCATGTCCAACTCCTTGCAATGCTATGGACTCCTGCCAGGCTCCTCTGCCCATGAGATTCTCCAGGCAAGAATACTGGAGCGGGTTGCCATGCTCTTTTTAGGGGATCTTCCTGACCCAGAGATTGAATCCATGTCTCTTACATCTCCTCCATTGGCAGGCAGGTTCTTTACCACTAGTGCCACTTGAGAAGCCCAATCATGATAATATATTATCACAGATCCTGACTCCAATTGTCCAGCTGTGCCTCCAGATAAATAATCCCCAGAGAGAGCTTTCAGTTCCCCCTTTTCAATAATCTTCCTGGAAAGAGTTCCCACAACTATTTTGATGGGAGACAGTTCAGTTCAGTTCAGTCGCTCAGTCGTGTCCGACTCTTTGCGACCCCATGAATCGCAGCACGCCAGGCCTCCCTATCCATCACCATCTCCCGGAGTTCACTCAGACTCACATCCATAGAGTCCATGATGCCATCCAGCCATCTCATCCTCGATCGTCCCCTTCTCCTCCTGCCCGCAATCCCTCCCAGCATCAGAGTCTTTTCCAATGAGTCAACTCTTCTCATGAGGTGGCCAAAGTACTGGAGTTTCAGCTTTAGCATCATTCCTTCCAAAGAAATCCCAGGGTTGATCTCCTTCACAATGGACTGGTTGGATCTCCTTGCAGTCCAAGGGACTCTCAAGAGTCTTCTCCAACACCACAGTTCAAAAGCATCAATTCTTCGGCACTCAGCTTTCTTCACAGTCCAGCTTTCACATCCATACATGACCACAGGAAAAACCATAGCCTTGACTAGGCGGACCTTAGTCGGCAAAGTAATATCTCTGCTTTTGAATATACTATCCAGGTTGGTCATAACTTTTCTTCCAAGGAGTAAGCGTCTTTTAATTTCATGGCTGCAGTCACCATCTGCAGTGATTTTGGAGCCCAAAAAAATAAAGTCTGACACTGTTTCCACTGTTTCCCCATCTATTTCCCATGAAGTGATGGGACCGGATGCCATGATCTTCGTTTTCTGAATGTTGAGCTTTAAGCCAACTTTTTCGCTCTCCTCCTTCACTTTCATCAAGAGGCTTTTTAGCTCCTCCTCACTTTCTGCCATAAGGGTGGTGTCATCAGCATATCTGAGGTTATTGATATTTCTCCCGGCAATCTTGATTCCAGCTTGTGTTTCTTCCAGTCCAGCGTTTCTCATGATGTACTCTGCATATAAGTTAAATAAGCAGGGAGACAATATACAGCCTTGACGTACTCCTTTTCCTATTTGGAACCAGTCTGTTGTTCCATGTCCAGTTCTAACTGTTGCTTCCTGACCTGCATACAGATTTCTCAAGAGGCAGGTTAGGTGGTCTGGTATTCCCATCTCTTTCAGAATTTTCCACAGTTTATTGTGATCCACACAGTCAAAGGCTTTGGCATAGTCAATAAAGCAGAAATAGATGTTTTTCTGGAACTCTCTTGCTTTTTCCATGATCCAGCGGATGTTGGCAATTTGATCTCTGGTTCCTCTGCCTGTTCTAAAACCAGCTTGAACATCAGGGAGTTCACGGTTCACATATTGCTGAAGCCTGGCTTGGAGAATTTTGAGCATTACTTTACTAGCGTGTGAGATGAGTGCAATTGTGCGGTAGTTTGAGCATTCTTTGGCATTGCCTTTCTTTGGAATTGGAATGAAAACTGACCTTTTCCAGTCCTGTGGCCACTGCTGAGTTTTCCAAATTTGCTGGCATATTGAGTGCAGCACTTTCACAGCATCATCTTCCAGGATTTGAAACAGCTCAACTGGAATTCCATCACCTCCACTAGCTTTGTTCTTAGTGATGCTTTCTAAGGCCCACTTGACTTCACATTCCAAGATGTCTGGCTCTAGATTAGTGATCACATCCTCATGATTATCTGGGTCGTGAAGATCTTTTCTGTACAGTTCTTCTGTGTATTCTTGCCACCTCTTCTTAATATCTTCTGCTTCTGTTAGGTCCATACCATTTCTATCCTTTATCGAGCCCATCTTTGCATGAAATGTTCCCTTGGTATCTCCAATTCTCTTGAAGAGATCTCTAGTCTTTCCCATTCTGTTGTTTTCCTCTATCTCTTTGCATTGATTGCTGAAGAAGGCTTTCTTATCTCTTCTTGCTATTCTTTGGAACTCTGCATTCAGATGCTTATATCTTTTCTTTTCTCCTTTGCTTTTCGCCTCTCTTCTTTTCAGTGCTATTTGTAAGGCTTCTCCAGACAGCCATTTTGCTTTTTTGCATTTCTTTTCCATGGGGATGGTCTTGATCCCTGTCTCCTGTACAATGTCACGAACCTCATTCCATAGTTCATCAGGAACTCTGTCTATCAGATCTAGGCCCTTAAATCTATTTCTCACTTCCACTGTATAATCATAAGGGATTTGATTTAGGTCATACCTGAATGGTCTAGTGGTTTTCCCTACTTTCTTCAATTTAAGTCTGAATTTGGGAATAAGGAATTCATGATCTGAGCCACAGTCAGCTCCTGGTCTTGTTTTTGTTGACTGTATAGAGCTTCTCCATCTTTGGCTGCAAAGAATATAATCAATCTGATTTCGGTGTTGACCATCTGGTGATGTCCATGTGTAGAGTCTTCTCTTGTGTTGCTGGAAAACGGTGTTTGAAAGACCTCTAAATATTTCAGAGTTCTACGATGGTGCAGCCAACATCCCTTCCTTCTGGATGTGGACTGTCACCCTGAGTCAGGGTCAGAGCCCCACAGTACAGTGTGTGCATCTCTAGGGTCCACCCCAGAGTCTCCCCTGACAAAAGATCTCAACCTAAAGCAAACCCAGTCTGGGTTCTGTGATGGTCAGATTCATTTTCTGAAAGCACCTTTTCATCTGTTTCCTCCTCAAGATTCCTATCACCTGTAGAGTCAAGCTCAGAGACCTTAAATTCTCTCTTCTCTGCCCCAAGCTGCGTGCCCAGACTTCTCCCATCTGACTGACCTCTGGCTAAATCCCACTCCAGCCCACCAGATCAACAACTCGCCTGCTGAACAAGCCAAGGATGGTCATTCCGCGGGTCCCAGCCCCGTATATTCATCAGCAGCCATCAGAACTCTCATCTCACCTCATCTCATCATCCCCCAGTGGCTGAGAACTTCCTGCAGTATCATTGTTCAAACTGCTCATTTGGCACTAACGAGCCTTAGGCATCCACTGCTCGGCTTCTCATAGAAAGTGCTTTCACTTTTATAACTAGTCTGTTTGAGGTAGAGTGTATACAAACTCTTGATTCTTCCCTGAGAATGTGTCCCTGCCCATCTAGATGACACACTCTCTGAGGACCATGCTCCCATGGTGAAGAAGATTTTTGGAGCCAGACACAGCACTCACCGAACTCAGCCCCTCTAAGCATTGCCTACTTCTCTTCATAAAATGAGAATAATTTTAATGCCACCTCTTCAGGGATGGGCTTAGACTCAGTGAGACAACCTGTGTAAGAAAATGGCACAGGAAATTTTCAAAAAATTCTCTTCCTTCTTTGTTTTTAGAGTTCTATATATTTCTTCCTCCTTCTTGCCCCTACTCACCAAAATGGATCCTACCAGCTCACACGATGGCTTGATACATGAAACATAATAAATCCTCAATAAAAATGTGTTTGATGAGTGAACAATAACTAGATGAATTAATTAATGAGAACAAGCGACATGTTTGGGTCACTCTATTACCCACACTTGCTCCCTGTTCCACCTTTGATCTCTACCAGGGCAGCTTCACCCAGCCTCTGGGAGGCCTTCTGGCCACCGCTTTAAGCTCCAGCTCTCCTTCATTCATTTTACTAAGGAAGAGCTTGGCAAGGATCCCTCAGCAGGCTTGTTTCCTTGACAGTGAAAACCTGGGCACTTCTGAGGAATGATCATTGGTTATTTTTTAAAGGACAGTGTGTCCTTCAGAAAGAACTGGCAGAATTTCTTACTGCAGGTGTGCTAGGGGCTTCCAGCTTTCCTAAGCAGTGACATGAGGCCCACAGCAAGCTAACCTCGTTATCTGGAACCTTCCCCAGGTCAACACCTGTCCTTTGTCTCGGAGAAATCACCATAGCTCTTCACACCACTTCGTTCCCCTTTCCTGGAGCCACGAGACAATGTGATCATTACCCAAGCTGAGCACTTCTGTTCTAGGTCTGAGAATGCCAAATGTTGGCCTTGATGGGGTAGCTCTTAGATATAGGAGTCTGGACAGAGGCCTCCCCTTAATTAATCTCTCATCATGAAAGTCTTCAATTCAATGTAGAACATTAACCCAGTCATATTTAGATTTTTCCCATTTTGAATATATGTTTATGGCCCATAATAATGAGGGACTGTGAGGTTGGATGACATTTTTAAGGGCTCAGATTTATTTCAGCGAGATCATTAGAGAGTTTTGTAATCTCACTCCCAAGACGGGAGGAAGAAGGAAGTCTTGTAGGGGTGGGGATGTCAGTTCACAGCAGCAGTACCCCAGTTTCCAGCTAAGGTATTATATTCTCCCAATGCTTTTCACAGGTTGAATCTGGTCTCTTCTATACATTTCTTAATAACCTTTCTGAAGAGATGACTGAGTCTGAATTGTTGACTCAAACTGTACAGCTTCCCAAACATCCTGCTTTCAGAGTAGGGATGATGAATTGAAGTTATTTATTTCTCTTTTTAAAATGTGTCCATCATTGAGTACAAGATTAAAAGACACAATTCCTTCAGCAAAATACTCTGAGTAACCTCTACATAGGCCACATGAACTACAGTCTAGACAAGCAACAAACCTGTGTCTCAGATCCAGGGTAACAGTGGTTCGGTGGGCTCATAGACCTAGCAGACATGTCCCAGTAGAAGTGAAGCTTTTCTGAGGAGGACAGGTGACTTCCGCCTACACTTGACTTCTGAGTCAAGAGACCAGCCTCTTTGGGGCTGAGTGGTATGAGCTCAGAAAGGCACCACTCCCTGGAAAAGGCCATGCCTTCAGTTCCCTGGATATGTTGTTTTCCAAAAAATAGCCCAGCAGCAATGGATAAAGTCCCCAGGAATGAGGAAGCCAAAGTGGGGTCTGTGTTTCCAGGAAACAGACATTCCCAGAGCCATCAATTCATTGTTAGTACGCAGCCCAAGTTGTGCCTGAAGAGATCCCTGAAACCTCACACTCATAGGGAAAGGCTCTAGACAGCCAGGATGAAAGGGAAACAGGCTCACCCACTTCCACTCAGGGTCCCTAGAGAGGGGAAGAGGCAGGTGCAAAAGAAAGGGAAGTGAGAGGTGGGGAAAAGATGGGGGAAGGCATGGATGTTAATGAAAGCATTCAGAGAAACACCTTAACCTTTTTCCACATGAACTGTCAGCAACGTGACAGAATACTGGCTAGAAAGTTAGTTGTTGTGGTAACCCATGTAAATGGGAACCATTGGAAGAGAAATTATATATGCCTAATACTTCCAGTCAACGTGGTTTTGTTACTGTTTTAGGGGGTTGGGGTGTAGGGGGTGGTTTCTTTTGACATCTGCTGTTTGCTGGCTCCATGCTAGGTCCTGGGCAATATAAATATAAAAGCAATTAAGCCAAGTTTCCAAGCTTTAAAGAGCTTAGTCCAGTGAGTAAGACAGACATGAAAGGAAGTGATTACAATACAGTGCAGTGAATGCAGATAAAATTGTTTCACAGCATCATGGAAATATGGAAACTAGAGTGACTAACTCAGGGCTTGTGTGAAGATAATTCAACAAAGCTATAGAGGGGAAGCTGCATATAAAAGAGCCTAGAAATTCTTCCCATCTTGAGACCCATCCATCTCCCTGAAGCCTCCCTGGCCCTCCCTCTGCCAGCAGAATCGACCCACTCCTTTTCCCATGTACACACCCCTCCTATGACAGTCTTTCCACACCTAGTCACACAGTAAACGCTCTGCTTGCTCCTAGTATACTGTGCGCTCCTTGCATGCAGGGAACATGTTGTGTTCGTGTTTGTACCTTTAGCACCTAGACTATTGATGTAGAATATTGTGTATCAGGTCGTGGGTTCCCAATTAGTGTTTGTCAGAAGCAAAGAAGGAAGAAAGGGAAATAAGAAGGGAAGAAGGGAGTGAATTTCTTAAATTTTCAGCACTGACCTCCGTGTGTGTGTTAGTCACTTAGTCATGTCTGACTCTTTGCGACGCTATGGACTGTGCCTGGCTGTCTGTGGGATTCTCCAGGCAAGCATATTGGAGTGGGTTGCCATTTCCTTCTCCAGGGGATCTTCCTGACCCAGGGATCGAACCCGGGTCTGCCACACGCAGGCAGATTCTTTACTGTCTGCGCCACCAAGGAAGCCTTTTTCCTGTATTTGGCCTCCTTCCAGTACCTCCTTCTCCATGCCTGTCCCTCTTTCTCCCACACTCTTCTAATTCTCACCCTCCCTCCATTCCTGCACCCCCTCCCATCCATACTCTCCCTTTCTCTGTTTCTCCTCCATATCCCGCCACTTCCCACCTCCTGTCTTAGCCCCCAAGCCTTGGTGTCCTTTCTCCATCCTTCTATCCCTAATTTCCCATTACTTTAGTGGGGTCAGGGCTCTGATATGGACAAAGAATTGAGGGAAAGGAAGAGCCTGGTGTAACTTGTTTCCAGTCTTCTTAGGCCTTAGGTCAGTGAGGAACAAAGAAGAACTGGGGCCTAGTGCCTCCACAGCCTTCACTCTCTGGGTTGCTGACAGCAGATAGAGCACAGTAGCCAAGGATCATGTGGCCAATCCATTTTGAGTGTTCCCAGCAAAAAGCAAGAGTTAGAGCCCCTGGTCTGCTAAAGAATGGCCCACCCAGTGAGCCCACACTGTGGACCTCACGGCAAGCCAGGCACCAAATCATTAAGTGACTGGCCCAAGGTCACACAGCAAGTCACGACTGAGCCCAGACAAGGAGTGCAGTGTTCTTCCCACTACGACGCGTTGCCCACACTGCCGGCGGTACATCCCTGCATGCCAGGACGGAGGCTGCTGACACACACAGGGAGTCGTTCTTCCTGCAGAGAAATGCGCCCAGTTATGGGAAGGAAAGTGACAGCTGTTTAATAGCAGCTCTGTGGGATGGTTCTGGACTTAGAATGTGGAATATTATCTCCCGCTAACGCGTTAGAGGAGACTCGGGGAAACAGAATGTAATTACCCAAACGGCTGTTTTTCCCGGATACCAAAACCAGTTCTCTCGCCCTTGTGAATAATGCTGAGGGGTCTTTAACAATTAGTTTATGCCCCGTCTGAAAGCTGTCACCAGTGCTAACAGCATGGGGATCTGTTTTGCCAATCAAGGGTATGGACTGGAGGAGGCTCATCAGTTTCCTGAGGGCTCCTGAGAGAGTCCCTCCAACAAGGAGGATGTGGGCAACTTTGCACTCCACTTCTGACAGTGTGGCCTCCGGGAGCCCCCCTCAGATGTGGCTGTTCTTCTCCATTTCTCCTTGCTTCTCACCGAGCCCCTGGCAGCTTCTCTGGTTCCAGCCACCAGTGACAGGCTGTATGGAGAGCGGGGAATCAGAGAAAACACTATATTCTGGGAAGAACCAAGAACGAGTAGACTTCCTACCACCCCTCTGTAAACAAACCTCATGCACAAGGATCTCAACCATAAAGCACATAAATGAAGCATAATTAATTTATCTCATCAACCTAGAAATAACATCTCCTCTTCAAAATGCCTGTGGGCTTTTATTTTTACCACCATTATGATACTTATGGTTTACCACAGTTTCTTATTTTTTGTGCTCCTGTCATATCTGCCCTAAGATTGCTACTCTTTGAGGATAAGAATCCATGAATCACCTCTGTATGTCTGCAGCACCTGACACCCACCAGAGCTATACACAGGGAGGATGCCCAATGAATAGAACCTTAACATGAAGTCACTAACAAAACAGGTTTAATACATGGCTTTAGAGAAAAGTACCCACTGTGTGCAGGGTGAGCCTGGTGTAAAAGCTCTGGGCAATGTGTGCCCTTTATACTTCCTACTCTTGCAGAGGCCAGTAGGCTGCCCAGAGGCTAGACCTGTGACAGGGGAGGGTTGACTGGCCGGCCCAGGACAGTGCACAGACTCCCCAGCAGCTCATTATCCAGCAAGAAGGGAAATGGAGCCCTCTCAGGCTAAAATGGGGACTCTGACCCAGAAGGCTCTCTCATGGCTGTGTGGACTTTGCCTGGGAAGGGTTGTTGGCAGCCGGAGGCCAGGGACCCTTGAGTTAAGCTGGAAAAGTCACAACTCGTGGCTTATAAATCAGCCTTTCAGACTGTGGACACTCATTTCCCTAGAGATGAAGAGGGAGTTGAAATGCACATCTTCTTCCCCACAGCAAGAGGAAACATTTGGACAAATTCTGCAAATATATAGGCACCACCAAAGGGCCAAGCTGCAGAAACTCTCTACTAGGTAGAATTGTCTCTGAGATGGAGAGAGGAGGGCAGAAGCTGGTGAGACCACTCAACCAGACGGCTTGTTCATGAGATTTGCAGTCTGAGGATGAGCTGGGTGGCACTGGCCACCTTCTGGGAGGTGAGCTGGCCGGTGCAACCAACTAATGATACAGAGAGCCTATATGAATTGAGTGTCTGGAAGTCCAACTAGAGAGTGTATTGATCCCAAAGTCACCACCCTCAGGTAGAACAGCCATAAACTGCCAGTCAGCTTTTATTATGTGAGAGACTTTTACATTCTGAGAGTTTGACATTCTCACTTTTTATTATCCTAATGAAACACCATGACTTGGCCCAACTGCAGGAAAGCACCAATGAAGAGGGAATAGGATTCCTTGGCTAACTGACTAAGCTCCTTGATGAGAAGGCTGGGACACCAGTCCTGCCAGGAACCCTGCTTCCTGGGTGGAGAAGGGGTGCAGTTTGAAAGCTACATCACACAGCCTCAGTGGGGCTTGAAGGGGACGGAGGTTAGGATGCAGATGCAGAAGAGCACTGGGCCAGCCTAAATATTATCCTCTTCAAGGCATGGGATCTGTCTGCAGTACAAACCCTTATTTGATGATCCAGGGAAGACACCAGTCCCAGCTGGTATAAGTGTCAATACTATTGGGCAAATTGGAAAGCTTCCTTTAAATCCAGATCATCCTTCTAGATAAACTTAGAAGATTTCTAATTGTTCATCCCTTAGTTGAAAAAGTCCTGTACTGACACCATTTATTTATTAATCCCCTGAATATGTATTAATCATCCAGGAATGTGTGTAGTAGGGAATCGTGGATGCTCACAGAGCTTGTGCCATTGTCAAGAAGAAGGATAGATGACAACCAGTTAAAACCAAGGGAAGATAGCATTGAAATATGTATACTATCATGTAAGGAATGAATCGCCAGTCTATGTTCGATGCAGGATGCAGGGGCTGGTGCATGGGGATGATCTGGAGGGATGATGTGGGGTGGGAGGTGGGAGGGGGGTTCATGTTTGGGAGTTCATGTACACCTGTGGTGGATTCATGTCAATGTATGCCAAAACCAATACAGTACTGTAAAGTAAAATAAAGTAAAAAAAAAAAAAAAAAAAAAAAAACAAGGGAAGTGCCACCATGGGGGAAGCTGTGGACACAGAGCAAGGAGCAGGGGCTCCAAACAGGAGAGGGGGCGTCAGCACCTGCCTCTTTCTGAGACCACACATCCACACCATTTATTTTATGGAGATGCAGATGAGAAGATGTACAGAGAGGCCAGCATCCAGCACCCACAGGCAGAGTAAATGCACATTCAAGTGGGACTGCTGAACAATCGACTTTCTCGACACTTGAGCAAACTTGAGATTGAAATGGTTCCTCTTTCATGCATTGGAGAAGGAAATGGCAACCCACTCCAGTGTTCTTGCCTGGAGAATCCCAGGGATAGGGGAGCCTGGTGGGCTGCCGTCTATGGGGTCACACAGAGTCGGACACGACTGAAGTGACTTAGCAGCAGCAGCAGCAGCCAGAGCCCTTAGAAGAATTTACTGTCAGCCAGACTGATTCCTGGGGGCTCAGTGCTGGGAGACTTTGATTCTTATTTGGAGACAAACAAGACGAAGAGCCCTGCATGGTCGGCTAAACCCCTAACAGTCCTCATGAGGCTCACACATTTATCTGAGTAAGAGACCTTCATCTTTACTTTTCACCTTAGACTAGAGCATTTATTAAAACTCAGGGATTGAATTAGTCTATAGTGCTGGGAGACTTTGATTCTTATTTGGAGACAAACAAGACGAAGAGCCCTGCATGGTCGGCTAAACCCCTAACAGTCCTCATGAGGCTCACACATTTATCTGAGTAAGAGACCTTCATCTTTACTTTTCACCTTAGACTAGAGCATTTATTAAAACTCAGGGATTGAATTAGTCTATCAGTCATCATTCAGAGAATTAAATTTCCAAATAAATAAAATAAAATACGTTCTGAATACGTCATCGCTTAATTCAAAGGACAAAAGCTATCATTGGATGTTTTCCTACACTTGCAGAGGCTGTTCATGACACATACATACACAGCTTCAGTGATACCCTGGCAGCCTTAGTATCATACTGGCTAAGGACTTTGGTTCTGGAGCCTGATATGCTGGGCTCAAGTCTCCATCCTGCTATTTACTGGCATTGTGAACTTGGTCAGTTCCTTTTATTCTCTTAGTCTCAACTTAAAGCAAAATGGCTGTCTGGGGAGGCGTTACAAATACCTGTGAAAAGAAGAGAAGCAAAAAGCAAAGGAGAAAAGGAAAGATATAAGCATCTGAATGCAGAGTTCCAAAGAATAGCAAGAAGAGATAAGAAAGCCTTCTTCAGCAATCAATGCAAAGAAATAGAGGAAAAGAACAGAATGGGAAAGACTAGAGATCTCTTCAAGAAAATTAGAGATAACAAGAGAACATTTCATGCAAAGATGGGCTCGATAAAGGACAGAAATGGTATGGACCTAACAGGAGCAGAAGATGTTAAGAAGAGTGGCAAGAATACACAGAAGAACTGTACAAAAAAACCCTTCATGACCAAGATAATCAAGATGGTGTGATTACTCACCTAGAGCCAGACATCCTGGAATGTGAAGTCAAATGGGCCTTAGAAAGCATCACTATGAACAAAGCTAGTGGAGGTGATGGAATTCCAGTTGAGCTATTTCAAAACCTGAAAGATGATGCTGTGAAAGTGCTGCACTCAATATGCCAGCAAATTTGGAAAACTCAGCAGTGGCCACAGGACTGGAAAAGGTCAGTTTTCATTCCAATTCCAAAGAAAGGCAATGCCAAAGAATGCTCAAACTACCGCACAATTGCACTCATCTCACACGCTAGTAAAGTAATGCTCAAAATTCTCCAAGCCAGGCTTCAGCAATATGTGAACCGTGAACTCCCTGATGTTCAAGCTGGTTTTAGAACAGGCAGAGGAACCAGAGATCAAATTGCCAACATCCGCTGGATCATGGAAAAAGCAAGAGAGTTCCAGAAAAACATCTATTTCTGCTTTATTGACTATGCCAAAGCCTTTGACTGTGTGGATCACAATAAACTGTGGAAAATTCTGAAAGAGATGGGAATACCAGACCACCTAACCTGCCTCTTGAGAAATCTGTATGCAGGTCAGGAAGCAACAGTTAGAACTGGACATGGAACAACAGACTGGTTCCAAATAGGAAAAGGAGTACGTCAAGGCTGTATATTGTCTCCCTGCTTATTTAACTTATATGCAGAGTACATCATGAGAAACGCTGGACTGGAAGAAACACAAGCTGGAATCAAGATTGCCGGGAGAAATATCAATAACCTCAGATATGCTGATGACACCACCCTTATGGCAGAAAGTGAGGAGGAGCTAAAAAGCCTCTTGATGAAAGTGAAGGAGGAGAGCGAAAAAGTTGGCTTAAAGCTCAACATTCAGAAAACGAAGATCATGGCATCCGGTCCCATCACTTCATGGGAAATAGATGGGGAAACAGTGGAAACAGTGTCAGACTTTATTTTTTTGGGCTCCAAAATCACTGCAGATGGTGACTGCAGCCATGAAATTAAAAGACGCTTACTCCTTGGAAGAAAAGTTATGACCAACCTGGATAGTATATTCAAAAGCAGAGACATTACTTTGCCGACTAAGGTCCGCCTAGTCAAGGCTATGGTTTTTCCTGTGGTCATGTATGGATGTGAAAGTTGGACTGTGAAGAAAGCTGAGCGCCGAAGAATCGATGCTTTTGAACTGTGGTGTTGGAGAAGACTCTTGAGAGTCCCTTGGACTGCAAGGAGATCCAACCAGTCCATTCTGAAGGAGATCAACCCTGGGATTTCTTTGGAAGGAATGATGCTAAAGCTGAAACTCCAGTACTTTGGCCACCTCATGCGAAGAGTTGACTCATTGGAAAAGACTCTGATGCTGGGAGGGATTGGGGGCAGGAGGAGAAGGGGACGACCGAGGATGAGATGGCTGGATGGCATCACGGACTCGATGGACGTGAGTCTGAGTGAACTCCGGGAGATGGTGATGGATAGGGAGGCCTGGCGTGCTGCGATTCATGGGGTCGCAAAGAGTCGGACACGACTGAGCGACTGAACTGAACTGAAGGCTGTATATTGTCACCCTGCTTATTTAACTTCTATGCAGAGTACATCATGAGAAACGCTGGGCTGGAAAAAGCACAGGCTGGAATCAAGATTGCAAGGAGAAATATCAATAACCTCAGATATGCAGATGGCACCATTCTTATGGCAGAAAATGAAGAGGAACTAAAAAGCCTCTTGATGAAAGTGAAAGAGGAGAGCGGAAAAGTTGGCTTAAAGCTCAACATTCAGAAAACGAAGATCATGGCATCTGGTCCCGTCACTTCATGGAAAATAGATGGGGAAACAGTGTCAGACTTTATTTTTGGGGGGCTCCAAAATCACACAGATGGTGACTGCAGCCATGAAATTAAAAGACGCTTACTCCTTGGAAGAAAAGTTATGACCAACCTAGCATATTGAAAAGCAGAGACATTACTTTGCCAACAAAGGTCTGTCTAGTCAAGGCTATGGTTTTTCCAGTGGTCATGTATGGATGTGAGTTGGACTGTGAAGAAAGCTGAGCGCCAAAGAATTGATGCTTTTGAACTGTGGTGTTGGAGAAGACTCTTGAGAGACCCTTGGACTGCAAGGAGATCCAACCAGTCCATTCTGAAGGAGATCAACCCTGGGATTTCTTTGGGAAAGATTGATGCCCAAGCTGAAACCCCAGTACTTTGGCCACCTCATGCGAAGAGTTGACTCATTGGAAAAGACTCTGATGCTGGGAGGGATTGGGGTCAGGAGGAGAAGGGGACGACAGAGGATGAGATGGCTGGATGGCATCATTGACTCGATGGACATGAGTCTGAGTGAACTCTGGGAGTTGGTGATAGACAGGGAGGCCTGGTGGGCTGCGATTCATGGGGTCGCAAAGAGTTGGACATGACTGAGCGACTGAACTGAACTGAACTAAACTGTTCCATCTATAAAATACTGATAATAATGGTACTTACCTCATAGAGATGCTCAGTGGAGTAAATAAGATATCTCATATTCTGAGTTTAGCACAATGATTAGTACATAGGGAGATTTGATAACTAGTAGTTATTGTATTTTAAAGACCCAGGGTATGACCAAGCCCATGACATATCATTAAACATCTGCAAAATCAAGGGGATGCACCCTTGACCACTGCATGCAAATAGAGAGCTCTTTCTGCCCTCCCATCAAGGAAACCCTGGTAAGTCAGCCTGCAAATTCTGCAAAGGGTAATTATCAACATAAAGGAACATGTCAGGTTGAATCGCAACCAAAGCCTGGTATGTCACACGAGGTACCTTGAATATTCCAAGGGACAGAGAAAGCAGGGAGGTTGCCACCATGACCAGGAGGACAGAATGATATCTGAATCTGGCCGTGGTATGACCCTAAACTGCAAAGGCATCTGTCATGAGAGTTTGTCAAGACTGCTGAGACTTCAGAAATAATACAGCTGATCTTCCTGGATGCTACAAGCCGAGCTGTGACATACTGTGTGAAGGGAGAGACTACTTCTCCCTGGAAGAGCCACTGGAGAAGAACTGTATGAACTGGGCTTTGCCGGGGGTAAAACTCAAACAGGGAGACATGGAGGGTGACCAGGAGAGGGGACAGTGAGAATGACGGTGAGGAGGAGACAAAGCACAAATACCCACACTGTCACCATTAATCAGTGATGACCCACGTTCAGTCCTGGCCAGGTTCCAAACCCTGCGCTAAGCACTTCAGATGGGTTATCTCATACTCCTCACCATAAACCCACATGGTAGCTCACTGTCCCAATCTTGATACAGAGAACAGGAGATGCTGAGGCTTTAATTAGAGCTAATATGTAAGAACAAAGTGACAGCCCCCGGCCTAACTAAATTTTTTCATTCCGTTCTGTGCGGAAATAGCCTGGGACTTGCTTAAGGAACTGACTGGGGCGGGGGGTGGGGTGTGTCTGCAAGTCCTGACGGTGGGATGGAGAGCTTTTGAGGACAGGTAGACTTGGAGCAGTTGAGGGCCCGGGAGTTAAACAGATGATGGAAAAGGCTTCAGGCATTAGTAAGTTTCAGTTCCTACCCAGGAACCTGGAAGATTCCTTACCCTCAGGTGAACTCAGGTCCCTCCTTCCCTGTCCAAGACAGCCCAGAATGAACAGCACCCAGCAGCTGCGCGGGAGCCCATGCTGTGTGCGGAGCCCAGATGGTGTGCTTGATTTCCTTTGTTTATTTCGATGTCATTCTCAGTGTGACTGAGTGACTCCACCACCCCAGTGGGTCTGCTCAGTCTCCCATCCCGAAATCAGACAGGAGGAGTGGAGCAAGTGTGGGGTTTCTGAAGTATTATCATTTATTGATTGAGCCAGCTCTGAGCAAGCAGCTTCTTCTAAATATAGAACCAGAGGCAGCGAAGTACAGGCCCCTCATGAATACTTTGGTGAAAATGTTAATTTTCTAGCATTTTTTTAACCTGAGTTTTTTCCCCAAATTAAATCTAATGTGGAGAAACAATAGCATAGAGTTTAAGAGTCAGGATTAAGAGTCTACCTGCCTGAATTCAAATCTTGATGCCCCCTTTACTAGCTGTCTGCAGTGAGTTACTTGACCTCTCTGGGCCTCATTTGTTTCATCTGCAAAAAGGCAGTTAATAATGCTACCTACTCTTAGGGTCAAAGGAGATAAAGTGGGTCGATGCTTGTAGAGCCTCAGCACAGAGCCTGGCAAGTGTGAGTGCTCAGTAAAGGTCAGAGGCTATCAGTCCAGTCCATGGAACAGACAAAAGGAGGGCCGCCCAGGCGGCACGGGGACTGAGAGGTCTCTGGCTCTGCGCCTTGAGCCTCTACCCACACTCACCACTCAGACTCCCGTGGTCCCCTTGGGGGCCCTGGGCAGTGGTGGGCCAGCACGTGTTTAACAACTGCCTCTCTGGAGGGATGGGAGAAAAGGCCCTCATGTTAGTATTTTCCAGTTTCTGCAGTATAAACCATCTCAGTCATGGCTGATTTTTAAAATACCATCCTGAAGTCACTGTATGTGGACTTGAGAAGAGATGCAGGCACCTAATTGGCTCCAGTGTACCACTGGCCCTAGGACTCTGAGGAGCCTAGTGAGGAACCCAGAGAATCTTGTTCCCTCCTAGCCCTGGCTTTGTATATTCTGCCTCAGGGTAACCCAGACTTTGGAGCTAAGCTTCCCCTAATGTTGGGCAAACATCACGGAATCGGTAGAGTATGAAGCAAAAAGAAAAAAGTTTGGAGAATTTGAGTTCTTAATTTTATGCCTAATCCAAGAGGCAATATGTCTGACAGTTCAGTGTCTCTTAATTAGATGAGATTGAATCAGCAGAACTGCTTCCTGTGGCTTAAAGGCTTTCCCTTTGAGCGCAGCCATTCAATTACTGCCAGGGCCCATTGGGCAATGAGCCTCAGTGGAGGGGTGAGAGCGTGGCGTAATGGTGATCATTGCCGAGACTGCCAAGGATGCAGTGTGTGTGTTTGTGTGTGTGTGTGTGTGTGTGTGTGTGTGTGTGTGTAGGGGGGGGTGTGTGTGAGTAGAGGGGAGCACAGGCCAGGATGGGCTGGAAACCCTATACTTACAAACTGAGGACTTAGCTTAGTAGAAGGTAACCTTCTGAGAATGTAAGAGTCATGATACCCACCATGTCTTCTTCACAGGAGTGTTGTAGGATCCAGTGAAATGATATCTGTGAAAACTCTATATAGATGGAAAGGATTAAGCCTTACTCATTACAATAGAGGCAAAACACTCATGAATTAGATAAAGGCCTCCAAAACCAGACAGCTGCTAGAGAGGGTATTGGACCCACACTCATGTCACCACCGAGAAAAGTGGGGGCTTTGTAAGGGTATTCACGGCCTGGGACTGGAACCAGAGCCCACCAGGCACCAAGGTAGTGACTCTTCATCTAACTCCTCCCAGGAGATGTGTGAGCACCTCACTTTGCCCCTGTGAAGCAGGGATAATTAAAGCCTCCGAGTTTAGGTTCTTCTGTCTAAAATTGGGATGAGGAGGAGGAAGGTTAAAGAGCAAGGTGAAGAGTTGGCCCGATGTCCCCTGCACCTCTGATGGGATGCTGCTGTCCTTGCTCTGCTAAAAACCTGCTCCTTAACCTCTGCTGAAACATGGCTCAGAATGGCCACCTTAGCCCTCAACCCACCCCAAAACCTTCAGCTGAGCCCTCAGCCCCCAACCCACCCCAGGACCTTCAGGTGAGTCCTCAGCCCCCAGCCCACCCCAGGACCTTCAGCTGAGCCCTCAGCCCCCAGCCCACCCCAGGACCTTCAGCTGAGCCCTCAGTCCCCAATCCACCCCAGGACCTTCAGCTGAGCCCTCAGTCCCCAATCCACCCCAGGACCTTCAGCTGAGCCCTGGTAGGCCACCACCGCTGCCTCAGTCTCAAGTTCTGAAGAAAGGCGTCTGAGTGGCCCAGACGCCACTCAGGTGGTGTCAAAGGTGAGCTTTTCAAACAAGGCCACCGAAATCACAGGTGGAAGGCTAGCCTGTGGAGGGGCTACCCTTCGGTTCTGGTCAGGAGGTGGTCCCACAGAACAGAGAGAACCCGGCCAGGTCAGGCAGACAGACTCCTTTAGAGCCGGTGCAGGAAGCAGACTCTCTGCAACGCCCTGCCTGCCTTGGACACATTTCTAGTCTTTGTGTGGCCCCTGTACACTCAGAAATAAAATTCTGAAAGATCTTGTGGCTGGCACATGAGACCACCTGAAGGTCACACAACAGGTGCAAGTGTCAGTGGGAGGATGGTGTGGGACGTGTGAGCGGAAAGTGAAAGAAGCGCCTCCATCTCAGAGTCGCGCGCTCGTCGCTCAGTCGTGTCCAACTCTGTGCGACCCGTGAACTGTGGCCCACCAGGCTCCTCTGTCCGTGGAATTCTCTTGGCAGGAATACTGGAGTGGGTTGCCATTCCCTGCTCCAGGAAATCTTCCTGACCCGGGAATCAAACCCAGGTCTTCTGCACTGCAGACGGATTCTTTACCGTCTGAGCTAACAGGGAAGCCCCTCAGAATCAAGGCTTTTCTGTAAATAGGCACCAAATGGCTGTCCTTTGTTCAAAGTTTCAGCATTCATCCGTTCCTCTCCCTCCCTTTGAGTCTCCCTCTCTTAATCAGACAAAAAGCAGTGGAGATGTTTTCCTTGTGAAGTATTTATGAAGAATTCCGCAGCATCTGTCTACATTAGGTTGACCCATATGAAATTGTGATGTCTGTGGGTCAAAAACGGTTCATTGTCGGCGATTGCAACCTAATCAGAAGCTTTCAATAAATACCTTCCCATGAGCCCTTCACTTCACCATGACCTCCTCCATCAGAAAATATTGAAACCATAGCACTCTGCCTTCAGGTCATTTATAGCTGAACACAAATGTGTAACGGACGAAACACCTCTCCCCAGTGTGCAGACAGGCAGCTTTAGTGCAGACAGTGCTTGTAACTGCCCTGCCCTCTGCCCTCTCGAGATGGGGACTCGCCGAGCATGGTGCCAGACCCAGACTTGGCAGCACAATGGAAGCTCTGTTGGAAAATTCCAGAGATGAGTTTGCTCTTCAATCATGGTTTTCCCTCTCTCTCTCTTTCCTGGAAATTAGAATAATTGCATATGTAAATTCCCAAAAAAGGTTAAAAAATTGACAGTTGATTGATAGGGAAGAACAAGGGACCCAGCCCATTACCTTTCCTTGGAGCAGCCCTTGGCCAGCCCAGCAGCTCTTCTCAGCCACCATGGCCCAGCTGGGCCTGGTGGGTGGGGGCAGTGCACTGAGGAAAAGGAGGTTCCTGAGGCAGAATCTGGAAGATGCTGGCCTGGGGGCCAAGGCAGCTGCTAGTACCTGGGGACTCAGGACTAGCCCCTTCCCTCTCTGGGCCTCAGATTCCTCATGTGCAAGATGAGTGATCAGTCAGGTGTACTCTCACTCCAGTTCAGCATCGTGATCTCTGAGACAGGGGTGCCCATAGTCGGATGCCCTTCAACAAGAGGTGGCAGCCGGTGAGCCCTGTGCCAACACTGACAGTGAATGAGTGGTCCCTGCCCATTCACCCCCACTCTCTTGACCCCTTCTCACCCTTTTCCCTTCCTAGAGACCCCTTCCTCCAGGCACTGTTGTGTTCTGCCTGCTTCCTACCCCCTTTTCCTCACTGCCCCCGAGATACCACCTCTGACCTCTCTTCCCCTTCCTCTTGCCCACCACAGTCTCGATGCCCTGGAGTCACTCTTCTACAGATGGAGCTAAAGGACCTGACTTGCTACTTGCTGATAAAGTAGTCAGCATCATGATCTCACATGACCTGTCCACTTCTCAGTTTTCCTACCCGATATGCTGTTTTCTGTACCTTCCCTTGAGCATATTCAAGACCACCCCTGGACAGGCATGTGACTTCAGGGGGTGATGTAGGAGAGCAAGACTGAGGTGGCCTCCTGTGCACTTCCTTCAGGACCTTGTGGTCCACCTCAGCTGGAGACCGGCTCCCTGGGATCCTCCAAGTATCGCTGCCCCCTGCATGGCCTTTGAAAGCATCTCTGCCCCCTTACCTACATCCCATGACTGATAACAGCAATAAATCTGTGCCCCCTTTTATATAGGTCTTTTTTCATAAGTCTTCACCCCCATAAAAATATATAATATCCCAAAAGAATATGTTTCATCTACTTGTAATAATGCTACATATTAACTCCAAGAAAAGCCAAGATATAACTCAGTACCTCTAGTATAGGACTGCTCAGAGCCTTTCATTTGCTAAGTGTGTGTTAGTTGCTCAGCTGTGTCTGACTCTTTGCAACCCCATGGACTGTAGCCCGCCAGTCTCCTCTGTCTATGGGACCCTCCAGGCAAGAATACTGGAAGGGTTGCCATTCCTTCTCCAGGGGATCTTCCCAACCCAGGGATCAAACCTGTCTCCTGCATTGCAGGCGGATTCTTTACCATCTGAGCCACAATGCAATGTAAATCTCCAATTTGAACATAGAATATGTAACCTTCTTGTATTTATTGCCACAAAATTACCTTTTCATGAAACACAAGAAGTAGTTCCCAGAACCAATATTTTGTGCAGAAAACATTTGGGAGATACTGATATAGCAGAAGTTGTTTAGACTCAGGTGTGGACAAGTCAGAGTTCACATCTGGCTCTGTGGCTTTGGACAAGTCACTTAACTTCTCTGGGCTTGGGTTTCTTCATCTACTCAGCAAAGATAATACCTACTCATACATGTCAGTAGGATGACATGATATACAATGTAGGCAGAATGACTGGCACTGTGGCTGGCCCTGAGCAAATGCCTGATGCGTGGTTTCTGCTGGTTTCTTGGTACCTCTCTGGGCTGAGTTTGCTCTGGAGCAGGTACTCAGGCGGTGCTCACTCAGAAGCACAAGACAACAATGAAGGCCCCACTTAGCCAACAGAAACCCAGCAAGGCCACAGCTGGTGGCAACCAGCACTGCGGGATGAGCTGACTCAGATACGCACATCTCAGTGCAGTGATCTTCCCACAGTCCACCTCCCTGCCCACCCCCTTACCAGAACCAGAGATCACCAATGGACTACTGACTTCTTTCTGGCCACAGCAAATGCCTACTGGCCCTTGTCCTCTCTCATCCAGCACTCTGAATAAAACAACGAAGTCACTTGTATTTGCACAGATATTTCAAGTTCACAAAGAACTTTCCTTTATGACTTCTGTCTCATTACCTCAACCAGGTCCTCACACAGACTTCACCTATAATGCCCTGGAGTTGTGTTATGGGACAATTCTGATCCCAGCAACCCTGTAGGGTATTTAGGACAGGAATTATTTCTTTACAGATATGAAAAGCAAGCTTGGAAAGAGTAAGCCAGTTGCCCAAGTCTTTGCCCTGAGATCAACGGTCTGTCAGCCTTGCCCAGTGGACATGTTCTTACTGATGCTCAGTCATCCTCCAGGGCCCAGGGGCCTGCCTACCTCCACCCCTAATGTGGGGTCTTCCTGTGTCAGGGGGCCTGACTGCCTAGCCAACTTCTTGTGACCAGCTGTCTCCAGTAGCCATGGTGACATGGTCCCTGCAGGCACTGATTCTCCTTGTCTGGCTAAAGCCTCACCCCCACCCCAACAGGCTTCACCACATCTTCAGGCGAATGTGTAATCCATGCCTCCATCCTTCCCCCTGTGATCATCTGATCCCTCTCCATGAGCTGACACCTGGCCAACCTCTACGCATCCTTGATGCTACCTGCAAGGTGTTCCTCAGGAGCCAGAAGTAATGAAAAGAGAGATCACCAGCCGGGGAACAGATTGCCACCAATTATTGAATTGGAGGGTTACAAACAGCCCCAGTGTGCTAGAACCCTGCTTTGTGGATGTGGAATTGTTTTGTGTATAAATGAAACTCTCTCTTCAGTCACTGCCCCTTACCCTAGTAAACACCATGTCAATTGCCTCCACATAATGCACTCTGATTTCCCCACTGTGATTCATAATGGACTGTTAAGCCAGCAGCCCCATGAATCTTATTCTATGAGGCAGCGATCATAAGCAAGCAGTTTGAAATTACTTTCCCTGGATGAGGCCACAAACAGAGGCCAAAACTCAGGCTGAGGTCTGTTGTCAAACATGAGTCAGAGTGGGGTCAAGAGTGAAGGGGAAGACTGTGTTGTGGGCCATGGAAACCACTGGTTTCCAGTAATTAGGGCCCATCAGGCCCCACAGAAGAAGGCAAGACTCCACCGTCTTCTCTAAGCCTATGGAGATAACGGCCCTGCAACCCATTTCATCAGGGAGGGAGTGATGGTAATACAACCTCTGTTCATCAGGTTTACCCTAGGTCAGACACCGCTGAGAACTTTCTGAACACTGGTTCACTTGCCCTTCTCCATGACCCGATGCAAAAGTTTCTCTTATTATCCCCATTATATACATGAGAAACTGAATCTGGGTGAGATTAGACAGCCAGTACATGGTGGAGCCAAGAATCAAACTCAGGCAGCCCCAGTTCAGAGGCCAGTTCAGGACCTGCTGCCTCATTCCTTCCATGGGATCTGAACAAGAACCAAACCTCATAGTGATTTTATAATGACTTACAGAATTATTACAAAGATTAAATTTCATAATACAGGTCAAAGCGCTTCAGAAACCATGACGTTGACCATATGAACCAATAGTACTTGCTGCTAGATGAAGGACCAGGGTGTGAAGATCTCTGGTCCTGTTACCAACTGGCTTTGGGAACTGGTACCTCTGAGCTTCAGCTTTTCAACCATAGAATGATCCCACTGATACATGGCCACCTTCTCACCTTGTTTCCTTCCAACCTGATTGTCCAAGTTGTTGGAAAGCCCCAGGGAGCCGAGGCCCATGAGAATCCACAGTGCACCATATGAGCAAAAAGCATTAGTTATGACAGTGATTGGGTTGAGATGCCCTCTCGGGAAAGCTGCCAGCTCTTTACAAACACATTTCATTCATTCTCCTAAGCAGACCCATATGGGCCACCCTGGGGGACCATCTGGCTGGGTGGGTATGCCAAGTCAGCCTGAGAGAAATGAGGAGACTGGCTCACTGGGATGAGGCGGGATCCTGTAACTCATGCTTTCCACCCATGCCCAACCTGGCACAGACGGTGTTGTCTCTGAGAGAAGAGAGTAGGCTTCCTCACTCCCAAATTTCCCCAGTCCTTAGGGAACAGTTTGTCAGCTGATATCAAGTTAATGGGAAGGCCCCCAAGGTGACACAGCAAAGAAGCCCTGTAGCTGTTCCTTGTACCCAAACCCTTACCACAGAAGTTCTCACGATGTGGTTAGAGGACCTGAGCCATCGTAATTTGTATAATTAGAAATACGTTATTGGGCTGTCCCCTAGACCAACTGAATGAAAGATTTGGGGGATTTTAAGAAGAGTGATTTTGATGCTAAAATTGGAAAACCGCTTTCTTGGAGTAATTCGCAGTTTCAGGTGCAGAGCTCATCTTTGATCATGGAAGGCATTCTATAGACATGGAGCGTTAGCTGCATGGCAGCCCAGTTCCTAAGCAGTCATTATTCCCAGGGCTGGAGGCTGAAAGGTGATTGGAGTTAAAGTCTCCCCCCACAACCCCATTACTGCCCCTTTCTTCCCACTTGGTGCCCAAGTAGCCCCTGCATCTTAGGAGTGGATGGTACCATAATCCAGTTCTTTTATAATTAATTATTTTATAATATTTTAATATTATATAATTTATTTTAATATTTTACTATTATTAAAATTAATAATTTTCTCAAATTATTTTGCTTAGGGGCCCAGAATCTGGACCTAAATCACCTCTCCTCCTTCTAAGAAATGCACCAAGACCTTGGCTGCAGGCAGACCTCAGCAGTTCAGAGCATCAGGCCTGTCACCCCCTCCCCACCCCACACGCCTTGCCATCCAAACCAAATGATTATCTTTACTAGTCCTGTTTGGTATTTCTTCCAAGTGCTAATGGAACTGCTCCCACCTCTCATTGCTAAGCATGGAAATCTGCTCTGACAGGTAGCTCCAGATTAATTAATAACCAGGATGAGATCAGAAGCAAGTAGGTACACTTTCTGTTGAGCCTGCCATCCCCCAGAAAAAGTGTCTTATCTGACTTTGGACCCTCAGGGCCAAAGACCATGCTGTGTCTCATTTATCTCTGCAGTCCCCCATGGCCTGTGGAGGGGGCTCTGTAGCTGTTTTGATGGGAGGAAATCTGCCCTGGGTTCACCAGAGTGATATCAGCAGAGCCTGAGCTGAAGGAACACAATGTTCAGTGCTAAACTGGCAGGCAGCAACCCTGGGAGGGCTGGGCTTTGCTGAAGTCAGTGCCTGCAAGGATGTGGATCTGACTCATGATGCAGGTCAGGGAAAGCTTGAAACTGGCCTGCGGCAGAAATTACTAACAAAGATCTTGGCATTGTCTGTGGCAGAGAATCCATTGCCATCCCCTGTCTACATCATCAGAGACTTGTCCACCCATGAGGAGGCAGGAGGCAAGCAGAGGAGCCCAGGTTTTAGAGCCCACAAGGTGACTCTAAAGCTAAACTATTGAGTGGTCCTTGGCAAGCTATTAGATCCTTGAAAATTGTTTCTCATCTGGATTAGGGAGAGAGCAAAACATACATTGCAGGGTTGCTGTGAGAATCAAGTAAGCTATCTTATATAAAACACCTTATGCCATAGGGTCACTTTCTCTTCTCCCCAGACCCTCTGGGGACTCAATATTTTGAGGTAAGGATATAGGATTGTGGAGTCCTAAAGTATGAGTAAAACAGATTCCAAATTACTTGCATAATGACTTTTGCAAAGTAAAAATAAAAAAGAAATGATCTGGCCACACCAATCATTGAAATTGGTGTTGGCCACTTGCTAATTGCAGTGGCTTCTTGTAAGCTTGTCATGAGTCTTTCCACATGTGGAAACACAAAGCCCAAACAGAAGCTTCCCCATTGCAGTCCCCCCCAATCCAGCGTCTGGGCTCTGAGCTCAGTGAGTGGCATCATCAAGAATGAAGAAGGAGAAAGACTCTGTACTACTTGATTCCATTTATCTAAAATGCACCCGAATCTAGAGTGACAAAATGCTGAACAGTACCAGGGCCCAGGCTAGAGGGAAAGGATGAACTGAGAAGGAGCATGAAGAATTTCTCCGGGGTGATGGAGAGAGTCTGTATTTTAATTATGCCAATGGCATCACAGGTGTATATCACTGTCACCATACTTCACCAATTCGTACACTTCAAAATGAATGTCACTTATTATCCATAAAATGTTCCTCAATAAAGTTTACAGAAAAAAAGAAGGGGAGATGTCTTAGATCCTGCAAATTATTATGAGGATGATTCAGCAAATGTAGGCTACCTGCTTATTCTATTTAAAAAAAAAGAAGAGTCAAGATTTGAATAAGTATTTGTATACCACTATTCATAGTAGCCAAAAATGTAGAAGCAACCCATGTCCATCAGTAGATAAACAAATTGTGGTATGTGCATAAAGTGAATTATTTGAATAATGAAGCTGAATACCTGGATGGCCCCTGAGGACATTATGCTATGTGAAATAAGTAGGGTCCATCCGTGAGGACACTTACATGATTCCACTTAAATGAAGTACTTAAACTAGTCAAATTCATAGAGACGGAAAATAGAGGAGTAGTTTTCAGAGGCTTAAGGAGAGGGCAATAGGGAGTTAGTTTTTAATGGATACAGAATTTCAGTTTTGCAAGACAAAAAGAGTTCTGGAGATGGATAGATGGTGGTGATGGTAAGAAAATAATGTGAATGTACATAATGCCGCTGAACTGTACACTTAAAATGGTGATTTTATGTGTATTTTACAGCTGTTTAAAATTTTTTTACGTATAAAGAGGGAGGGCCCACTAGCTGGCTGGCATACTATGTCATACTGCCTGGTCAGTGTGTCCTGTACCAACACAGAAGCCCATCTGGAAAACCAGATTCCAGCAGAGGGAGGGTGTCGGGGCTTCAGAGGAATGGTCAGGGCTCCTCTGTTCCAATAGAGTAAGTGATTGCACTCTTAGAAGATTCTAGAAGGTTCTAGGATGTTCTAGAAGGTGTACTGGATTGGCAATCAGGAGATCATAATTCTAGTCCTTCTCTACCCCTTATAAGCTATCTGACCTTGAACTAGCTTCCTCATCTCTAAAATGGAGGTGGACAGTAACATCTCATAAGGTTATCAGTTCAGTTCAGTCACTCAGTCTTGTCCAACTCTTTGCAACCCCATGAATCACAGCACGCCAGGCCTCCCTGTTCATCACCATCTCCTGGAGTTCACCCAGACTCACATCCATCAAGTCCGTGATGCCATCCAGCCATCTCATCCTCGGTCGTCCCCTTCTCCTCCTGACCCCAATCCCTCCCAGCATCAGAGTCTTCTCCAATGAGTAAACTCTTCGCATGAGGTGGCCAACGTACTGAGTTTCAGCTTTAGCATCATTCCTTCCAAAGAAATCCCAGGGTTGATCTCCTTCAGAATGGACTGGTTGGATCTCCTTGCAGTGCAAGGGACTCTCAAGAGTCTTCTCCAACACCACAGTTCAAAAGCATCAATTCTTCGGCACTCAGCCTTCTTCACAGTCCAACTCTCACATCCATACATGACCACAGGAAAAACCATAGCCTTGACTAGACGGACCTTAGTCAGCAAAATAATGTCTCTGCTTTTGAATATACTATCTAGGTTGGTCATAACTTTTCTTCCAAGGAGTAAGCATCTTTTAATTTCATGGCTGCAGTCACCATCTGCAGTGATTTTGGAGCCCAGAAAAATAAAGTCTGACACTGTTTCCACTGTTTCCCCATCTATTTCCCANCACTCAGTATCACAGTAATCCAAGTCTATGCCCCAACCAGTAATGCTGAAGAAGCTGAAGTTAAATGGTTCTATGAAGACCTACAAGACCTTCTAGAACTAATACCCCCCAAAAGATGTCGTTTTCATTAAAAGGGACTGGGATGCAAAAGTAGGAAGTCAAGCGTTACCTGGAGTAAGAGGCAAATTTGGTCTTGGAATGCAAAATGAAGCAGGGCAAAGACTAACAGAGTTTGCCAAGAGAATGCACTGGTCATAGCAAACACCCTCTTCCGACAATACAAGAGAAGACTCTACACATGGACATCACCAGATGGTCAACACCAAAATCACACTGATTATATTCTTTGTAGCTGAAGATGAAGAAGCTCTATACAGTCAGCAAAAATAAGACTGGGAGCTGACTGTGGCTCAGGTCATGAACTCCTTATTACCAAATTCGGACTTAAATTGAAGAACGTAGAGAAAACCACTAAACCATTTAGCTATGACCTAAATCAAATCCCTAACAATTATACAATGGAAGTAAGAAATAGATTTAAGGGGCTACATCTGATAGACAGAGTGCCTGAAGAACTATGTACAGAGGTTTTTGACATTGTATAGGAGACAGGGATCAAGACCATCCCCAAGAAAAAGAAATGCAAAAAAGCAAAATGGCTGTCTGGGGAGGCCTTACAAATAGCTGTGAAAAGAAGAGAACTGAAAGGCAAAGGAGAAAAGGAAAGATATTCCCATTTGAATGCAGAGTTCCAAAGAATAGCAAGGAGAGATAAGAAAGCCTTCCTCAGTGATCAATGCAAAGAAACAGAGGAAAACAACAGAATGGGAAAGGCTAGAGATTTCGAGTCTCTAGAGATGCTAGATCTCTGGAGTCATTGGAAAAGGCCCTGATGCTGGGAAAGATTGAAGGTGGGAGGAGAAGGGGACAACAGAGGATGAGATGGTTGGATGGCATCACAGACTCGATGGGCATGAGTTTGAGTGAGCTCTGGGAGTTGGTGATGGACAAAGAAGCCTGGTGTGCTGCAGTCCGTGGGGTCTCAAAGAGTCTAACAGGAGTGAGCGACAGAACTGACTGACTGACTTCAATAAGTGGGGCTGAGAAAACTGCATGTAAAAGGAGGAAATTAGAACACTCCCTAATACCATATACACAGATGAAATCAAAATGGATTTTCTCTACTTTGTTTATTTTTTTTTTGTATTTATTTATTTTTTTACACGAACTCCCAAACATGAACCCCCCTCCCAATTACTGAAATGTAATACCAAATGCTGTGACAGTCCTAGAGGAAAACCAGGAGAACGCTTTTGACAAAAATTGCAGGAATATTTTTTGAATCTTAAAGGAAAGAAAAGAAAAATAAACAAATAAGACCTAATTTACCTTAAAAGCTTTTGCACAGGAAAAGAAACCATTGACAAAAGAAAAAAGACAACCTATCAGGAATGAAAAAATATTTCCAAGTGATATCCCTGATAAAGGATTAATATGCAACATATATAAACAGCTCACACAATTCAACATAAAAAAAAGACAACCCGATTTAAAAATGGGAAGAAAATCAAAGAGACATTTTCCAAAGCAGAAATGTAGAGGGCAACAGGGATGTGAATAGATGCTCAAAACTGCTAATTTTCAAGGAAATGCAAATGAAAACCACAGTGAGATCTCCCCTTACAGCTATAAGAATGGCTATTATCAAAAAGAGGACAAATAACAAATATTGATGAGGGTGTGGGAACAAGGGTACCCTCCTACGCTGTTGATGGGAATGCAAATTGGTGCAACCACTGAGCAAAAGAGAATGGAGGATTCACTAAAAACAGAGCTAACATATGATGCACTGATTCCGTTTCTGGGCGTATACTCAGATGAAAGTCTAATTCAAAAAGATACATGCACCTCCACAATGTTCATAGAAGCCTTATTTACAATAGCCAGGACACAGAAACAGGCGAAATATGCACTGACAGATGAATGAATAAAGAAGAGCAATGTAGATGGTCGTGGAGGGCATTATGATAAGTGAAATAAGTTAGAGAAAGACAAGTACTGCCTGTTACCACTTACATGTGGAATCTATAGAATATAATAAATCAGTGAATGTTACCAAAAAAGAAGCAGATTCACAGTTATACAGAAAGAATTACTGGTGACTCGTGGAGAGTGTGGAGAACTAGGAGGTATAAAACTATGGGATATAAGGGAGGCTCAAGAATGTACTGTTCAACACAAGGAATATAGCCAGTATTTTGTAAGTATTAATCAATTTTCACCTTTGAAAACTGCATAAATTTTTTAAAAAAATTACCTAGGTTAAAAAAAAAAAAAGAAATAGAATTCTTGAGGGGAAGGGTTGTGTTCAGTAGACAAGGTCAAAATCTTCCTTTCACTGTTTAGATCCAGTTGTGAAATCTAAGATGTACCAAAAAAAAAAAAAAAAAAAGAACACAGAGAAAACAGAAAAACAAATCAGAAATTTATAAACTGGGCGAGACAGGCTTCATAGTGAAAGGTTGTTGCTGAACCACGAAAAACACTGGGATTCTTGGCGTCCGGAGAAGAATTCAACCCGGGGCCAGAGATGAGGCTTGATCGCTCAAAGCTTTTGTGTAATAAACTGTTGTTAAAGTATGAAAGAGAGGAAGCTTCTGAGACAGACATCAGAAGGGGGACAGAGAGTGCCCCCCATCCCCAACGCCAGTGTTAGCAAGGGATTTACATACTCTCCAATTTGTTATTACAGTGAATCAAAAGAATATCCAGAGGTTGCAAAGATCTTACTAGACCCACTTCGGCAATCCACATTTCAAGATAACAGGGTTAGCCAGGAGGCCTTCAGGAAGGAGAAACTGTTCTCAAGCTGGATACATTGTTGCTATATGATCCCTGCTGCTGCTAAGTCGCTTCTGTCGCCTCGGACTCTGTGCGACCCCATAGACGGCAGCCCACCAGGCTCCCCTGTCCCTGGGATTCTCCAGGCAAGAGGACTGGAGTGGGATGCCATTGCCTTCTCCAATGCATGAAAGTGAAAAGTGAAAGTGAAGACCCTCTGTCGTCTCCGACTCTTGGCGGCCCCATGGACTGCAGCCCACCAGGCTCCCCCGTCCCTGGGATTCTCCAGGCAAGAGGACTGGAGTGGGGTGCCATATGACTCCTAGTACAGAGTTTAAAGTGAGTTGTGTACGTGACTAAGATGAAGGAATGTACACCAAAAAAGGTTTGTCCTTTCCTCTTCCTTGAGAATTCCAGAACCCTCTCTCCTTGGGGACCCCCCTGGACAACTTATCAACCTGCCTAGAAATTGACCCTCTCAGTAGTTACAGAGAGCTGGCTAAATTTGAGGAGCAAAAGTCAGGAAGGACGCTTAGCACTGTTCAGGGGTTTATAAGGGTAGTGTTTGTGCAGGAGGGTTCCATTTTTATTTATCGTTCTGTGACCATCAGTTTAGTCAACGCTTATGGAAGACAGTTGGGAATAAACGTCCTATGACTTCCTTCAGTTGCAAAATAGCAGGAGTACCACCACCTGCCTGCAATCATCTCTGAGAGTAACTGTACCTCATCTCTCCTTGACTGGCAGTTAGAAAGGTCCTCCTAAGAGGCCATGGTCCTGGGAAACACTCCCAGGGTAACATGTGTTGGTAAGACTCCAGAGGAAAATCCCAGGATGTTGGTGGTGCCTAAGGAGGCCTGGAAGGGTGACGATTGGTGGATGAGGGGGTGTTAGCTGGGATCACATCCCTGCTGGGAGTGACATAAATCATGGAGATGAGTGAGAAAATCTGGGTGAATGTTAGGAGGCATAACAAGTTTCTGTGATGACCTTTCACAGCAGGACGTTAGATCAGAACACTTACAGAGGAAGGGAAGAAAACCAACAGAAACATGTCTCTTGGGACCAAAATTAAAAAAAGAAAAGAAAGGAGGGCCTTCCCTGGTGGTCTAATAGGTAAGAGTCTGTGCTCCCAATGCATATTGCTGGCTTGCATTGCTGGAACCTGATTGCAAATAAACAAATATTTTGTAAAAAGAAGAACAGGATTTAAAGAAAGATAATGTTATTGAAATAGATGGGAAAAAGTGGAAACAGTGACATATTGTAGTTCCTCAGGCTCCAAAATCACTGCAGATGGTGACTACAGCCATGAAATTAAAAAATGTTTGGTCCTTGGGAGAAAAGCTATGACCAACCTAGACAGTGTATTATAAAGCAGAGACATTACTTTACTGACAAAGCTCTGTAGAGTCAAAGCTAGGTTTTTTTTCTCCAATAGTTATGTATCCATGTGAGAGTTGGACCGTAAAGTAGGTTGAGTGCTGAAGACTTGACGCTTTTGAACTGTGGTCCTGGAGAAGACTCTTGAGAGTCCCTTGGACTGCAAGGAGATCAAACTGTCAATTCTAAAGGAAATCAACCCTAAATATTCATTGGAAGGACTAATGCTGAAGCTGAAGCTCCAATACAAGGCCACCTGATGCGAAGAACTGACTCCTTGGAAAAGAGCCTGATGCTGGGAAAGACTGAAGGCAGGAGGAGAAGGGGGCGAGAGGATGAGATGGTTGGATGGCATCATGGACTTGATGGACACGAGTTTGAGCAAGCTGCAGGAGATGGTGAAGGACAGGGAGGCCTGGCGTGCTGCAGTCCATGGGGTCTCAGGGAGCTGGACACGACTTGGCAGCTGAAGAACAGCAACATGTTCCTGAAGGAACACTGTTGGTCATTCTCAGAGAAAGTGGCAAAATGAAGACCTAAGCTGAAGACCCCGTTTTAGCCAAAGCCTCCTCAAGCGGCTGACACCAAACAGCAATTCTGACCTCTGAGGTGTCCCAGAAGCAAGCAATACAGAATCCCTGCTCTCAGTGATTTTCCTCAGCTGGACTGAAAACCATAAAAGTACCATTGTTTGTTCATTTCTGCATTTGATGTACATTTGGCGCATTCATTTGATAAATCTCTCTGAAAGAAGAATGAAAATTGGAAGAAGAACAAAGAAGGTGTTCTTCAGCTCTTTCATTGTCCTTGAAGATAACAGAGGAGGGATTATCAGGGAAAGTTCAATGAGCTATCAAGTTGACCAGAAAGAGTTGGCGAGGGGGTGAAGATGTGGGGAGAGGATTTAATTCAAGCCAGACTGAGCATTACAAAGCGGGAAGCAGAATCCCAGAATGTCCCGAGGGCTGTGTTGCCTGTTGCAAGCCGAAGGCACACTCCTATACGTTTTTGAGAAAAAGGGATATTCAGCAGAGTGACACACGGATATCTTACGTAAAGTTGACCAAGGAGGCATATTCCAGGTGTGCATGTAAAAGCAAGTCAGGCGGACCCCCCTGTGAGTGCGTGCTTCATCACTCAATCATGTCCAATTCTTTTGTGACCCCTAAGGACTGTAGTCAGCCAGGCTCCTCTGTCTGTGGGATTCTCCAGGCAAGAATACTAGAGTGGATTGCCAATCCCTCCTCCAGGGTGTTGGATTATATGCTCAGTGGTGTCCAGCTCTTTGCGACCCCATGGGCTGTAGCCCACCAGGCTCTTGTGTCCGTGGCATTTTTCAGACAAGAATACTGGAGTGGGTTGGTTGCCATTTCCTACTCCAGGGGATCTTCTTGACCCACAGATCGAACTTGCATCTCTAGCACTGGCAGGCAAATTCATTATCACTGAGCCTCCTGGGAATGACAGGACCCCTCCTAGTCTTTAAGAAGTTATGTGGGCAGCATCAGAAGAAAGAAAAACATAACTGACCCCTGTGGTCAACGTCACCGTCCTGTGTCTGGAGGGTCTGGGGTTAATGTGTAGAGCAGACACACCCTACATGTTAGGATAAAAGGCAACAGGTCCAAAGCAACACAAAAGAAAGAAGTTGATGTCTGGCTTTTTTTTTTTTTCCTGTCCCACCTTAAAATATGAATTTTATAGTTTATTGGGACGAAACTTGTTTTTTTTCTTTTCTTCCAAAATAACTAAAGTTAGAAGAACTAGTCTCATGCTTTCTTGCTTGCCTGGAGAAATCATTGAGTCAGTGAGCAAATGACGTATTACAGAATAGATGGGTAAGAGGGTTTTTGGAACAGGAGGTGATGGCAATGACCTGCTGGCATGCTCTCTTCCCAGGAGGTTCCTGGGGTGTCTGAATACACTGTCCTCCTAGTGAGGAGGAAGAGATCAACATGCTTTGTCCTCTTCACCTGAGAGAAACCCGAGAGTTGCCCGGGGTCTCTTAGTCCTCATTATAATCTTGTTAAATCCATCAGCTCTTTAGTTCTGGAAGAGAAGCTTAAACCCCGTTTTCTCAATGCCAAACAAACAGTTTAGGAGTTGCGGATATGTATCTTGGATGGTTTCTCCCATTTTAAATCTCAGGATGTCAAGGAAAGCAAAGATACCTGACCTTCAAAGAGCCTGACTTCTCACTGAGTGTAAAGGCCAAATGTCCAGATGCAAAGTGTATAATCTCATTATAAAAGCGACAGAGTGCCAGGGCAGCTCCGCTGCCAACCAGGATATCAGAAGGGGATGTCCACGTCATCAGTGTCTCAGGAGGAGCGGCCGCTGGTTTGTGAGCGTCTCACACCAACAGCAGCGGGAGAGGATAAAATGTGGAAACCGTTCACGTCCTCTCCAAACCACTGGGACGCCCGCAGCCTCGCGAGAAGAAGGACCACGCAGAGTCAACCATGCAAGCCAACAAGATGAAGGTCCTGTTTTTGACTTTGGTCCTTGGTCTGGTCTGTTCTTCCCAGGAGACTCCAGCTGAGCCACACCACTCAGAGGTACCCAAAATGAGTGGATCAGGGAGGAGGTCTTCCTTATGTGTGTGTGTATGTGTTCCTTAGGGGTTTCTGTTATGTGGATTCGTATCTGCTGTGTGAAGTTGCTTCAATTGTGTCTGATTCTTTGTGACCCCAAGGACTGTATAGCCCACCAGGCTCCTCTGTCCATGGGATTCTTCAGGCAAGAATACTGGAGTGGGTAGTCACTCAGTTGTGTCTGACTCTTTCCCCCCGTATGGACTGTAGCCCACCAGGCACCTCTTTCCACACGCATCCATAGACCTAGACCTAGTCATTATCGCCAACTGAAAAACTGCTCCCTTAATTGGCATCCACATTGGATTCATATTATCTCTGTATTATCTCTCCCCTGTTAAGTAAGTGAAAGTCACTCAGTCATGTTCACCCCTTCGTGACCCCATGGACTGTAGCCTGCCAGGCTCCTCTGTCCATGGGATTCTCCAGGCAAGAACACTGGAGTGGGTTGCCATTTCCTCCTCCAGGGGATCTTCCCCACCCAGGTATCAAGCCCAGCTCTCCCATGTTGCAGGCAGATTCTTTACTGTCTGAGCCACCAGGTAAGCTCAATCTCTACTGTCTATTAAATGTCTCTTAGGTATTTTCATCACTGTTGCAAAACAGAGGAAAAGGGAAGTGAAGGCGTTAGTCAGTTAGTGGTGGTTGACGGTGTCTGACTCTTTGCAACCCCATAGACTATCCCACCAGGCTCTTCTGTCCATGGGGTTCTCCTCTCAAGAATTCTGCACGAGGTTGCCATTTCCTCCTCCAGGGGATCTTCCTTGCCGGGGTCCAGCCCCTGGGGATCCAGGGTAATTCGAAGGGGAAATGGAGTAGGCGTCCTAGGAAAAAACTTATTTAATTACAGATATAGAGAGAGATTAGAAACGGATAGTGTAGGAGGAAAATTAGTGGAGAAAAAGAGGCTGAATAACTTGGTTTACAGGGAATACCAATCACCACCTACGTAGGTCACAGGCGTCTTTCCATTCTCCCAAAGGAGAGCAGGCACTGAGGCCTTCCTGGTCCGATCTTAGAAGCCCAGACAAAATTAGCAGGCTTGGTGAGTACCCACGTACCAGATGAGAATTCAGCCAGAAGGGGAAAGAACGACACAAGAGAATCAGTCTTTCCAGAAACTGATCCCATTTCTTTATTTTTCAGGTTTGCTTATATACTTTTTGTTATACATAGGGATGAATACAGAGTCACGTTGGGGGGGGGGTGGTCAGCAGAGCTGACCCTTGTCAAAATCAGATGCTTCATATAAAATTACACAAAGGTCTTAGAGGTCTTACATCATCTTCTGGCCATGAGGCCTGCTGACATTTTATGGCCCTTTCTGATAACGGTCAGTCAACCAGAAAACTTATTTTTTCCAGGGGTGATTTTTTCTTAAACCAGGCACCACCCTCCAAATAAAGTTGCATTCCTATAGGATGACGGTGTAATGGGTTATAATCAAGAAAGGAATTTACTTAGCCTAAGGTTTAACATGATTAATCTTAAAGGTTAATATTTATTTTTCCTATATGCTGGTTATATTCATTATAAGGGCAAGGAATATGGAGATTTAGCAGCAAATACTGGCTCAACAAATGAAAACCCTTTACCAATATAATTTCTAATCAACCCACTATACTATACTAATAATTTTCTAACTTCTTAAAAGAGTCTGTATATAGAAAGTTTAAAGCATCTCGTGCCTCTCTCTGTTGGGAGGCTGTAAACAATCACATGTGGCCGGACAAACCTGATCAGGCAGGCTAGAGAACCTTCAGAGGAGTTTATAAGTTGAAACACTCTTGTCATGCCCAGGCATTTTTATTAACTGGAGCTGCAAGTTAACTCCTTCTCCGAGAGAAATGGTGATGGGGGAGAGCCCCCCATAAAGTCAGAGGTGTTTTTGAGAGCATAAAACAGTAAAGTAAGTAGACTCTGGTCTTGGGGGTAGATGCTCGGCAACAGGAGGTTTCCTGAGGCTTGATCCCACCTTTGCGTATGCCGAAGCCTCCTTTCTCATGACCTTTGCCATGGGCGCAGTTCCTCACGCTGGCTCCCGGCACTTTCCCAACCCTGGTTTCGAACCTATGTCTCCCACATTGCAGGCAGGTTCTTTACCATCTGATCCACTAGGGAAGCCCATTTGATATTTACAGTGAATTACAACCACATATACAGATATAGACTCACACACACACATACACACATATCCTATCCCAGGAGATACAACTATCTGTTTTCACTGATTTTTTAAAAACAATATCCTATTATCTTCCTTGTCTCTTAGGCATTTTCACGGCTCTTGTAAAACAGAGGAAAGTGAAGTGAAGGTGTTGCTTACTCAGTTGTGTCTGACTCTTTGTGGCTCCATAGACTGTATCCCACCAGGCTCCTCTTTCCATGGGATTCTTCAGGCAAAAAAATAGTGGAGTGGGTTGCCATTTCTTCCTCCAAGGGATCTTCCTGACCCAGGGATGTGACCCACATCTCCCACATTGTAGGCAGATTCTTAACTGCCTGAGCCAGCAGGGAAGACCAAATCAGAGGAGGTTGGGTCAAACGGCTGTTGCCCTGGAGTTCTGAATTTGACAAGAGAGCTTAAGCAGTCACAGAAATACGTCGATTCTCTTTTCTTCCTTTGACTTGAGTCTTTACATAACTGTATAAGCAGGGCTTCGCTCAATAAACTTGGGTAGCTTCTGCCCCAGTGAAAGTGTAGGGAAACTCCCGAAGGATGGTGGTCCAACAGGATGANATTTGACAAGAGAGCTTAAGCAGTCACAGAAATACGTCGATTCTCTTTTCTTCCTTTGACTTGAGTCTTTACATAACTGTATAAGCAGGGCTTCGCTCAATAAACTTGGGTAGCTTCTGCCCCAGTGAAAGTGTAGGGAAACTCCCGAAGGATGGTGGTCCAATAGGATGAAAAGGAAGGAACCCCCATTTCTAACGGAAATTTTCCTTTTAGATTTCAGGAGAATGGAGAACTCATTTCATCGCGTCCAGCAACACAGAGAAGACCAGTGAGAACGGGCCGTTCAACGTTTATCTTCGCAGCATCAAATTTAACGACGAAGGAGACACCGTTGTCTTCCACTTCTTTCTCAAGTAAGTAAACATAGCCCAGAAGGAAATCACCTGTAAACCCTGAGCCTGAGGGAGGGAGTGTCTCCCCCATCTGCAGGGAGCTCTCTGGGTGATGTTGAGAGCACGGCGCCCTGAGCTGGGGGGCTGAGCGGGGTCTCTGAGCTGGGAGGCAGTTTCCCTGACAGCCTCCAGGGAATGTCCTGGAATCTTTCATCACCACTGAGTTTACCAAAGCCTCAGAGCCCCAGGTACTACTCAGGGAATGTCCACTACAGGAAGATGGTTTACTGAGAGCATGCAAACTCATGTACATATTCTGAGAAATAGAGTGAAGTCGCTCAGCCGTGTCTGACTCTTTGCAACCCCGTGGACTGTAGGCTGCCAGGCTCCTCTGTCCATGGGATTCTCCAGGTAAGAATACTGGAGTGGGTTGCCATTTCCTTCTCCAGGGGATCTTCCCAAGTGAGGGATCGAACCCGGGTCTCCTGCATTGCAGGCAGATGCTTTATCCTCTGANAGTCGCTCAGCCGTGTCTGACTCTTTGCAACCCCGTGGACTGTAGGCTGCCAGGCTCCTCTGTCCATGGGATTCTCCAGGTAAGAATACTGGAGTGGGTTGCCATTTCCTTCTCCAGGGGATCTTCCCAAGTGAGGGATCGAACCCGGGTCTCCTGCATTGCAGGCAGATGCTTTATCCTCTGAGCCACTAGGGAAGCCCACCTGGTTTTGAGAAATAAAAACCTTAATAAATAAGGATCTGTATAGCACAGGTGCCCCTAGTGATAAAGAACCCGCCTGCCAATGCGGGAGACACAAGAGACACGGGTTCGATCCCAGGGTGGGGAAGATCCCCTGGAGAAGGAAATGGCAACCCGCTGAAGTCCTGGAGAATCTCATGGACAGAGGAGCCTGGTGGGCTGCAGTGTATGGGGTCAGAAAGAGTCAGACACAACTGAGCAACTAACATACAAACACAGGAAAAAATTTAATCAATAAATAGAAAAGGGAAAGAATGCAGAGGCTTATGCTTGGAGATAAGAGTGTATAAATATACATAACTCATTATATGTCATCCATGTGTGCATGCTAAGTTGCTTCAGTCATGTCCAAGAATCTGTGTGCAATGTGAGAGACCCGGATTCTGTCTCTGGGTTGGGAAGATCCGCTGGTGAAGGGATAAGCTACCCATGCCAATATTCTTGGGATTCCCTGGTGGCTGAGTCGGTAAGAATCCACCCACAGTGCAGGAGACTTGGGCTTGATCCCTGGGTT
>SJYX01016133.1:0-17638 GCA_006410675.1 Oreotragus oreotragus
CCTTCGCTCCACTCTTTGGCCTGACTTGTCCCTTGTCTCTTTAGGAATGGTGACCATTCCTAAACCAGTCACCTGTCACTATACCAGCGGGAATGGAGCAGCCTAACATGTTTACTCCTGAGCAGAGACGATACTGCTCAGTTCTTGCCTGGGCAGTTACAGTTGTCTGCAGCTGATATTTATGCCATCCAGATGTGAAATGTTGTGAATGCTCCCCCTGTTCTTGGATAGTCCCAATCTGAGAGTTGAGAACAAATATGATTTCTCTTGAGTCTCAAAATCTAGAATTGTGAAAGTGATGTATTCCTCATAGGAAAATTATACCAGAAGAGCAGGAAATGATAAAACCATTTTCTAGGAAAAGATATCTGTGCTTTGGGTCACAGTTTCCCCATATGTAAAACAGAAAATATAGATCAGTTGGTCTTTATATGTTTCCTAATCATTTTAGCTTTCTATGAAACGAACAGTCTTTTGTAGCCTTCGTGTGTGTATATTACACATTTTATGCTGAATGTAGCTGTATAAAATAAATACGTGCCTGTCCATGTGTCTGTGTGTGTGCGTATAGCACTCAGTTTGCATACCAGGCAACTGAGGAGAGGCCACCAGGATTCCCCAGAAAGGTGGCAACAGCCAGTTATTTGGCTTTATTTCTTGGTGGACAGCCTTTTTCCTTTATTCATCTATTAATCTCAGTATGTTAACCATTGAAAAGGATTTTACAATTTATGAGAGTCTCTTAGAAATAAAAAGTCATTACTCAGATGTATATGTCTCAGATGCAGGAATTTGAGGCACTTTAACCAGAAGCGGGTCATAACACTGAAGGAGCACTGGAGCGATGACAGGGTCGGCGCCGTCACCTGGGGACAGAGTAATCAGCTGGAAAAACGTTTGTCTGCCTTTGACTGCTCTTCTGTCTGCCTTGCCATGCTCCTGTTTTCTTGGCTAGCATGCTTGTTTTCCTCGCAGTCTCTGCAATATCTTCATTCTGACCTATTATCAAATAATGAAGATGTGCCGCTTTCTCAGAACATGGCTTCTCCTCCTTCCCTAGCTATTGCCCTTATAATGATATGTCTGTGTGAGTGGAATTTTAGGCTAGAGTAGAGCTTTTGGTAATTTAAAGATCATAGCATATTAGACCTTGTGTATTCCATGTAATTTTTCTATGTTGCTGTTGATATTGTCTGTTTCTAGGGTAAAAAGACTTGCTCTCTTCTCTACATCTTGCAAACATTTCACACAAAATTATTAGAGAAGAATTTCAGATCCAAACCATGGACCCAACACAAGACGCTCCATCTCATTCATGTGAAAATCACTTATTGAATGCTATTCTGTGTAAGGCTGGATGATATATAAAGATGAATCGCTGCCTTATAGAGATAAGACCTGGACATAAATCATTACAATACAAGATAGATAGTAATATGTGTCATTGGAGAGGAACAGATAAATTGCCATGAGAGGTGAGAGGATAAAGAAATTACTTTGTTGGAGAGGGGCTATAGAGTGCTGTACTTGGGCAGGTTTTGGCTACAAGTAAATGATTTCCTTCAAATGTGCTTAGACTAAAGGCAAAAGCGTGTTCACGTTTAATTCCGGAAGAAAGGGAAGGCTTTATGAAGAAAAGTTCTAAGCTGGGCCCTTGAGAGGTCAGTCAGATTCAGAATTAATTCAAGGAATCCTGCTCAGGACTCATATCACCTTGGAGAAGGAACACTCGAACCTATTGGCAGCCATCACATTCTTAGCTGGACGGTGACAGTTATTTGTTAGAATTGCTAACAAATTGCTAATTGAAGTGGATACCCTAGTATGGATGCAGATGGAAAGAGGAAGGGCTGAGGACAAGCCATTGTCTGAAGATGCGGGTCACATTGTGGAATGGAGAAAGGCAGTGGGACTCAGGGGAGGGAGTCTTGCGTCTGCTTCCAGGGAGGTTTGAAGCATCTACCTAGAGCAAGGAGGAACCTGTGGATTAAAAACAAAAAGAATTGACAAAACTGGGCAGGTATTATGAAGACCAATGATACAAGTGGGATATTTGGGGAATACACACAATCTTCTCTAAAAATTGTCATTTCATTTCTTGCTGTGGAAAGGAACTAAATGGTCTGTGTTTTTTCCCCATAGAAAAGCTCTGTCCAGGGTATTGAAAATACAGCAGCAAACAAGGAAAAGTCCCTGCTCCGAGGGAGCTTATATTCTAATGTGCAGAGGGCATAAATCAACAAGAATTACATATGACGCATTTTATGGCAAACACTGTCTAAGGCTGGGCTTGAATCGTTTCCAAATAATCTGCCCCAACTATCTATTCTGGTTCTTAGTCTTAATTTAAGATTGTCTTTACTAGTCATTATTGGATAATCCTTCTATTTCTTTAATTCATACAAGTATTCAACAAATATTAGAGTGCCTACCACATTCTAAGCATTGTGATGGGTGCTAGAGTACACAGCAAACAGGATGGATGGTGAACTCGGTCTTAAAGAGCTCGTACTCTAGGACCATGTCATAATTTTCTGTTGTCCTATATCTGCTTCCTTTTGGGGTACCAGCCGCTACTTGTGGCTACTGAGCATTGAAGCATGACTAGCAAGACTAAGAAACTGGATTTTATGGCACCCCACTCCAGTGCTCTTGCCTGGAAAATCTCATGGACAGAGGAGCCTGGTGGGCTGCATTCCACGGGGTCGCTAGGAGTTGGACACGACTGAGCGACTTCACTTTCACTTTTCACTTTCATGCACTGGAGGAGGAAATGGCAACCCACTCCAGTGTTCTTGCCTGGAGAATCCCAGGGACCGGGGAGCCTGGTGGGCTGCCGTCTCTGGGGTCACACAGAGTCGGACACGACTGAAGCAACTTGGCAGCAGCAGGAGACGCTGAAGTCAAAAGGAGAAGGGGACAGCAGAGAACGAGATGGCTAGATAGCATTACTGACTCAATAGACATGAATGTGAGCAAACTCTGGGAGTAGTGGAGGACAGAGTCTGGCATGCTAGAGCCCATGTGGTCATAAAGAGTAGGACCTGACTTACCAACTGAACAAACAACAATTTTAATTCATTTAAATTAGTGTGGCTTTTGAGCTGCACAGCATAGTTCTAGGAGAAGTGATAAACAACTAAGAAATAACTTTAAATAAATAATACTTTTTAAGTAAGGAATTATTTTGGATGATGTGAAAGAAATGCATGAGATCATAAGTGAAAAAAAATGGGAGAGGTTGTATTTAAAGGATGCTGTGATAAAACTCATCACCACCTTTAAGGTGAGACCTGAAGGACAGAAAAGATCAGTGAGAGAAAGATTCTTAGGGAACAGAGAAGAGAAAAAGTCTATAAAGAAAGGAACTGCTTGACATGTGGGAGGGACTGAAGAAGAGTGGCTGGCGCTTGCTAAGTGAGAATAGTGTGGATAAGTGGAGGCTGGGGGCTGGGGGGATGCAAGAGCCATGGCCATGCAGAAATCAGCCAGTGTCTATGTCAGTTCCATCAACTGCACCATGCTGTGTCCCGAGGCATGCCTCATCTTTGTTTTCCAGTCTAGTGGTCACTTCCTGATGCATGCTTTTTAATAGAACTAAATTGCCAGAGCACCTCACAGTATCAACCCATCACATTTGATCAGTGGCCATCTCTACTAGGTGATTCACTAGGAAAATATTTCTTCTCTTCAAACAGTTAGGCAAGGTCCATACTTGCAAGACATATAATAAACTAAATACTATTTAAGAAAAAAAATTTAAGTCTTTATTTCATTTGTTACAGTATTGCTTCTATTTTTTTTTTTCTTTCCTTCATATTTTGCTTTTTCGGCTACAAGGCATGAGGGAATCTTAGCTCCCTGACTGAGGATTGAACCCATGCCCCCCTGCCCTGGAAGTGGGGAGTCTTAACCACTGGACCACCAGGCAAGTCCCAAGAAATGTTATTTTAATAAGAGTAAACAATTATAAATGACTAAAAATAGGATGAAAACTATTCTATTTTAATAGTGCTAGAAAGAATCTAGCTGATGAGGTCGGGGAACACATTCTGAAAGCTTTTGGGAGGAAACATGAGGGAGATAAAGAAAAGGATAAGAAATTGGCTTAAAAATAACTTGACTGTTTTAAAACCGTCCTTAGTTCGGATTTTCTTTTCTGAGTGTATAGATCTTCAGGCTTTAGAGATAAGTGATTTATGCAGGGAGATACAGTCATTATGCAGATGAAATGTCCATGGTAGGGGGTGCTGGCAAATAGCTGTGTTTTTCAGCTGTCACTTCTGTTAGCTTCATTGATTTTAAAAATTGTCAGGAACTTGCATTATAGAATGTAGATTCCTCTGGGGGCAATGTTCATACACATTTTTTTCTCTGTACAATCATGGTACATTAGTTTAGGTTCTGGAGCCCAGGGAATCACCTCTAACTGATAAAGAAAAAAAAAAAGTAAAATGTCATTATATGCTTTGTTCTGTAAAAATAGAACTTTTCATTAAAATAGCAGTGTGCATTATAGATGTGCCGATTTTTAATCTCATGGCTAATATTCACTTGAATGTCTTTAACGTTTTCAACTTGCCTATTACAGAACCACACATATTCGAGTACTCTAAATTGGCAGGTTGCTTTTCATAACTCATTGTGATACTAAAAGCATATAAATAAGATCACATCTTTCGAGCCAGTCATTGTAGATCAGGCTTTAGCCCTACCTGAATTCTTTCACAAATATGATATAATTTCATACCCCCAGCAGCCCCATGAGAAGTTATGGAATGGGACATTACCTCTTACTCACAGGAACCCTGAGGCCACATATTTTGTGCCTTGGGAGCGTGAATGAAATGTGGACAGATCTTGAAGTCAGAATACAGGCTGTTTTACCATTTGCCCCTCTTCTTGATGAAGAGAAGAATAGTATGGATTCTCCTCTGCCTCTGTTTTAACATTCAGTGTCATGTGCTAATAAAATCATGGGTTAGATTGAGAAAAGTCTTTGGACTTAGAGAAAGAGTCTATGTGTTAGTCAGAAATCTTTGTAATACAAGCAACCGAACTGTAACACCTCATGGTCTAAAGATCAACATGAGTTTATCGACTCTTATTGCTAAGAAGTCCAGAGAGGGCTGGCTTCAGGGCTCAAGTAATGAAGTCATGACCTGTTACTCCTCTCCTTGTTCTCTTGATTGGTTCCATCATGAGATAAGTCCTCTCTCTCATGTACTTACTCAACTCATGTTTACAAAAGACCCTTCCATATTTTATAGATGAAGTAACACATGGTGGAAAGGACGCAGGTGTGGCAGTCAGGAAATCTGGATTCTAGTCGCAATTCTACCACTGGCTTCATGAGCTTCACCTGTCAGTGTCGTTGGAGAAGTGTGAGTAGGTTCCTGGAATTATATCTTTCCAGATGCAGATCTAGGGTGAGCAGAGAGCAGGAGGAAGTAGGGAGGATGGTTGGAGAGGGGAGCATGAAATTTTCAGAAAAGAGACTGTCCTCTGTTTGGACTCACATGTGTCTCATGCCCACCCAGAACCACTTGTGAGGACTTGAGCAGTGAAGTGCCACCTATGTACTTGTGTTACATGGAAGAGTCAGAAACTTGAAACAGTGGGCTGTTTATTGCTGGAATTACAGTGAACGCATCCTGTGTCCTCTATCCAAAAAATAACACACCAGGAAACATAACATTCACTGATCCCCTAAAAATCAAGCCTCTGATCTCAACTTTTTGAGTCCTGTGAGCTAATCCCTTTGGTTAGCCATTGACGGAACCAGAATTCATCCCTGCTTCCCCCTCGGAAGGACTCCCCAGTCACAAGATGCCCCCAGGGGAACTGGGCTGTTCCAGACGGCTTTGATCCATGCCAGTATTCTTCACTACTCTTCACTATGTAAACTTCCCTTCTGACAGCTCACGCGGAGCATGCCACATCTTGAAAGAGGAGTTTTCATTAACTACTTTGCTGCTGCCAAATGGAATCAGTGTATTACATGGCCCTCTGCCAGAATGTCAGGGAGAGAGAGCTGGCTCCCATTGCCAAGTGGAAGCCTTCTATTTCTCAGAGATCAATGTATTTCCTAGCTCATGTAGCAGGGTAGGGTTACACAGCCTATGGCAGAATTGAGAATAGAATCCAGGTTTCCTGACTCTGTGTGTTGTGCTCTTTCCACTGCATACTGCTTAATCTTTAAAATCTGAAATGTCATTTTAAAAATATGAGTTGAGTGAAGTTTGATAAAGGGTATGTATTTATTACAGAAAGAAATTTGGCCACCGTCTCTAGTTCCCTCTCTCACTTCTCTGCCATATGTAGTGGGTGAGTACATTCTTAAGTACTTCTAAATATCTTAACTTTTCGGGATCTTCACTCTTTAGACCACCATCATCTTTTTCGTGGATGGCAGCAGGTCAGTACCTGTAGTGGACTGTCTGCTCACAGCAACAGTCAGTCACATAAGCCGTACATCTAGTCCTGACTGTCCCTTAGAGCAAGCTTTTCAGTTGCTCCTACTGCCTTTGCCTCTAACTTTTAAGTGTTTGCCATGTTTCTCCCACTGCTTTTCTTGCCCAAGCCCCAGACCCACCTCCATCAGGGCACAGCGACCTTTCCTTTCTTTTTAAACTGGGGTATAGTTGATTTACAGTGTTGTGTTAGTTTCTGTTGTATAGCAAAGTGAATCAGCTACGTGTATCGATATATCTCCTCCTCTTTGGATTTCCTTCCCATTTAGTTCACCGCAGAGCACTGAGTATAGAGTTCCCTGTACGATACAGTATGTTCTCATTAGCTGTCTATTTTATACATATTATCAGGGGTGTATATGTGTCAATCCCAACCTTCCAGTTCATCTCACCTCTCCCCTTGCCTTCTTTGTGTCCATCTGTCACATTTTTCTCTATGTCTGTGTCTCTGTGTCAGCTTTGCAAGTAAGATCATATACCATTTTTCTAGATTCCATGCATATACATTCATAAATAATATTTATTTTTCTCTTTTTCACTTACTTCACTCTGTATGACAATCTTTAGGTCCATCCATGTCTCTGCAAATGACCTCTTCTATTTCTTTTGAAACAGCTGACTCTCCCTTTTTCACCTCAAGGGCTTTGCCCTTGCTCAGAGTGTTACATTGCTTCCCATCTCCACTCCCTCCTATTAAATGTCTGCTCATTCTTCAGATCTCAGTTTAGAAACTCTCATCCTGACAACCTCTTCCTGATCTCTCAGTCTGGCTTAGCTGCCTCTGCTACTTGTCTTGAGAACATCCTATGGTGTTTAGCCCCACTCATGTGCTTTCTGCCACATCAGCCTCTTTGCACACCCCTTGATCCCTTTCTGTGCTCATATATACGCACCACACATTCACTGCCACTGTTTTGTGATTCCAGTGCACACACAGGGTGCTTTAGCTCTCACAGGCCCTGTCTTTCACCTCCCTTTCTTTCATTTCTGACCAAAATGAAGAGTCTTCTCTGTGACCCAACATGTGCCAATCGCAATTGTATTTATTAGTCACACTTCTTTTCTTTTATAATCACTTTTTCTTTAGCTTCCACATAAGAGGAAGTGTTTCTCTTAGAATATGTGTAGAGCAAGTCCTGACCCCTTTATGTAGCAGCAGTTTTCTCAGTTCCTTCATTCAAATGTATGTGTAAGTGACAAAGATCTATAGTGTTCAGGTCCTCCGGGTAATTCACATCTAAATTGGAATTGAATCCTAAAGAAAAAGAAGATCCTAAGGAAGAAGGAACTTTTTCCTGAAGTTCCAGGAAGCATCCAAAGAAGGCTGTTGGGGTGAGCAGGGCTCTTGAGTCCCCTAGAATCTCACCTTGCAAGGATCTGTCCAAGGTCCAGAAGTCTCAGGGTAAGACACTTCATATTTATGACCGCATGACTAGTTCTTCCCCAAGTCTTTCAAAATTCTAATCATTCTTGTGTCTGTGTGTGTGTGTGTGCATCCTAACCTCACAGACTATTAATTCTCCACTGGATCAAGTAAATAACCTCTTAAAACGTTCACTGATTTAGCCCTTGTTCTTCTGTGACTACATTCAAGCTACTGCTCTTAGGTCACTGTTCTGTTTCTTTCCATAGCTCTTATCTATAGAATGCAATCTTCAAAAACACAGGGCTGTTTGGCTGTGCGTTTCACTGATGTATTTCTATCATTTGGAAGAGGTACTCAATAAATATTGGTTGAATGAGTTAATGGAACATAACCTGCTTTACACTCTTTCCAACTTATCTGTGAGCTTTTTGAGAGTTTATAAAACCCTTTCAGCACAATTATAAACTTCCAGTTAGTCCCAGCTAAGGATATAACAGCTATTCTTGTCTAATTCACCTCATGGTTAGAGTTGACATTCTATTGTTTAAAAAACACATCTGGTGGATCAGCTGGTAAAGAATCCACTTGTAATTCAGGAAACCTGGGTTTCATCCCTGGGTTGGGAAGATCCCCTGGAGAAGGGAATGGCTACTTCTGGCCTGGAGAATTCCATGGACTATTCCATGGGATTGCAAAGGGTCAAACACAGCTGAGCAACTTTCACTCACAGAGAAAGTTCTCAGCTACCTTGTAAATCCTCCTATGCTCCTTTGTTATTTACATCTTGTTCAGCTCAGTCGCTCAGTCGTGTCCGACTCTTTGCGACCCTATGAATTGCAGCACGCCAGGCCTCCCTGTTCATCACCAGCTCCCAGAGTTCACTCAGACTCACGTCCATCGAGTTGGTGTTGCCATCCAGCCATCTCATCCTCTGTCGTCCCCTTCTCCTCCTGCCCCCAATCCCTCCCAGCATCAGAGTCTTTTCCAATGAGTCAACTCTTCGCATGAGCTGGCCAAAGCACTGGAGTTTCAGCTTTAGTATCAGTCCTTCTAAAGAACACCCAGGGCTGATCTCCTTTATGCACCCCTTTTGACCCTTTATTTTGGTTCCTAACATGAATGTTTTGATGTCATTAGCAGGCTCATCTTCCCGTCTTGCCTCAGACTTCATTCAGCCTTACCTTTACACCTTTTCCTTAGATACCTTTTGAGAAAAGACTTCTCTCCTCTTTTTAATAGTTCTTCATTCATCTACTATCATCACCTTTATAATCATAACTAGAAAGATGAGAAAATTTGCTTTCTCACTATATAAATAGATATCAGAGTCTATTACTAAATATAATACATTTAATGTATAGTGTGGCCCAAATGTATACACAGAGCTGCTTCATTCTCATCATATATGATTTCAAAATATTTACCACCCACAACTAAGTGACTTAAGTCAACAACAGTTATTTTTTCATAAATCTGAGGTTTCCTGAGCTCAGCTGGGTGGATCTGTTTCATGTCAGCCAAGCTCACGTACTGTGGCTGCAGTGCCTGGGAAGGCCTCCTGCTGTGTAGGCCTCCCTCTTCTCTTGGCCTCTCATCATTTGGTAGTCTATTGTGAATTTTTTTACAGCATGGAGATTGGCTTCCTAGAGTTAAAGAGAAACTGTCAGACCTGGGGTCCGAACCAGCATAGCATCACCCCTGGAGAATTGTGTTCATCAAAGCAGAATAGGGCTGACTCAGATTCAAACAGATCTGCCTATCGATGGGAGGAATTGTTGTCAGCCACAGTTGCAGACAAACTATCATACCTAGTTCTCAGAACTTAAATGATACAAAGTGTAATTTCGAATGCATGGCTAATGACAGAGACTCAAACAGTTGATCAGTTAAATAATATTTGTGTTGGTATGACTGTATGTGTGTGTAGGTGGGTGGTGGTAGAAAACACATAAACATATAAAAGGCTCAAGATTTCCAAAATCAAAGCAGTTTGTGGGACATTTAACATGAAGACAAAATCCTGTTGGATCCCTAGGAGCCTTCATGTGTCCTAGCATTGCTTACTAACTATTGTGCCTGACTCTTAAGTTATAAGTAGCAGGATTATCTAATTACATGTATACTCTGTTCCAGTAGATGAAGAAATACTTAACTCATTACGGAAATTTTATAGGAAAAAAGGGGGCCACTTTGAAGGAAAAAAAAAAACATTTTGGAGTCAAAGGAATACATTTTAATTAAGGAGAATTCACTTATGAATAATAGTTTATTTCCCATCCATATCAGGGAAATAATGTGTCGTCTCTAATTTTTTACAGTTTATTAACTTAAGCACAGGCCTGCACACATAGTAGATACTGGGTAAATGACTGCTTGTTAAAATCAGGCCATGAGCAGAAGCTAGGGGGATGTGGATGTTCTCATTCCATCCAAAGGCACATTTCCTATTCTATAAAGATTAAACTTAGAGCTTCTAAAAATATTAACAATAGCCTTTTACACAGAAGTGATGGTACCTGGGTGGTTTAATTACCTTTTGTTCTCATTAACTAGAGGCAGATATTCAGGGCCCATAGCACAGAGCCAAGGAAGTGATATTAGTCATGGTTTTGTTCCAGGTCATGGGAGAGAAAATTGGGTTAATGAGAAGGCATGGGGATTGAGCACCATAAGCCACGGTGGAGCGCACCAAATAAAGAGGATCTGACTGTGAGTGGTCATGTGCATGCTTGAGTGCTTCATCTTGTCCACCTCTTTGTGACTCTTTGGGCTGCAGGCCATCAAGCTCCTCTGTCCATGGGGTTTTTCAGGCAAGAATACTGAAGTGGGGTGCGATTTCATTCTCCAGGGGATCTTCCCAACCCAGGGATCAAACATGCGTCTCCTGCAAGGTAAAGAGTCATTGCAGGTGGATTCTTTACCCGCTGAGCCATCAGGGAAGCCCAAGTAATAGGATGAGGAGGAGCAAATGCACATTCTGAAACACCGAGGGTTTGTTACGCAGTTTCCAACCAAGTAGACAGAAGGTACATTCTTGCTGGAAGAAAGACAGTCCTCTTGGAGAAATCAGCTCATCTTTGACTGTTTAACACCGCGGATGTTGAGGAATGCCCTGGAAGTAAAGTTCAGCTGGCATTTAAACCACTGGCTGTGTCTGTAGAATCTGCCTTCTCTAAGAATAGCCTTAGAAGTCTCTATAGATTGGCTCCAACCTTAAAGAGAAATGTCACACTCAGTGTTCATGACACTTGTTTCTCCAGTCTCTTGGACCTGTCCAGTGATGGGAAACACTCTCACATTATAGGGTGTAGTTAATTTAAAATGAAGTTTCTGAAATCAGAAAAGCTTACTTGAATACTGGACTCACAGTTTATCAGCAGGGCTTTCCTTGAATAAATGACTTAATGTCTCTGAACTTCTGTCTGAAAAATGCTGATGGTGGGGAGAAGATAGTGTTTACATCACAAGGCTGATGGGGGATTAAATGAAGTAATGAAGAGAAAGCATTTATCAGGGTCCCTGACCCATATCCAGTCCTCTGTACACTTTGTTAGTAACTTTTCAGTTCATCTTTACAAATGTCTAACATTATCTTTCCATTGAAATAGCAACACTGAAAGTATTTTGCATTCTTATCTCCTTAGATGTTTGTAATAGTTCTGGTAGGAATCATCATTGTCATAAGTCTTCCAATGAGAAGCTAGTTTCTCCGTGTGCTTCCCCTTTCTCTTACAGACAACAACAACAAAAAAAATGCAATTTTATCTTGGTAGCAAAGCTTGGTAGACGAACCTGGTGTTGGACAAAATAGTGCACACCTCACCTGTTTCCTGTCCCCTTGCACCAGGTCCTCCTGACACCTCCAATCCTAGATGTCGAGAAATGACCAGATATTTCTCAGTATCTTCACTTGGCAAAGTAAAGACTCTGCCAACAGCCACTGCATTTTGGGGAGATGGCCTTTGAGTTCCCTCTCCTGGGGGGTTTAATACCTTGACTCCAAGGGCACTAAGACTTTTCTCACCAAACAATTCCAGGCATCAGAGAGCAGGTACAGGTAAGCTCTGTGGTCATTAAAGTTCATAACATGTGGACTTCCCTGGTGGCTCAGTGGTAAAGACTCTCCCTGCCAATGCAGGAGACACAGCTTCGATTCCTGGGTCGGAAAGATTCCCTGGAGAAGGAAATGGCAACCCACTCTAGCATTCTTGCCTGGGAAATCCCATGGGCAGAGGAGCCTGGTGGGCTGCAGACTATGGAGTCGCAAAGAGTTGGACAGGACTTAGCAGCTGAGGATGCACATGGTATGTTCTACTTACTTGGGTAATATTCCCTTTTCCTAGGTATCTGCAGGCCAGAGGAAAGTTCTGGCTACTTAGCAGCTACAATTTTACTAGAGAAGAAGCCTAGAATATTTAGACAGGAACATATTTTCATGGAAGGTGGGAAGATCATATCTTAGAATCAAGGACTATTAGCCCTGGGAGGGAATCAGTCCAAACTTCTCATCCTTCCAGAAGGAATTGAATTGGGTTGGGATTTAACCTCAAGTTAAATATACATTGTACTCAAAGTCAGAGAGACTGAATGTCAGGACCCAGGATCCCTAGTCCAAGAGCCTGAGATTCCAGACCTGGAGGTCATCACTGATCAAAAAACCCGCCCTCCCTTTGGAATGATTTAAACTCCCCGAGCTAGTGAATAGCAGATGGGTCTCTTTTTCTGAAACTACTTCCAAAATACATAGGTTTCATTCCCTCCAAAGGTAATCCTATATGCATGCACAGTTGGAGGAGTTCTCTTTAATAAAGAGCACTGAAAGTTAGAAAGCCTTAACCTTGCTCAGCAACCAGAGCCTGCATGGCCTGGTGGCTGGCCCAAGACAGGTCACTCTCTCTCTGTTGCAGGTTGTTCAAGCCACCCTGCCTTCTGCACAGAAGCAAGAGGCAACAGAAATGTGAACATGTTCATAGATTTATTTCACATAATTTAAGCAAGGTTGGAGTCAACAACCTGAATTTAATTACCGTCCTGACAGTTGGGAAGCAATTAATCCTCCTCTCTCCCTCCCTTCCTCTGCCCAGCTTCAAAGTGTCATTTCTTTTCCCTGCTCCCTCTCGTACTAATTAGAAACATGCTGTAGGGTGAAAGGTGACCAGTGTGAAGCTAGCACCAGGTCACCAAAGCCCCTTTGTTAGGAGGGAGTGCTCACTGTTTAAGGAGGCTGCTTCTAAACATAGGAACATCTGCTTCTGGGAAGGAGAGCTGGGTGTGGAGCTGGCTTCAAGGTCCAATGCTTCCTACCTGCTCCACAACTCGAGCAAGTCCCTTGACATCTCTTTGTATGTCCTCCACATTTCAGAGTCAAGGACTCCCAACTTTTCTATTGCCCAGTATCCATGAGAGCGTAAAATAAAAGTGAACATGCTTAGAGCAGTCAAAGCACCATCCAAGTATATGAGATGAACCTGATATCTTTATCATCTTGGCCACCATAGCAAAACACCACAGGCTGGGTAGCTTAAGCAACAGAGATTTATTTTTCATAGTTCTAGAGGCTTGGAAGTCCAAGTTCAAGGTCTTGACTGCCTTTTCCATATGTCCGTACAGACCTTTTCTCTATGTGGTTATGAGATATATCTCTTTCTCTTCTTAGAAAGCATTTTTAAAAATTGTATTAGGACCTCACTCTTATGATCTCATTGAATTTTATGTACCCCCTAAAAGCCCTATCTCCCAATACAGCCATACTGAGGCTTTAATAGATAAATTTTGGATGAACACACTTATGTTCATCAGTTCAGTTCAGTTCAGTCACTCAGTCGTGTCCGACTCTTTGCAACCCCATGAATTGCAGCACGCCAGGCCTCCCTGCCCGTCACCAACTCCTGGAGTTCACTCAGACTCACATCCATCGAGTCAGTGATGCCAACCAGCCATCTCATCCTCTGTTGTCCTCTTCTCCTCCTGCCCCCAATCCCTCTCAGCATCAGAGTCTTTTCCAATGAGTCAACTCTTCGCATGAAATGGCCAAAGTACTGGAGTTTCAGCTTCAGCGTCATTCCCTCCAAAGAAATCCCAGGGCTGATCTCCTTCACAATGGACTGGTTGGATCTCCTTGCAGTCCAAGGGACTCTCAAGAGTCTTCTCCAACACCACAGTTCAAAAGCATCAATTCTTCGGCCCTCAGCCTTCTTCACAGTCCAACTCTCACATCTATACATGACTACTGGAAAAACCATAGCACCTGAAAAAAGGCTCTCTTTAGATTAAGCCATAAACTAGATTTAGAGATCCGGAACCCAGAAATATAGAGGATGCCAACTTCTTAAGCAGTGTATTTAAATGTGGGAGTAAGTTTTTACACACTGTTCTCTCTTGTCCAATTGTCCCTTTCCTTCAGCAGTGTCTTTCTAGCAGAAATGGTGGGCTCTGCTTTGGCCCTGGGGCCAGATTCTTGAGAGCAGTGAAGAGAGATTCCAAAACCCAAGGTCAAGGGCCCAATATTACCTCCTTCATGGTTCCCTCCAATGTGGGATTGAGCATCTGTGATTCCTCCTAGGTTCTAGATTCCTAGATATTTGTTTCAATCATCAAAAAAAGATAAAGCTGAATAACTTTGGAATTAAAGGTGGGAGAGATTAATCATCCCAGGTGAGCTATAGAGGAAAAGTGACTTTTCCATGTCACTGGCTGGTTAGATATCAAAATGGGGCTAAAACCAAAACTTAACTGAATCCCAGGAGGAATTTTAGGTTGGTAATTAGGCTCTTCTATTATTCCCTTCTCCTATTTAAAGATGATTATGGCCCTACATCACATTGCATTAGCTGGATTGCTCTTTCCTGATGTGGACTACTTGTAGAGGCACAAAAAATGAGAATAATTCAGCTTAAATATACCCTTCTTTTCTCCAAGTGCTTTCTTTCCATCTGGGTTGCATTTCTTACCCAAACCAGCATGCTGTTCCCTACCCACCTTCAATGTATCATTTGATTTCTGAAAAACCATTNAAGAACACCCAGGACTGATCTCCTTTAGAATGGACTGAGATTCTCAAGAGTCTTCTCCAACACCACAGTTCAAAAGCATCAATTCTTCAGCACTCAGCTTTCTTCACAGTTCAACTCTCACATCCATACATGACTACTGGAAAAACCATAGCCTTGACTAGCCAGACCTTTGTTGGCAAAGTAATGTCTCTGCTTTTGAATATGCTGTCTAGGTTGGTCATAACTTTTTTTCCAAGGAGTAAGCATCTCTTAATTTCATGGCTATAGTCACCATCTGCAGTGATTTTGGAGCCCAAAAATATAAAGTCTGACACTGTTTCCACTGTTTCCCTATCTATTTCCCATGAAGTGATGGGACCAGATGCCAAGATCTTCGTTTTCTGAATGTTGAGCTTTAAAGCCAACTTTTTCACTCTCCTTCTTCACTTTCATCAAGAGAATGAATGGATGAAATGGAAGTAGCAATGAAACCAGAATTAGAAGGGACTGAACTTCTGAAATACTTTTAAATACTTCTGAATACTTTTAAAGCAGAAATGCTTTAAAAAGAAAAAGTAAAAAGCACTTGTGCTTTATCCGAAGTTCAGTCCCTTCTAATTCTGATTCCAATGCTACTTTCATTTCATCTATAGTTACTCCTCCACGGAAGTCTTGAACTCTCAAAGTCGCCCATCAAGTGCAAATCAACAACCTCTTCCTGTGAGTCGTGAGTACTCTTCATGGCATCTAGAATGGTGAATCCTTTCCAGAAGGTTTCAAATGGCCTTTGCCAGCTCCATCAGAGGGATCACTATTTATAGCAGCTATAACTTTATGGAAAGTCTTCCCTTGTGACTCAGCTGATAATTCGGGAGACCCTGGTTCAATTCCTGGGTTGGGAAGATCCCCTGGAGAAGGGAAGTGCTACTCTTGTATTCTGGCCTGGAGAATTCCACGGACTGTATAATCCGTTGGGTTGCAAAGATTTGGACACGACTGAGTGACTTTCACTTTCATCTAGTAGATGGGCTTCCTAGGAGTTTGGTAGCTCAGCTGCAGGGAGTCCACCTGCAATGCAGGAGACCCTAATTCAATTCCTGGGTCGGGAAGATCCCCTGGAGAAGGGATAGGCTATCCACTCCAGTATTCTTGGGCTTCCCTGGTGGTTCAGCTGGTAAGGAATCTGCCTGCAGAGTGGGAGACCTGGGTTTGATCCCTGGGTTGGGAAGATCCCTGAAGAAGGGAAAGACCACCTACTCCAGATTGAGTGACTTTTACTTCACTTACTTTGTGAAATGCACGTTTTAAGTAATAAGACTTGAAAATTTAAATAACTCCTTGATCCATGGGCTGCAGAATGGATGCTGATTTGTGTACTTAGTCACTCAGTCATGTCTGACTCTTTGCTTCCCCACTGACTGTAGTCCACCCGTCTCCTCTGTCCATGGGATTTTTCAGGCAAAAATACTGGGGTGGGTTGTCATTTCCTCCTCTAGTGGATCTTCCCTACCCAGGGATCGAACCCCAGTCTCCCATGTCTCCAGAAATGCAGGTGGATTCTTTACCTGCTGAGCCATCAGAGAAGCCTGGATGCTGTATCAGCAGGCATGAAAATAACACGAATCTTATGCATCTCCCTCAGAGCTCATAGGTGACCAGGTGCATTGTCAGTGAGAAGTCATATTTTGAAAGAAATCTCTTTTTCTTCTATGCAGCAGTTCTCAAAGTTAGGCTTAACATATTCAGTAAACCATGTTGTAAAGAGACATGCTGTCATCTAGGCTTCATTGTTCCCTTTATAGCACACAAACAGGGTAATTTTAAGGTAAATTCTTAAGGACCCTGGGGTTTTTGAAATGGTAAATGGACGTTGTTTTTCAGTCAGGAGCTTCCTTAGACCCCAACAAGGATCAGTTTGTTCTAGGAAGCTCTGAAACCAGGCAATGACTTCTCCTCTCTAACTATGAAAGTCCTAGATGGCATCTTCTTCCAGTTGAGACTGTATGTCTACACTGAAAATCTGTTCTTTCATGTAGCTTCCTTCATTAATAGTCTGAGTTGTATCTGGTTAACTTGTGTCAGCTTCCATCAATACTTCAGCCCTTGCTGCACCACTTTGTACTATGATGTTACAGAGATGGCTTTCTTTTCTTAGATCTCTGAATCAAACTCTGCCAGCTTCAAACTTTTCTTCTGCAGCTTCTGCACTTCTCCCAGGCTTGGAGGTACCCCTCGTCCAAGTTAAGGAGCAGCCATGAAGAGACAACCCATGCCCAAGGTAAGAGAAACCCAAGTAAGATGGTAGGTGATGCAAGAGGGCATCAGAGGGCAGACACACTGAAACCATACTCACAGAAAACTAGTCAATCTAATCACACTAGGACCACAGCCGTGTCTAACTCAATGAAACCAAGCCATGCTTGCAGGGCAACCCAAGGCGGGAGGGTCATGGTGGAGAGGTCTGACAGAACGTGGTCCACTGGAGAAGGGAATGGCAAGCCACTTCAGTATTCTTGCCTTGAGAACCCCATGAACAGTATGAAAAGGCAAAATGATAGGATATCAAAAGAGAATCTCCCCAGGTCGTTAGGTGCCCACTATGCTACTGGAGATCAGTGGAGAAATAACTCTAGAAAGAATGAAGGGATGGAGCCAAAGCAAAAACAATACCCAGTTGTGCATGTGACTGGTGATAGAAGCAAGATCCGATGCTGTAAAGAACAATATTGCATAGGAACCTGGAATGTCAGGTCCATGAATCAAGGCAAATTGGAAGTGGTCAAACAAGAGATGGCAAGGGTGAACGT
>SJYX01016133.1:19100-84730 GCA_006410675.1 Oreotragus oreotragus
CTCATAGGTGACCAGGTGCATTGTCAGTGAGAAGTCATATTTTGAAAGAAATCTCTTTTTCTTCTATGCAGCAGTTCTCAAAGGTAGGCTTAACATATTCAGTAAACCATGTTGTAAAGAGACATGCTGTCATCTAGGCTTTATTGTTCTCTTTATAGCACACAGACAGGGTAATTTTAAGGTAAATTCTTTAGGGCCCTGGAGTTTTTGAAATGGTAAATGGATGTTGTTTTCAGTCATGAGTTTCCTTAGACCCCAACGAGGATCAGTTTGTTCTAGGAAGCTCTGAAACCAGGCACTGACTTCTCTTCTCTAGCTATGAAAGTCCTAGATGGCATCTTCTTCCAGTTGAGACTGTATGTCTACCTTGAAAATCTGTTCTTTCGTGTAGCTTCCTTCATTAACAGTCTGAGTTGTATCTGGATAACTTGTGTCAGCTTCCATCAATACATCAGCCCTTGCTGCACCACTTTGTACTATGATGTTACGGAGACAGCTTTCTTTTCTTAGATCTCCTGAATCAAACTCTGCCAGCTTCAAACTTTTCTTCTGCAGCTTCCGTACTTCTCCCAGGCTTCATAGAATTATAGAGAATTAGGTCCTTGTTTCAGATTAGGTTTTAGCTTAAGGGAATGCTGTGGCTGCTTTGCTGTTCTATCCAGGCCACTAAAACCTTTTCCATGTCAGCGATAAGGCCTTTTCACTTTCTTATCACATGTGTGTTTACTGGCGTAGCGTTCTTAACTTCCTTTAAGGACTTTTTCTTTGCTTGCACAGCTTGGCTAACTGGCACAAGAGGCTTAGATTTTGGTCTCTCTCGATGTTTTACATGCATTCCCAGATGGTGCAGTGGTAAAGAACCCACCTGCCAATGCAGGAGACATAGGAAACGTGGTTTCGGTTGCTGGGTTGGGATGATCGCCTGGAGGAAGAAATGGCAACCCACTCCAGTATTCTTGCCTGGGGAATCCCATGTACAGAGAAGCCTGGTGGGTTACAGTCCATGGGGTCACAACAGTCAGACACGACTGAGCACAACGCAACACTCACTAAGCTTAATCATTCTAGTTTTTTACTTGAAGTGACAGATGTGAGACTCTTCCTTTCACTTGAACACTTACAGATCATTGAAGGGTTCTTAATTGGCCTAATTTCAACATTGTGTCTCAGGGGATAGGGAGGCCTGAGGGGAGAGGGGGAGAGATGGGGGAACAGCCACTTGGTGGAGCCACCAGAACACATGTAACATTTATCAATTAAGTTCTGTATTGTGTGGGCATGGTTTGTGGTGCCCCAAAACAATGACAATAGTAACAAGAAAGATCACTGGTTACAGATCACCATGACAAATATGACAACAATGAAAAAGTTTGAAATATTGTGAGAATTTCAAAATGTGACATGAAGATATGAATTAAGCCAATGCAGCTGGAAAAATGGTGCCTCTAGACTTGCTCTATGCAGAGTTGTCTCAAACTTTCAATTTGTAAAGCTGCATGAGTGTATGCTGAGTCATGTCCGACTCTTTGTGACCCCAGGGACTGCAGTCCACCGGGCTCCTCTGTCCATGGAATTTTCTCAGCAAGAATACTGAAGTGGATGGCCATTTCCTCTTCCAGGGGATCTTCCTGACCCAGAAATCAAACCCATGTTTCCTTTGTCTCTTAGCTTCCATGTGGATTCTTTACTGCTGACTCACTGGGGGATTTGTAAAAATGCAGTATCTGCAAAATGCAGTAAAGCAAAGTGCATTCAACAAGGTATGTGTATATAGCTGCCTCTGTAGAGAATGGATGAAGGCACGAGTATAGGACTGTCAACATCCCTCTTCCTCTTCCTAATAAGCTTTTCCCAGTGTTGGCTGGTTGGGTGTGAGGCAGTGTAGACCCCTCCCCACTCTCTCCATGTGAAGGTCCTGCAGCTTAGAATCTGTGTCTTATTTATATTTTAGGCTCAGTCCCTGCAGGCTCTGATGCTTAACATCTTTTTGATTAAATGAAACTGCTTCCCTGTTTAAACGGTTACCTCTGATAGACAAGTCTTCCTTCTGGCTAAATGAAATGTCTTCCTAGTTGTATATTAAATGCAGTTTTCTTCTCCGTGTGCATGGAGACCATCTGACAGCCGCCACTTCTTGCGACTCTTCTGGTATCTGAAGGCAGGCATCATCACCCTCGCATTCTATTTCTCTGGATTAGAAAGCCTCAATGCAGCCGCTGTTTCCCAATGGTGATTCTGTGATCCAACAGTCGGGTCATTTCTCCAATTCCTTTTCATCCCTCTTCAGACTGGCAGGCCAAAGATGCAAGCCGAGTCTGGAGGAGGGACCCCTGGCTGGTATGTCTACCTCCTTATCTCTCAGCTCAGCCCGTTCATCTTCTTTCTGGACACGTTTCTGGCTCATTCCGCTTGCTGCCCATTGTGGTCCCTGTGGGCTTTTATTCTCTCTCTCTCTCTTTTTTTTTTTTTTGCAGGTCATGGACCCGCTTGTATCTGTGGCTTTTCTTTGTTTTGGTTACAGTCTGATATCTTATACTTAAAGCCTCTTAAAAGGCATCCTTTGATTTCGTGGTTTGTTGAATTCCAGGTTTACTTGACAAATTATATTGTGGAATTTTAGCAGGTCTGCCCAAATCTTCACAAACTATACTAATTGCTGCTAGTAAGTGATTGTTACACATTTGTTTGAGGCATTATTCTAGGGCTGCTCTCTCTGACACAGTAGCCACTAGCCACATGTAGCTATTTAAAACTAAATCATTAAGGCTAAATAAAACTTAAAATTCGGTTTCTCTAGCCGCATTTCAAGTGCCCAGTGGTGACGTGGGGCTAGGGGCTGCCATAGTGGGCACACAGATACACATTTTCCTTATTGCAGAGCATTTTACTGGATGGCGTGGTCCAGGAGGAATTCCAGCAGTTTTGGTAGCAGAAAGTGGCCGCATTTATGACCTCAAATCATACAGTGTGAGATACTGAAGTCTTGTAATTCTTAGTATTCTTACTTTTTGGATTTCCTTCCCATTTAAGTCACCACAGAGACTTGAGAAGAGTTTCCTGTGTTTATACACTTGTTTCTCATTAATTATTAATTTTATACATAGTATTGATGGTGTTCTAAGTCAATCCCAATCTTCCAGTTCATCTCATTCCCCCCCTCCCATATGAATCTATACATTTGTTCTCTATGTCTGTGTCTCTATTTCTGCTCTTAAAATGAGACTTTTCCATATCCATTTTTTCAGATTCCACACATATGCACTAAATACTTACTTTTCCTCATTGGTTTAAATTTGATACTTTTCATGCAACTTATCGGTACAACATGTAATGTGCGTACAGTGCAGGTGTATATTGCGTCCAAACTTCTTTTCAGCAATGGTGTGCAGTCCGGGAGTGTCAAGGTCCTGCTGACCATTGGCTGTACACGCTGAGACGTTCCTCTGGTGAAAGGATTTTCATGTTTGCCTTCCCCTAACCTGTGCTAGGAGAAGGCAATGGCACCCCACTCCGGTACTGTTGCCTGGAAAATCCCATGGACAGAGGAGCCTGGGAGGCTGCCGTCTATGGGGTCGCACAGAGTCGGACACGACTGAAGCGACTTCACTTTCACTATGAAGAGCAAGGGTACGGGAGGAGTCATTTATGGAACAGCTCTCTGCTGCCACCTCGGAAGGGTGATCCCCTTCACCTCCCTAAAACACCCCTGTCAGGTGCTTGGCTGGGCACTTTACTTCTTGATCTGTTTCTTTTTATTGGTGTGTAGTTGCTTTACATTGTTGTGTTAGTTTCAGCTGGACAGCAAAGTGAATCAGCCGTATGTTTACATCTAACTCCCTCCTTTTTGGATTTCCTTCCCATTTGGGTCACCACGGAGCATGGAGTGGAGTTCCTGGTGCTCTACAGCAGGTTTTCACTGGTTATCTGCTGTGTGTAAGGTAGTGTGTATATATCAGTCCCAATCTCCCAATTCACACCCCCCTTCCCTCTTTGATGTCCATATGTTTGTTCTCTATGGCTGTGTCTCTATTTCTGCTTTAAAATAGGTTCATTTTGAACTTTATGGTATCTATTAAGTATCTCCATAAGGTATGGAGATTCAGAAAAATTTACCATGACCTGCACCCATCGTAGATCCAGAATGTGAATCCTTGACATTGGAACCTAAACTCCGTACTCTTGATCACAACTGTCTTGCTACCACTGCAAATGAAAGGGTCTTTTGAAACGCTTCGAACCTAAACTCCGTACTCTTGATCACAACTGTCTTGCTACCACTGCAAATGAAAGGGTCTTTTGAAACGCTTCCAACACAGTCTATGATTTTGAATGGCAGAATGGCATAGGGCAAGACCATATCTTCCTGTCTTCTTTTCTACATCTGGGGGAGGAGGATTCAGTGTGAACCTGACACATTTTTTATTCAGAAAACTCAAGGTCATGATTATTATTTCTAATCATGAATATGCACAAAACAGCATGAGAGCAGAGACTATTTTTTTTCCCATAGATATTCTCAATGTCCAGAAAAATTCTTTTTTTTGTGTGTGTATTTATTTTTTTACACGAACTCCCAAACATGAACCCCCCTCCCACCTCCCACCCTTTACTCTTAGTAGGCAATAAATATTTATTGAGTAAATGCTGATAAGTCAATGAAAGATTTAGCATCACAGAAGATTGTTCCATGTCTAAAAGGAGCTGTGTATGTTTTGGGGATTTTTTAATGTCGTCAGACAAATTCAATGCAGCAAGTTCCTGCAATTGCCACCTAAGCAGGGAAAACATGGCTTCATAAATCAGCACCATCAATCATGGCAAATGTACCACTTTGAACCCCATTTCCAAGGTTTCCTGGGTGTTGTGTCCTTTGTGGACAATCACTTGTGGCCTCTTGTGACCACAAGGGGGCAGTGCATATTCACTCAAGCCAGAAGCTGAATTTGGACATAATGCTATCTGATAGTCTGTGTGTAGTCGTATTCCTCTGAGATGTCTTCATGGTGCTTACAAGTGCGGGAACGAGATTGCTTTCTAACTCCCTGTACTGCAAACAAATCGTGTGGCTGTTATTGTTTAATATTTAAATAGCTATGGCAAGAAGCATGTTCACTGCTTCTACAGGGCTGGCACTGATGTGACAGAAAGGTAGTAAGTAACTGGCCTTACCCATTTTGTTAGTCCTCTCGTCTTACTGGGGGTGAATTCCATCTGTATATGAAAGGCCGGTTCAGGCTTTATTCCATGGCCAGCACATTGGCCATAATTCTGGGAGTTATGACTTCTATTATTTTTCAGATAGAAAATGGAAGGCTAGAATCTCAGGGATATGAAGGACCTGTAATGTATGTCTAATTTCTTGGTCCTGCTGCAGCTCTCGGGGAAGGCAATGGCACCCCACCCCAGTACTCTTGCCTGGAAAATCCCATGGACGGAGTAGCCTGGTGGGCTGCAGTCCATGGGGTCGCTAACAGTCGGACAGACTGAGCGACTTCACTTTCACTTTTCTCTTTCATGCACTGGAGAAGGAAATGGCAACCCACTCCAGTATTCTTGCCTGGAGAATCCCAGGGATGGGGGAGCCTGGTGGGCTGCCGTCTATGGGGTCACACAGAGTCGGACACGACTGAGGTGACTTAGCAGCAGCAGCAGCAGCTGCAGCTCTTCTAGCAGCTGATCCCAAAATGCTTCATCCCGGCCCCTGGGCTCTGCCGTGGCCCATTCGTGAGCTTTTGAGGTATGGTGGAGGAGGAGCCCCCTCCCTTGTTGGTGAAGGATTGACTGTCCATTCTGAACTTGACATTTAGTCACCTTAGAATTATTTCCATTCTTTTCAAATAGAGGATAATTCTACTTATGTGACAGAGGTGTTTGGGGAATTGACTTTCACAGGCAGGATTTTGAAGTGATGTGAAGAATTAACCTTGTGATGAGATCATTAGACTGATGGGCCACTACTTTGCTTACAGTTGCCAGTATAGATGATAAATTGCTATCTGTGGCTGCTGGAGACGACTTAGTTTGACTTACCTGGCCTGTCTCCATTTGAGTTTGCCCTGTCTCCATGGAAATCTGTGTTTCCACAGTCTTCTTACTTTTCTGAAAATGTTTTTACAGTGTTTTTCTGGCATCCTGGAAACCCAGTCCTGGGACATAGGGCTGGCATATTGTGTAATTTCAGGGCATGATTCATGTTGCCTCTTGTGTAAGTGCCATCTCTTGAAGCACAGTTCCAACTGGAAGTGACTGGATTCTAGTGATGGTCCAGAGATGAGGTCCTATTCTTTTGTAAGATCTAACCAAACATATCTTAAGCTGGGACCTAGAAAATGCTCATTTTAAACAAGCATTCCAGATTAGTATGAAGGAAGTGATCAATGGACCACTCTTTGAGAAATACTGTAACATCCTAGAACATCCCTTTCAATACAGCAAGGGGATAAAAATAGACTAGAAAGCAGAACTCTAGTGATTCTTTAGTACTGATTCTGCCTCAGGTCCTGAGCTAAACATGTGTGGTCCTGTTATTTAACTTGTTTGAATTTAATCCAGTGTCTCTGTTCAACTATCAGGAGAAGAACCCAGAACCTCATTGATGATAAAATAATTCTTCTATAATCCAGTGGTCTCAGTGCTCAAAAATGCCTGTGATAACAGCTAGCCAGAGACCAAAACTGTACTGCTGGGGATTCTACTTCTCTTTATAGAGTATGTGCACATCCCCAGGACTCAACTCCGGCTGACTTTTGTCTTGGACAACCCTTTGTTGTCTGTCTGGAGTTTTCAAATGAAGCCAGAAAGATACATACTTTTTAATAGGACATTTCTCAACTTGTAAAAAAAAATCTCCTTTGACTTCACATTTATCAAAAATGCCAGGTAGGATGAACAGAACCCCTCTGTGGGCCAGGTGCAGATAATGGGTTACCAGTTTACAGTCCTGGTCTAGTCTTTGCCAGCCACTGTTGGTTTTGAGATGGAAGAGGTCTCCGATTGTGGTAGATTACAGGAAAGGATATTAACTGTGTGGTCTTGGCTAAAACCAAGTCAGGGAGACTTGGTTTTAGTTTCAGTTCTGTAGTTCATTAGCTCTGAGGCCTTGAGTCATTTGCTTCATCTCTCTGAGTATTAATATTTTATCTGAAAGGATAGATGGGATTAATGGTATCTTCTTCACAGAATTTCTACAAGGCTAAAGTGAAAGACTGTGTGTCAGCATTTTCCAGACTTGAGTAATTCACTAACAACCTTCGCAGTTTTTGCCACATCCAAGTAATACGTCTACTATTATTTCCTTAATATTTTTATTTTGGCTCATTTTTAGAAATCTAAAAAAAATCTATGTTGCTTTTATTCAAAGCATTAATATATATAGAAACATGAGTTAAATCACAGCCCTCCCCAATCACATGATAAATTAAATCTGAAACCATCTTAAAAGAGTTCAGTTGTGTGGCACTTTAGACTTCCAAAATCTTAAGGGCTTTCATAAGACTAAAATGTTTGTTAAATAAAATACAAATAAAGAACACAAGGTAGTCAGGTGGATCTTAGGAAGCATCACTATGAACAAACTAGTGAAGGTGATGGGATTCCAGCTGAGCTATTTCAAATCCTAAAGGATTATGCTGTGAAAGTGCTGCACTCAATATGCCAACAAATTTGGAAAACTCAACTGTGGCTACAGGACTGAAAGAGGTCAGTGTTCGTCCCAATCCCAAAGAAAGGCAATGCCAAAGAATGTTCAAACTACCGCACAACTGGACTCACCTCACATGCTAGTAAAGTAATGCTCAGAATTCTCTAAGCTAGGCTTCAACAGTACATGAGCTGAGAACTGCCAGATGTTCAAGTTGGATTTAGAAAAGGCAAAGAGGCCAGAGATCAAATGGCCAAGATCTGTTGCATCATAGAAAAGCAAGAGAATTCCAAAAAAAAAATCTACTTCTGCTTCATGACTACACTAAAGCCTTTGACTGTGTGGATCATGACAAACTGTGGAAAATTCTTCAAAAGATGGGAATACCATAACACCTTACCTGCCTCCTGAGAAATCTGTATGCAGGTCTTAAAGGAACAGTTTGAACCTGATATGGAACCGTGGACTGGTTCCAAATTGGGAAAGGAGTATGTCAAGGCTGCATATTGTCACCCTGTTTATTTAACTTATATGCATCATGTGACATCATGTGAAATGCCAGACTGGATGGAGTATAAGCTGGGATCAAGACTGCTGGGAGAAATATCGATAACCTCAGATATGCCTGTGATACAACCCTTATGGCAGAAAACTCAGAGGGACTAAAGAGGCTCTTGATGAAAGTGAAAGAGGAGAGTGAAAAAGCTGGCTTTAAACTCAACGTTCAAAAAACTAAGATCATGGCATCTACTCCCATCACTTTATGGCAAATAGGTGGGGAAAGAATGGAAACAGTGAGAGACTTTATTTTCTTGGTCTCCAAAATCACTGCAGATGGTGACTGCAGCCATGAAATTAAATGACACTTACTGCTTAGAAGGAAAGTTATGACCAACCTAGGCAGCATATTAAAAAACAGAGATATCACTTTGCTGACAAAGGTCCATCTAATCAAAGCTATAGTTTTTCCAGTAGTCATGTATGGATGTGAGAGTTGGACCATAAAGAAAGCTGAGTGCTGAAAAATTGATGCTTTTGAACTGTGGTGTTGGAGAAGACTCGAGAGTCCCTTGGGACTTTAAAGAGATCCAACCAATCCATCCTAAAGGAGATCAGTCCTGGGTGTTCATTGGAAGGAATGATACTAAAGCTTTAACTCCAATACTTTGGCCACCTGATGTGAAGAACTGACTCCTTGGAAAAGACCCTGATGCTGGGAAATATTGAAAGCAGGAGAAGAAGGAGACGACAGAGGATGAGATGGTTGGATGGTATCATCAACACAATGGATGTGAGTTTGAGCAAGTTTTGGGAGTTGGTGATAGACAGGGAGGCCTGGCATGCTGCAGTCCATGGGGTCATAGAGAGACAGACATGACTGAGTGACTGACTGAATGAAAGGAGATGAGTGGGTATGCTAGCTTTAGCATAACTCTATAGTAAATTTTGACCATTAAGATCCCCTGGAGAAGGAAATGGCAATCCACTCCAGTATTCTTGCCTGGAGAATCCCATGGACAGAGAAGCTTAGTAGGTTACAGTCCACGGGGTCGCAGAGTCGGACACGACTGAGTGACTTCACCTCACCTCACCTCACCTCACTTTTCACTTATGAAGTTGGTGTTTAANCTCCAGTATTCTTGCCTGGAGAATCCCATGGACAGAGAAGCTTAGTAGGTTACAGTCCACGGGGTCGCAGAGTCGGACACGACTGAGTGACTTCACCTCACCTCACCTCACCTCACTTTTCACTTATGAAGTTGGTGTTTAAAGTAGCAGGGCTCAGTTTCTTCTCTTCTCTTTTTTTTCCATTTCAACTTGGTGTTTGCACTTCATCTTCTACCTTTAATAAAAAGCAACATAGAGTTTGTAAAATCCAATAACTTAGGATGTGTATAATATTGTAGATTTCATTCCACATTGATGTGTGCATTAATAAACATTTCAGGTTTTTAGCATCTCGTTTTAGCGTTAAGTCAATGAACAGCAATATCTTAGAATGGATTTTTGTATTACATGGTTGGTGACTCTATTACAGTTCATTTCCTAAAGCTGACTCTGGTAGTATTTATTCAACAAAACTGTACTAAGTGTATATATTAGACATTGGAGATATAGCAGAGAACAAACCACAGCGTTGGTCCTTCGGTCTGGTAGGGAAAACAGGTAATTGAGAATAATATATTTAATTTATCAAATGGTGATAAATGCTGTGGAATAAATAGCAAGATGGGAAGAGAGTGAGAGTAGGGACTGGTTGCTCTTTCAGAATTATTCATTTGGGACATGTTAATCTTAATACCCTACTATTTTATTATAACGTGAATCAGGTGAGCTAGTAGCTCAGGATGTTATTTAGGAGGAGAGCAGCCCGGGGAGAGAAGGAGGTATGCACGCCTTGATGTGGGTGCTTGGTGTGTTTGTGGAAGAGCGGAGAAGCCAGAACAGCAACAGGAGGTGAACAGGAGAGACAGGATGTAGGGCTTCCCTGCTGGCTCAGAAACTTCCCTGCTGGCTCAGATGGTAAAGCGTCTGCCTGCAGTGCAGGAGACCCAGGTTCAATCCTTGGCTCAGGAAGAACCCCTGGAGGAGGAAGTGGCAACTCACTCCAGTATTAATGCCTGGAGAATCCCATGGACAGAGGATCGTGGTGGACTACAGACCATGGGGTTGCAAGAGTCAGACATGACCTAGCAACTAAACCACCATACAGGCAACCTTTAAAAAAAAAAAACTGAGTGAATGGGAGGACTTTGAGGGAATCTGAGCAAAGGAATGACATCATTTTAGGATTTTGAACCATCTCTCTGGCTATTACATGGAAAAGAGATTGTAGGGGGAAAAGAATAGAAAATGGAGACTGTCACCATTGTCACAGTCCAGTGAGGGATGATGGTGGCTTGGACTAAAGGGACAGCTTTAGGGTCAGATTCTGGACACCTTTTAAAAGTAGAGCAGATAGAGCAAGTGTCATTAAGAAAGTTAGGAGTCAAGAGAATCCCAAGCTTTTCAAGAATTGGTAAGAGCATGAGGAATAATAAAGTTTTGATTTACTGAAATTTGCATCTTTCTTGAGTCTTTCATATTTTCCTTATCTGCAGGGCTTCTTCTGTAGAGCATCCTGATATAGTTTACTTCTCCAGGTGGCAAAGGACAGTTAAAAATCCATGCCTCCTTAGGCAAATGCTTTTGGACATTGCCCATTTTTGTTCCAAAGGCAAAACCATCCATTGAAGATCTCAAAATAGGCAAGGGATGATGCTTCCCTCTGATCCTGGTTCTTCTCTACTTTGCCTTTAGCTGTAATAATGCACAACCCAAAGGCTGAATATCAGGTAAAACCATTCAACTCCAATTGAGTTATTTCTATTTTTCTTCCCCAGTTTTTTATTTCCATAAACCTAATCATCCACTATTTCCTGGCCCAATTCCTGGACGTCAGTCAGGGCTCTGTCTTCTTTCTCTTCCATTAAATACCATACACTTTTACACTTTTCATATTAATAACAAGCTTACTAATATGTCCACATCAACTCTTAAGTTAGTCGTGTTACCTTCTTTTAGAGTTGAGGCAACAGAGGTTTGGAGACTTGCCTTGAGTTAATCAAGCCTCAGAAATGGCAATGGTGATATTTGAAGTTGGGAGCAGTCGATTGAGTTGATTGCCAGTGCCAGCCCTTAAATGCGTTCCTGTTCTGCTTTTGCTGTATCACATTAGCAGTAGTCACTTTCTTCCCACTCCACTGCTTCCATTAGCTTCCATGAAGATGTTATTTTAAAGAAAAAAGATATTTCTAGAGTGGGAGGACTGCCTCCACTGTTCAGCCTCCTTTGAATGCCTCAGCATTTCTGGGTCTTATTTTTTCCTGAAATACTGATATTCAAATATTATCACTGATCTCCCTAAATTCTCGTCTCCTTTGTGAAGGCTTCCCACCTTTTCCCTCTTATGGTACTTAATCAGTTCTGTGATAATACTTAAGAGTCTGCCTCTGGTAACGTTGATACTAGCACAGCAGCACTTGGTATTGCAGTTTGCTATTAGTGTCTATTTTCTGATTAGATGTGAGCTCCTTGAAGCTGGGCCTATCTCTTTCTATTCTTCCTAGCCCAGCCAGCATTGGTCCTTACTGTATTTAATTCTTTGAGCATAAAGATATGATGTGTCTTATATTGGCTTTCAAGTTCCTAGCAAAAGTCCAGATACAAGTGGACATTAAATATATCTCCAAGAACAATGAGGAAAAAGGAGAGCTGCTACTTCTCATAGTTCCTTCTTAAAAAAAAAAAAAAAAGGGAATGATCAGCTTGTCTAGCTTTTGCAGCCTTGTGAATTTCCCTTCATATGGAAGACTTAGATTTTCGTCAAATGAGATTTGCTAAGAGGCACATAAGGCTTGTTGAGGTTCAGCTTACTCTTTCGGGCAGCAAAGGCCAAGTCAGCAGGGAGACTCCTGCCACCCACCCCCAGCCTGCTGCAGACTTCATGCAGTTTCATTTGCCTTCTTCTGGCCAGCCATCCCAATCCTAAGCTTACATAAAAATTCACCCCTCTGGCATTTGATGAATAAAACAACTCCTTGGCCAGAGCACAAGCTTTCCATGTACTGAGATTTCCTCCTCGGTGGGGCACCATTCCATTGCAGTGCCTATCAGCAATTAGACCTATGCCCCTCGCTCACCCGGAGAGTCTTTGCAGCAGGAGACAGTGAGGCAGGACGACAGGAAGACCAGACTTGAAACCAGGAGATGTGGCTGGACTCTGCAGTCTCTCTGAACATTCTGCCTCTGCAAAACGGGAATAAAAATTACTTCGATAAATAACCCCTCGATTGCCTCTGGAATCAAATGAGAGAGGACTTGTGAGACTGTTCTCTAATCATAGGATGTGATTCACAGAAGAATACTGAAACGATCTCATTTTTCAGACTGGCCATTAGTAAAATGAAGCGGAGAGGAGGTGCGCAGTCCCCAGTTCACGGGAATGGCCCAATGCCGCCAAAGCAGTTTCTGCTCTTATTGTCTAAGTGGTTGTAGCCTATTTTCTTGATTTAACTCTGCCAGGCAGATGATATCATTTGTAGACATAATAATTATTACCATGTTTGAGTGTTCTGGATAGATTGCTCATTTAATGATTTTAATAGCACCTTCTTCCTTCTCCCTCTTTTTTTCCCCCTTGTCCTTTTTATTTTAAAACTGAGGGAATTTATACCAAGAGAGGTTATAATCAAATTCCTTAAACTAACATAGCTTATAAGTAATGGTGCTGCTCAAGAGTACCTATACTTTTTGGCTATGAAGTATTGGCTCTTGATGACATGTAACTGTGCCAAAAGGAAACGCAACACAGTTGTCTAGCTGAAATAATTCTAGAATGCTCTGTTAATAATCTGCCTTTGATCTGTGAAGTAGAGAAGACATATTTTATTATCTTCATAAGTGAAGAGACTGAGGATTAGAGGCCTAAAATGATGTGACAAGAAACTGTGCTATTTCACAGAATTCTAGACCTCTTGAGCTCATCTTGTATAAACCTGTCATTTTAAAGAGGAAACTTTTTGCAGGGAGAAGGCATCATTTACTCATTGTTATATATTGCACTAGTAATAGCATCAGGATTAAAACATACTATCTTTTAATCACATTTATGAACAGATTGACTAGGTAAAGGGCACTATTTATAGTTACATGTCATATGATATTAATTGATGCCCACAATGTTAGAATGACTAACAGATCTTCTAATCCATCTTAACTCCTTGATTGTCTGCAAATATGGCCATTGGTTAGTTACTGGAGGAAATCCTTGCTATTATTTNAAAAAAAAAAAAAAAGGAATGATCAGCTTGTCTAGCTTTTGCAGCCTTGTGAATTTCCCTTCATATGGAAGACTTAGATTTTCGTCAAATGAGATTTGCTAAGAGGCACATAAGGCTTGTTGAGGTTCAGCTTACTCTTTCGGGCAACAAAGGCCAAGTCAGCAGGGAGACTCCTGCCACCCACCCCCAGCCTGCTGCAGACTTCATGCAGTTTCATTTGCCTTCTTCTGGCCAGCCATCCCAATCCTAAGCTTACATAAAAATTCACCCCTCTGGCATTTGATGAATAAAACAACTCCTTGGCCAGAGCACAAGCTTTCCATGTACTGAGATTTCCTCCTCGGTGGGGCACCATTCCATTGCAGTGCCTATCAGCAATTAGACCTATGCCCCTTGCTCACCCGGAGAGTCTTTGCAGCAGGAGACAGTGAGGCAGGACGACAGGAAGACCAGACTTGAAACCAGGAGATGTGGCTGGACTCTGCAGTCTCTCTGAACATTCTGCCTCTGCAAAACGGGAATAAAAATTACTTCGATAAATAACCCCTCGATTGCCTCTGGAATCAAATGAGAGAGGACTTATGAGACTGTTCTCTAATCATAGGATGTGATTCACAGAAGAATACTGAAACGATCTCATTTTTCAGACTGGCCATTAGTAAAATGAAGCGGAGAGGAGGTGCGCAGTCCCCAGTTCACGGGAATGGCCCAATGCCGCCAAAGCAGTTTCTGCTCTTATTGTCTAAGTGGTTGTAGCCTATTTTCTTGATTTAACTCTGCCAGGCAGATGATATCATTTGTAGACATAATAATTATTACCATGTTTGAGTGTTCTGGATAGATTGCTCATTTAATGATTTTAATAGCACCTTCTTCCTTCTCCCTCTTTTTTTCCCCCTTGTCCTTTTTATTTTAAAACTGAGGGAATTTATACCAAGAGAGGTTATAATCAAATTCCTTAAACTAACATAGCTTATAAGTAATGGTGCTGCTCAAGAGTACCTATACTTTTTGGCTATGAAGTATTGGCTCTTGATGACATGTAACTGTGCCAAAAGGAAACGCAACACAGTTGTCTAGCTGAAATAATTCTAGAATGCTCTGTTAATAATCTGCCTTTGATCTGTGAAGTAGAGAAGACATATTTTATTATCTTCATAAGTGAAGAGACTGAGGATTAGAGGCCTAAAATGATGTGACAAGAAACTGTGCTATTTCACAGAATTCTAGACCTCTTGAGCTCATCTTGTATAAACCTGTCATTTTAAAGAGGAAACTTTTTGCAGGGAGAAGGCATCATTTACTCATTGTTATATATTGCACTAGTAATAGCATCAGGATTAAAACATACTATCTTTTAATCACATTTATGAACAGATTGACTAGGTAAAGGGCACTATTTATAGTTACATGTCATATGATATTAATTGATGCCCACAATGTTAGAATGACTAACAGATCTTCTAATCCATCTTAACTCCTTGATTGTCTGCAAATATGGCCATTGGTTAGTTACTGGAGGAAATCCTTGCTATTATTTCCAGTATGAGCAGCTTTAGATTGATTATAGGAAGATATTTGAGGGTTTATCAAGATTCTTTATTAACACTTTGAATGAGAAGTGCAATACAAATAGATTGTCTCGCAAGTATACTTGAAAAAATTGATTTGTCGAAACCAGCAAGGAAACTGATTCCCATCAAAAACTAGAGACACTAGAGGGGGATAGAGTCTCATTGACCTCACTGAGTCTGAGCTTCTTGGGAGTGTCTGGGGTGCCAAGCTTCTGTGATCTGACAATGGGATGCCAAACATTCTACGTGTAACTATGGTTTCTGTGATTACTTTTCTTCCTATTGAAACAAATCAGTCATCAGCAGAATACTTACTTTCAGTAAAACTCTAGCAGTTCTTTTCCTCATCTAAAATCTCATGCTTCACCAATGATAGTTTCAGATGTTTTTCTTTTCCTCTGCAATGACACCCTAATATTGGTGATGATACTTAAAAAGTAATAATGACTCATAAAAACTCTCAGTCACTAACAACAACAACAACAAAAGATGGCAGTTTTAAGATTCTTTTGAGATTTGGCAGAAATTACTTTTTTGTCATCATTTTATGTACTTTATCAAAAAACTTGCTGTAAAGCTTGGTGGTGGCTCAGAAGTCTAATGCACATGAAATGTTGGATGCTGCATCTTAAAATGCCACTGTCTTTCTCAGTGGAAGAGAAAAATATATACTTAGTATTGTGACAACTGCTAGACAAAAGATACATAATAACACTTCTGGGGAGTACTTGTACACAGGCTATTGTGGATGAATAAGTGGAGCTGTCCATGGGACTGGACAAAACCCAAGAATCTGTGCAAAGCCATCTGGAATATTTAGACCTTCACAATGGGGGCAATCAGATCTCCTCTACGAGGACTGATTGCTAGTCTTGTTAACAGGGAGGAGTTGGTGATCAATGTATTTAATCACAGCCTGACAACAACTTCTAGTAAATACAGTTTTAAGGAAGGAAAAGTATTTTAGAAATGAATTGGTGTTTATAGTGTTGGAAAAGTTTTGTGCTTTGCTTCCTCTCTAGTCTCCTAACCCAGGCAGCCTTTTTCCTATCCAGTGTCTGCCTTTTTTCATAGTAAAATCCACAGGATAAAGAATACTATAATCTGTTGGGTACAAGGATGTTTACTTCATAGACATGTGTGCGTAGGAGTCTATTACAGTGGAGGTGACTGTGTTTAGTGCTTATGCTGGGACAAGAATAGATAGTCACGTATGCATGCTTATTTTAATTCAATGAATTAAAGTCCACTTTTAGCAGTTTCTCATTTGGGGCAGATTTAGAAATATTCCAGGCACAGTGCTAAATGATGTTGGAGTTAAAGAGCAAAAATGCACAATCCCTGATGTCAGAATATAAAATGATATATGGTATAACTGGTGCCCTATACCCAATACACTTCACTACAAGGTGAAACAAGTTAAACCCTTTACCCAGAGCTGCAGAAAGTATAATAGAAATGTAGCCCAAAGAGATCATATATCATGCAAATGAAAGACTAGATGTAGAAGATGGCATTTGAAAGAGTCTTTGACAAGAAGGTCATGTTTAAGTTCTTGTAATGAGTCATGGCCACACATCATTTTACCTAACTGATAATCTTCTATCTCAATTGTAAAAGAGAAGAGAGGGGCTTAATTTGACAGGGATTTGGGTATGAAGTACCCAAGGATGAAGCCAAGGAATACCAACTGATAACTGCAAAGTTTTACAACAAGCACAGATGTTTTGTCTAAGCACTATGTTATGTATAACCTTGTATAGATTATACATAATGAAAGAAAGTATACAGATTAAAAAACATTAATAGTTTCACTGTTTCCTAATTGTTCAATTGAGTGAGGCACTAGGTAATGGATTTTAATTATTTATTCTGATCATATCTTGTGTTGAAATATATTAATAGAAATATATTCTTGTTTATTATTTTGCACTGAGGGAGAAACGTATCCTCCCTATCTCCTTGTCCTTTATGCTCCGACTAGTAAGTCTTTATTGTTTATCTTTTTTGCAGCAGGAATTTATAATGTTTAAGAGCACTTGGGTATAGGGGAAAATGTTGACATTAGAGAGATAATTCATTGAGTAAACTGACACAAATTTATTGTGACTGAGGGTCAGTGTGCTGACATCAATTATCTCGAGAAAATTGCTTTATCAAAATACAAACCAGTGAAGAAAAATTCCCTATTTTCCTTCCCTCAAAGAAATCACTCCTGGACCTTCTGATACAGAGTGCTGAGTATTTCTGAAAGTAATTATTCCTCTAGGAAAATCAGCTTTTGCTAGCTTCATGAGTTGTGAGAAGCAAAATGCCAAAGAAAAAATCTGATTTTCTGGTTTCAAATAAGACATTTTCCCTTCTTGAGACTGTGGTGTTCAGCATGGACTAAGGTATGCATAGTTTGAGTTTCATAGCACTTGAGTATATTTGTATAATGTCTTATGTCAGTGGTTCTTAAGCTTGAGCATGCACCAGCGTTTCTGATTCAGTAAGTCTGGGGTAGGGTGTAAGAATTTGCATTTCTAATAAGTTACCAGGTTGTCCTAAAGTTGCTGATTCAAGGACCACACTTAGAGAAAATGCTTTCACTATTCTTTAAAAATCCATTTTACATTTTCATCAGATTCATTTGTCATTAAGCTTCACAAAATAGGAAATGTTGGCATAATTCCTTGTATGTTATGCATGGAAAAAAGCAGGTGCTGAGGTTAATTTGCCAATGTTATTCATATGGTAAATCAGTGATAAGAGTATGGAATCCATTTTCTAACTCTGAGTGTTGGCCTTAGTGATGCAAATTCCTTTTTACTTTTTTTTCAAATAGGATCCAACTGATAAGTCTCTGTAGCTCATAGGTTAAAGAATCTGCCTGCTATGCAGGAGACCCAGGTTCAATTCCTGGGTTAGGAAGATCCTCTGGAGAAGAGAATGGCAACCCACTCCAGTATTCTTGCTTGGAGAATCCCATGGACAGAGGAGCCTGGTGGGCTACAGTCCATAGGGTCACAGAGTCAGACACGACTGAGTGACTCAGCATGCACGATAAGGCCAAATGATAGGATCTGAGATTATTTTATTGTCAGGTATGCTACACAGGATATAAATTAGGAACAAACTCCTCTGTCTGGGATTCGAAGTTTTATGATCAGTCCCTAAGCTAAGTTTTGCACCATTTCCAAATTACCTATTTAAGCAAACTGGACTTTTCTCAAATGAGGCAGGTTATTTTCTACTTTCAGACATGGGAGACGTTTAGGTTTTTTCCTTCCATCTCTTCTCACTAAAATTATGTGTCTCAGTATTCAGTGATATTGAAGAGGAAAAGTTAAAATTTACATTCACTTCTTGCTTGTTCTGCTTCTGTAACTCAGCTTGCTCCTTGCAAAGCCTGGATCATGTAAGTCATGTAGTCTTGAGAAAATGGAGACTTGCAACAATACTAGAAACTAAAGCTTATCTCACTCACCCTTGCCCTACTTTTCCAATTGCCCAGCCGCTGTAATCCTGCTTAACCATGCTTGTCTGTATAAAGGTCAGACATTCTCCTGCCTTGTCCTAACCTCTGTTATCCCAGTTTAAACCAGCCTATTAACAGTTAGCATTGCCCACTGTAGTCTGATGTCATGCACAGTCTGTAAAACTTTGTAACCCCTTTGTTCAGGGCGCAGATCTTGAAGTGTTAACACCTCTGGGTCTGCCGGCATAAAAACCTTGAGTTTTCCAACTCCCCAAGTTTGGTGCTTGATTTCTCAACAGTCCAACTTCTGCAACAATATGTCACTTTTTCCTTAGAATTTTTTTCAAACTGTTCTCCTAGCTCCTTCATCTTCATGTAGTAACTTGAATCTCTTGCATCTCCCGCATTGGCATGCAGGTTCTTTACCACTAGTGCCACCCGGCAAGCCCCAAGTGCTACGTACCGTTCAGTTCAATTCAGTTGCTCAGTCGTGTCCAACTCACTGAGACCCCATGGACTGCAGAACGCCAGGTTTCCCTATCCATCACCAACTCCCAGAGCCTACTCAAACTCATGTCCATTGCATAAGTGATGCCATCCAACCATCTCATCCTCTGTCATCCTCTTCTCCTTCCACCTTCAATCTTTCCCAGCATCAGGGTCTTTTCCAGTGAGTCCGTTCTTCGCATGAGGTGCCCAAAGTATTGGAGTTTCAGCTTCAGCATCAGATCTTCCAATGAATATTCAGGACTGATTTCCTTTAGGATGGACTGGTTGGATCTCCTTGCCATCCAAGGGACTCTCAAGAGTCTTCGCCAACACCACAGTTCAAAAACATCATCAATAGAATAAGTCTTTCAATTTATGAATATCCTATATCACTCCATTTTATCCAAGTGTTTTTATGTTATCAACATTTGTAGTGTTCAGTATACAGACATTATTAACATTTCATTAGATTTATAGTTATATATTTCATTACTTTGGAACCCTTACACATTTAAAAATAATTCTGTTTCCAGTTTTTCATTGTGAATATATAGAAATACAATTGAACAGGGAGGCCTGGCGTGATGCGATTCATGGGGTCGCAAAGAGTCAGATACGACTGAGCGACTGAACTGAACTGTGTGTTAACATTGTATTCTATGACCTATGTAAAATCAGTGATTAGTTCTAAGAAGTTGTTGTGGCATGTTGGGATTTTCTCCCATCATATTCCTTCTCAGTCTGTCTCACTTAATATTTCTTATTTTAAGCTTACTTTCCTGGCCAAGACTTCCAGTATGATGTTGAGTAAGAGGTGAGAGTATATAGCCATGCCATGTTCACAGTCTTAGGGGGAAAGCATTCTGTCCTTCACTTTTATGAAAGTGAAGCATCATAACATCATATGACTATGACGTTAGCCATAATCTTTTTTAGACATTGAAGTATAGACACTGTACAATATTATATAAGTTATAGGTGTACAATATAGTGATTCGCAACTTTTAATTGTTAAAGTCTGTTTACAAGTCTTATACTGATTACATTCCCCTTGTACAATATGTTTTTGTAGCTTATGATACACTTCTTAATCCCCTACCCTTATATTGCTGCTTACCTCTCTCCTCCAATTTGTTCTTTATATCTGTGAGTCTGCTGCTTTTTTTTTATTTTCTAGATTCTAGTTTTTTGTATTCTTTGGATTTCACGTATAAGTGATGCCATACAGTATTTGTCTTTCTCTGATTTTCTTTTGCTTAGCTTAATAAGCTCTAAGTCCATCCATATTGCTGCAAGTGGCAAAATTCATTCTTTTTATGCTGAGTAGTATGCCATTGTATCTATATACCACATCTTTTTTTATTCATCCATCTGTTGATGCACACAGGTTGTTTCTGTGTCTCGGCTATTGTAAATAAAGCTGCTTTGAAAATTGGGGTGCATGTATCTTTTCAAATTAGTGGGTTTGGTTTTTTATCTGATTTATACCCAGGAATGGAATTGCTGGGTCATATGGTAGTTCTCTTTTAAGTTCGTTTTGAGAAACCTCCATACTGTTTTCCACAGTGGCTACACCCATTTACAGCTGCACCAACCGTGTATGAGGGTTTCCTTTTCTTCACATCCTCACCAACACTTTTTATCTGTGTTCTTTTCGATAATAGCCATTCTGACAAGTGTGGAGTTTTCTTGTTGTGGTTTTGATTTGCTTTTCCCTGATGCTTCGTGATGTTGAACAGCTTTTCATGTGCCTGTTGGTCATCTGCATTTTGTTCGGGAAAATGTCTATTTAGTTCTTCTGCCCATTTTTTGATTGGGTTGTTTGATTTTTTTTTTTTTTTTTTGGATGTTGAGTTGTATGAGCTATTTAAGTATGTTGGATATTAACTCTAGTTCGGTCACAACATTTACAAATGTTTCTCCCTTTCAGTAGGTTGTCTTTTCGTTTGTCAATGGTTTTCTTTAGTGGGCAAAAGCTTTTAAGTGTAATAAGGTTCCATTTGCTTATCTTTGTTTGTTTGTTTTATTTCCTTTGTTTTAGGAGACAGATTTAAGAAAGAACATTGCTACTTCTGTCAAAGAGTGTTCTGCCTCTGGTTTCCTCTATGAGTTTTATGCTTTTCAGTCTTACATTTAGGTTCTTGACACCATATACAAAAATAAATTAGACTTAAATATAAGACTGGAAGTTGCAGTCTTTATAAAGATATACCCTCTTTCAGTCGAGGAAGTTCCCACCCATTCCTACTTTGCTTATATTAATAGCGTTATCATGAAAAGATATTGTTTTGTTAAAAAGCTTTTTCTGTGCCCATTTATAGTATCCTGTAGCTTTTATTCTATAGATTATTAATATACTGGGTTAAATAGATTGATTCTCAAATATTGAACCAACCATGCATCCCTGTGATAAGCCATACTTTGCTGTGTTGTATCGTTCTTTACATAGAGTGTTGGATTATATTTGCTAACATTTGGTAAAAAAAAAAAATTTTCTCTTTAATAGGGACATTGGCTTTCTCGTTTCACTTCAAGAGCTATCATCTCTTTTAAAATTTTTATTTTATGTGTTCATTAATAAGTTAGTTAATACAAACAAAATAGGCAGAAATATGATTTCCATAATTTTGAATCATATAGACCCAGGTATTGTGGAGTTCACTGGGAGGTGATCAATGTCACTGCTGGATTTTGATATTAGGGCTTCCCTGGTGGCTCAGAGGTTAAAGCGTCTGCCTCCAATGCGGGAGACCTGGTTTCAATCCCTGGGTCGGGAAGATCCCTGGAGAAGGAAATGGCAATCCACTCCAGTATTCTTGCCTGGAGAATCCCATGGACGGAGAAGCCTAGTAGGTTACAGTCCACGGGGTCGCAAAGAGTCGGACACGACTGAATGACTTCACCTCACCTAACAGATCTTATACAAGAAGTAGAGAAATGTTTCCTTATTTTAAGTTTTCTAAATATATTTAGTAGAATCGATGTTATTTCGTCTTTTAATATTTGGTAGAATTTACCAGAGAAACCATTTGGGCTTGGGAATTTTTTTCTAAAGATTTTTAAGTATGAATTCAATTTCTTTAATGATTATATAATTATGTTATCCATTTCATTTCTCTTGCATTTGTGTTTTTTAGCAAGTTGTCAATTTTATTCAAGCTGTTAAACGTATGTGCATGGAATTTTTTATAATACATGCTTATTTAAATGTCTGCAGAATCTGTACAGGAATCCCCTCTTTCATTCCTACCATGAAGTTTGCCTCTCTGTCTCTCTCTCTTTTCCAGTTTTGTCAGAGGTTTAGAAAGTTTAAAGACCTTTCTGAAGGACTAGCTTTTGGTGTCATTGATTTTTCTCTATTTCATGTGCTTTATATTTTATTGACTTCCCATACCTTCATTATTTCCTTCCTTATATTTGCTGTTATTTTTTGAGTTTCTTAAGATGAAAGTTTGGATTACTTACTTGAGATCATTTTCCTTTTCTAATGGAAACATTACTGCTATACATTTAGCTGCTTCCAGTGCTTTAGCTGAATTCCACAAATATTAGAATGTAGCATGCTCATTTTTGTTAAAATCACAATATTTTCTAATTTTCTTGGAGACTCCTTGTTGGATCTGTGGATTATTTAAAACTGTTTTGTTAATTTTCAAGTATTTGGAGATTTTATTACTGTCCTTCTGTAACTTAGTCCTAGTTTACTTTTATTATGGGCATAGAAATTGCTGTGAATGATTTCACTGCCTTAAAATTTGCTAAAGTTTGTTTTATAAACAGAGATATGATGTATCTTGTTGAATATCCTATGTGCACTTGGAAAGAATATGTATTCTACTGTTGTTGGGTCAGTGTTCTAAAATTGTCAATTAGATCCAATTGGTTGATGATATAGTAGCATTATTCTATTAGTATATTTTTACTGATTTATTACCTGTTTTATCCATTACTGAGAAAGGACTGTTGAAGTCTCTNAGGAACTGAGTCTAGATGTGTATAAGAGACAGGAATATGTATTCTACTGTTGTTGGGTCAGTGTTCTAAAATTGTCAATTAGATCCAATTGGTTGATGATATAGTAGCATTATTCTATTAGTATATTTTTACTGATTTATTACCTGTTTTATCCATTACTGAGAAAGGACTGTTGAAGTCTCTACCTATAATTGTGGGTTTGACTCTATACCATCAATTTTTGCTTCATTTTTAAGCTCTATTATTAGATGTACATGCAGTTAAGTTTATTTCTATTCTTTGTGGATGTCTTGATCCTGTTATCATTATTGTTCTTTTTCCTTGTTACTTTTCTTTGTTCTGATATCTCATTTGCCTTACATTAATGTAACCCTACTTTGGTTAATATGGGTATGCTATATTTCTTTTTCATCCTTTTGGCTTTTAACCTAATTATATCATAACATTAGAAGTGATTTTTCTCAGAGATATAGCTGGATCACTTTATATACATTCTGAAAATCTTTGATTTTCAATTTCTTTGGTTAGGCCATTTACATTTAACATAATTATCGACATGTTTGGATTTAGGACTATTATTTTATTATTTGTTTTCTATTATCTCTTTTTCTTTTGGTTTCTTTGCTTTCTCTGGTGTTATTTGAATATTAAAAAAAAATACTCTATCTACTGTGTTTTTAAACTTTACCTTATTCTATACCTTTGGTAGTGAATTCACTTGGGATTATAATAAAATAATTAACTTCCTAGTAGAATCAGTATTTTACTACTTAAAGTAAAATATTAAAACCATATAGATTTATTTTTCCTACTCCCTTTATGTTGCAGTTTTCTTTAGTATTATATATACAACCATTGAATACCTCAAACAACCATTAAAACCATTATTTTAATGTTCAGCAGTTAGATTATTTAAAAGTACCCTCTGGGTCCATACATATTGTTGCGAATGGTAAGATTTCATTCTTTTTTTATGCCTGAGTTATATATAAGTATCTCTCATCTTTGTCCATCCATCTATTAATAGGCATTTATATTGCTTCCATATCTTGACATAAATAATATTACAATGAATATAGGGTGAGTGTATATATACTTTTAAACTAATGTTTTTGTTTTCTTTGGAAAAATATCTGAAAGTAGAATTGCTGACCTAGAGGGTATTATGCTAAGTGAAATAAATCAGAGAAAGACAAATATTGTATGATTTCAATTACATGTAGAATCGGAAAAACAAAACAGAAACAAACTCACAGATACACAGACCAAACTACTGGTTGCCAGAGGAGTGGGGTAGGGTTCGCAAGACAGGTGAAGAGAATTGCACTACATTCTTTCAGTTATAAAATAAGTAAGTCACAAGGGTGTGATATAGCACAAGGAACGCAGTCAACAAGACTTTTGTGTGATAACAGATGTCGATTAGACTTACTGTGGCAATCTTTTCACAATATATGTGATTGTCAAAAAACTGCATTGTACATCTGAAACTAACACTGTACATCAACTATAGTTTGATAAGAAATAGGTGGCTGAAGACACGGATGAAAACCAATGGAAGAGTGATGTCATGTGTCAATCATATATTTCCTACTTCTGTTGCTCTCTATTCATGCCTGATTGTCCAGGCGTCCTTCTTATATCATGGCCCTTGAAGAGCTTCCTGTAGCAATTATTTTAGGGCAATGGTTTATGAAAAATTTTGTTTCATCTGAGAATCTCTTTGTTTTCATTCATGGAGGATATTTTTTTTTCTGAATACGGAATTCTGATTTTGCAGTCATTTTCTTTTAGCACTTGAAATATATTGCTCTATTTACTTCTTGGCTCCGTGGTTTCTAATGAGAAACATGCAGCTATTTGAATTTTTGTTCATCTATAAGTAATGCATAATTTTACTCCGCTTTCCGTATTTTTCTTTGTGTTTACTTTGTAGTGTTNATTCTGATTTTGCAGTCATTTTCTTTTAGCACTTGAAATATATTGCTCTATTTACTTCTTGGCTCCGTGGTTTCTAATGAGAAACATGCAGCTATTTGAATTTTTGTTCATCTATAAGTAATGCATAATTTTACTCCGCTTTCCGTATTTTTCTTTGTGTTTACTTTGTAGTGTTTGATTGTGATTTTCCTGGCATGGATTTCTTCATGTTTATCTTATTTTGTATATTCTGAGATTATTGAATTTGTAGGTTTATAAGTTTTCCCTCAAATTTAGGAACTTTTCAGTCATATGTCTCCAACTATTTTTATTATGCTGTACCTTTTTTCATCTTATTCTGGTTCTTTGACATGAATGTTTGACTCTTTGACATTGTTCCACAAGTAACTGAGGCTCTCTTAACTTTTTCACAGTCATTTTCCTCTATTTTTCACATTAGATCATTTTTATTGAGCTTTACATTTTAAAACTATTCCCTCTGTCCTCTTCATTCTGCTATTTGCCCATTTAGTGAATTTAATGATACTTTGGTTATTCTGTTTTTCATTTCTATTTTGTTCTCCTTTACATCTTCTATTTCTTTTCTTAAACTTTTAAACATTCCAGTTATTTCAATGTTCACAATTACTTGGAGTTACTTTAAAGTCTGTCAGACAATTACAATATCTGGGTCATCTGGGATTGGTATTTCTTAATTGTCTTTTTCCACATGAAGTGAGGTTCTCCTGATGATTTAAATGCGATGTAATTTTGGCTTGTATTCTAGACTTCTTAAATTTTATTTTATGAGTCTAGTTCTTATGTAAACCCTTCAGAGAATTTCATCACTTTTGTTTTAGCATGTATTCAGCCTGCTTGGGTTTAGGCCACAAGTCTTGAGCAGTTTTATATGGACAGTAGTCTCGGTCCCATCACTTCATGGCAGATGGATGGGGGCACAGTGGAAACAGTGACACACTTTATTTTTGGGGGCTCCAAAATCACTGCAGATTGTGAATGCAGCCATGAAATTAAAAGACACTTGCTCCTTGGAAGAAAATATATCATCATAGTATGATATATCATCATAGTATGATATATCACTATGAAAGCACCCACCTTAAAGGCTGAGAAGGAATATGAGTCTGCACAATTGTGGCGGCCTTGATCTTGCTCTTCATGGTGACCTGGCAGTTTTACTTCTGTTGTATGTCCTGACTCCATGAGCCATCAGTTTCTCAGGGACAATGTCCAAAATGATGCAAGCATAACATGCTTTGAACTAAGCTCATAGATTTTAGCGCTATTCTTTGTTGCCTGAGGGCCACTTTAGACCTGTTTAAAGTAGTAGTAGTAATAATAATTGAAATCTTACTAATTATTAATAAGGGCTTCCCAGGTGGTGCTAGTGGTAAATAATCCACCTGGCAATACAGGAGACGCAGCAGACGCGAGTCGATCCCTGAGTTGGGAAGATCCCCCAGAGAAGGAAATGTCAATCTACTCCAATATTCTTGCCTGGAAAATCCCATGGACAGAGGAGCCTTTTGGACTACAGTCCATGGGGTCGCAAAGAGTCAGACATGAGTGAGTACACACACACAATTATAAATAACAAAATAATTATTGTCTATAACATTATTAAAGCATGAATGCCTTTTTAAACACTTATGGAATGCAATTCTGAGTAAGTCACCTTAAGGGCAGCATCAGCATTCTCACATGCTCTTTCCTAACGGCCTGGCATGACATCTAGACACACTCCCATGATATGTGAAAGGAGGGCAAGATGTGACCGTGACCGTCTGAACCTTTCAAGACAACATAAATGTACAGTGTGAAATGAAAGTCACAGCTCTGTTTGTTCTGCAACTGTGTGGAAATCACATTCCCCACCCCACCCCCACGTCCCCCNAGGAGGCAGAAGATAGGATTAGTGAAATAGAAGATAGAATGGTAGAAATAAATGAATCAGAGAGGAAAAAAGAAAAACGAATTAAAAGAAATGAGGACAATCTCAGAGACCTCCAGGACAATATGAAATGCTCAAACATTCTAATTATAGGAGTCCCAGAAGAAGAAGACAGAAAGAAAGACCATGAGAAAATACTTGAGATAATAGTTGAAAACTTCTCCAAAATGGGGAAGGAAATAATCACCCAAGTCCAAGAACCCAGAGAGTCCCAAACAGGATAAACCCAAGGCAAAACACACCAAGACACATATTAATCAAATTAACAAAGATCAAACACAAAGCAAATATTAAAAGCAGCAAGGGAAAAACAACAAATAACACATAAGGGGATGCCCATAAGGATAACAGGTAATCTTTCAATAGAAACTCTTCAGGCCAGGAGGCAATGGCAAGACATACTTAAAGTGATGAAAAAAAAATAACCTACAGCCCAGATATCTGTACCCAGCAAGGATCTCATTCAAATATGAAGGAGAAATCAAAAACTTTACAGACAAGCAAAAGCTGAGAGAATTCAACACCACCAAAGCAGCTCTCCAACAAATGCTAAAGGATATTCTCTAGACAGGAAACACAAAAAGGGTGTATAAAACCGAAGCCCAAACAATAAAGTAAATGGCAACGGGATCATACTTATCAATAATTACCTTAAACGTAAATGAGTTGAATGCCCCAACCAAAAGACAAAGTCTGGCTGAATGGATACAAAAACAAGACCCCTATATATGTTGTCTACAAGAGACCCACCTCAAAACAAGGGACACATACAGACTGAAAGTGAAGGGATGGAAAAAGATATTCCATGCAAATAGAGACCAAAAGAAAGCAGGAGTAGCAATACTCATATCAGAGAAAATAGACTTTAAAACAAAGGCTCTGAAAAGAGACAAAGAAGGACACTACATAATGATCAAAGGACCAATCCAAGAAGAAGATATAACAATTATAAACATATATGCACCCAACATAGGAGCACCGCAATATGTAAGACAAATGCTAACAAGTATGAAAGGGGAAATTAACAATAACACAATAATAGTGGGAGACTTTAATACCCAACTCATGCCTATGGACTAGAACAACTAAACAGAAAACTAACAAAGAAACACAAACTTTAAATGATACAATAAATGAGTTAGACCTAATTTATATCTATTGGACATTTCACCCCAAAACAATGAATTTCATCTTTTTCTCAAGTGCTTATGGAACCTTCTCCAGGATAGATCACATCCTGGGTCATAAATCTAGCTTTGGTAAATTAAAAAAAAAAAAAAAAAAAAATCCCATCCCACCCCCTCATCCCCCCACCTCTAGGTCATCACAGAGCACTGAGCTGAGCTTCCTATGCTTTATAGCAGCTTCCTAGTAGGGCATTTGTCCCACTATAATTTAGTTCTCAAAGTCTTTGTATGCTGTTTAGAGCAGATCCATATATGTTCAATCTAGTTTGAGTCCGGCAGTTCATAAACAACCATATTATGAAGTCTCTTTCTGAGCTTTTTCCTCTCTACAATCTCCCCAGTACTTTTTGTTTTCCTGGGGTTTTCTTCTCAATCTGGCCAGAAAGCTGAGACTAATTCTTCTGTTCTACCATGCAATTCTGGCAAAAGCATCACAGTTTAGGACCAGGCAGTGGAAGGGTAGAGGGGAAAAAATCACTCACTCTTAGGATCACAGTTCCTTTAACCAGAGAGGACAATAGTCTTCCCTTGGAGTTTTGGGTCCTGTGGCTCCTATATTGTCATTGCTGCCAATTGCTATAAGATTGTTGGGGGGCCAGGACAAAAGAGAATTGAAAAAACAGTAGGTTTCTACTCTCCTTTCCCACTCCTCAAGTCACTTCTAGAGGTCTTCTCTGAAGAAGGTAATGGCAACCCACTCTAGTACTCTTGCCTGGCAAATCCCATGGACAGAGAAGTCTGGTAGGCTGCAGTCCATGAGGTTGCACAGGGTCGGACACGACTGAAGCGACTTAGCAGCAGCAGCAGCAGAGGTCTTCTCCGGGATCTCTCTTGGTCCAATTAGTTCCCACTTCCCAATTTTGAGCCATGTTGAATTAGATATGGGGATGATGCAGGAGGAGAATGAGTGTGGCAGTTTTACTTCCAGTTGGGTGATACTGGAAATCGTGCTCTCCTTCCTCAGTCTGCCTGCCACTATGACTTGTTAGAGTCTTCAGTAACCACCGCATGAAACAAAGAAAACTGCTCACCAAGGGTTGAGGAGTGGGGTAAGTGGAGAGATGTTCACTTGATGTAAAATTTCAGTTATTCAAGATGAGTAAGTTCTAGAGACCTGCTGTACAACATAATTAGCAATACTGTGCAGTCCACTCAAATTTTGTTAAAAGGGTAGATCTCATGTGAAGGGCTCCAAAAGAGAAGGGGAAACACAAACGTTAGGGGTAATGGACATGTCCATTACTTTGATTCTGGAAATGGTTTCATAGGTGTATGCTTATATGCAAACTCAATTACAGGATTAAATATGTGCAGTGTTTTTGTATGTCCATCATACCTCATTGCGTGCATGTTCCCTCAGTTGTGTCTGGCTCTTTGCACCGCATGGGCTATAGCCCACCAGGCTCCTCTGTCCATGGGATTTCCCAGGAAGAACACTGGAGCGGGCTGCCGCTTCATCATCCAGGGGATCTTCCTGGCCCGGTAACTGAACCCGAGGCTTCTCTGTCTACTGCTTTGGCAGGCAGGTTCTTTACCAGCTGAGCCACCAGTTAAGAAATAACTGCTGCCTGCATTTTGCCCAGATTTTTAAGCCACACTTAGTAGGAAAGATAGAGCAGTGTGTGATTCCTTTCTTAAGCAGAACCAGAGACTCCTCACAGCCATATGATCTGTTGTTTGCTGAGCGGCATGTCGTATATTTTTGAAACCTCATGGGCTTGTATGTATGAATCAGTTTCATCACTGGTGGAGAGTCTTTATGATAGTAGGATATAGTTTCTTACCAGAGTTGTGTGACCAGCAATGCTTAGGATGATGTCTATGTTATTTGCTGTTACTCAGAAACTACTTGTTGAATCAGTTATTACATAAAATCAATTAACTTCCCCTCTGGATCATTNTCTTTATGATAGTAGGATATAGTTTCTTACCAGAGTTGTGTGACCAGCAATGCTTAGGATGATGTCTATGTTATTTGCTGTTACTCAGAAACTACTTGTTGAATCAGTTATTACATAAAATCAATTAACTTCCCCTCTGGATCATTTCCATTAAGCCAGTCTAGGGAAAATCCAGATGTTTTGAATACAGTTATGAATATAATGAAATAGTCATTGTGCATTCATCTCTTTACCAGAAAATCAAGAACAAGACTTGCACCTAAGTTAAATCCTCTTCTAGGAAAGAGAGCAAGGGAGGAAGGGAAAAAAAGAGGGAATTAAAGAAAGGACCTACATAACCAATTGTTAGAAGGTACTTAATGTCACTAAAAATAATGTCTAAAATTGATTTCCTAAGGAGAAACTGCTAAAATACCTACAGAGGGCACTTCTGTCATTAGAGTTACATTAAATTTTTTAACATCAAGATTTGACTATTACACAATTTTCATTGGTACATCAAGCTATGACCAACCTAGACAGCATATTTAAAAGCAGAGACATTACTTTATCAGCAAAGGTCCATCTAGTCAAAGCTATGGTTTCTTCCAGTAGTTATTTATGGATATGAGAGCTGGACTATAAAGAAAGCTGAGTGCTAAAGAAATTGATGCTTTTGAACTGTAGTGTTGGAGAAGACTCTTGAGATCCCTTGGATGGCAAGGAGATCCAACCAGTCCATCCTAAAGGAAATCAGTCCTGAATATTCATTGGGAGGACTGATTCTGAAGCTGAAACTCCAAAACTTTGGCCACCTGATGAGAAGAACTGACTCATCAGAAAAGACCCTGATGCTGGGAAAGATTGAAGGCAGGAGGAGAAGGGAATCACAGGATGAGATGATTGGATGGCTTCGTCATCATGATGGATATGAGTTTGAGTAGGCTCTGGGAGTTAGTCATTGACAGAAAATCCTGATGTGCTGCAGTCCATGGAGTCGCAAAGAGTTGGACATGACTGAGCGACTGAACTGAATAATTAATGGATAGATCAAGCAACTTCAGAACCACCTTTATTTGATAGAATTTATTAGACAAAAATCAAACTCCTACAGTATGAAAATCTCTTGATAATGTGATGGGATGAAAAAAATGAGTGGAGTAATTACTTTGCTCCAAGATGGAGGTTGGCAGACTTTCTTGAAAGGGCCATATACTTAATGTTTTCATTTTTCAGGCAGTGAGGTCTCTGTCACAGCCACTACCTTAGTCTGGTAACAGTGCTGCTTACAGAAGTCTTCCTGGAAAAGGTAATGGCTAAGTTCTGAAGTGAAAGTAAAGCTAGGTGAAGAATTATCATAGAGAAAAGGGCAGAGTTAAAGTACATTTCATTGAAAGGAGATAACATGAGCAGAGTTATGGAGCTACACGTAAAGAATTACCCATAGATTCAGATTTTTCTGAAGCCTTAAAGAAAAGGCCAAGAATGAGTTGTTTTAAGCAGGTGTGGAGCTCAAGGGAGAGATGAAGTTGGAAAAGTTGTTCACTAGGTATCCAGCAAAGCATGTTAGGCAAAGCTTCAATGTGTTCAGGTTTTCATTTTATAAAAATACCTCTGAGACCATGTAGAAGAATGGTTGGGGGGAAAAAAAAAAACAGCACAAGAGACAGTCACATTATTAGGAGGCTATTCAAAGTGAAAGTGAAGTGAAGTCGCTCAGTTGTGTCCGACTCTTTGTAACCCCGTGGACTGTAGCCCACCAGGCTCCTCTGTCCACGGGATTCTCCAGGCAAGAATACTGGAGTGGGTCGCCATTTCCTTCTCCAGGGGATCTTCCCGACCCAGGGATCGAACCCAGCTCTCCTGCATTGGAGGCAGACGCTTTAACCTCTGAGCCACCAGGGAAGCCCTATTCAAAGGAGGATTGATATCTANTCTGACAAGTGTGGAGTTTTCTTGTTGTGGTTTTGATTTGCTTTTCCCTGATGCTTCGTGATGTTGAACAGCTTTTCATGTGCCTGTTGGTCATCTGCATTTTGTTCGGGAAAATCCTCTGTCCACGGGATTCTCCAGGCAAGAATACTGGAGTGGGTCGCCATTTCCTTCTCCAGGGGATCTTCCCGACCCAGGGATCGAACCCAGCTCTCCTGCATTGGAGGCAGACGCTTTAACCTCTGAGCCACCAGGGAAGCCCTATTCAAAGGAGGATTGATATCTAAAAATAGAGTAGCCACGAGAGACATTAGAGGTACAAAAATCAGATTCAAGAAGCATTTAGAAGACGAAATCATTACAGTTTCTAATGACTGGTTAGAAGAATAATTATGCTGTATATAAAGATGAGAGAATAATGAGAGTAAGGGATGAATCTTAGATTTACAACTTCATGGTACCACCGTATGACATCTAGAATATTTATAGGAAAAAGAGAAAACAGTTTGCCTGGGAGAATGTGAATTTAGATAAGCTGTGTTTCAGGTAGGTGAAGTTGATCAAACTGTGGTTGAATATACATAAATAAAGGGTTAAAAAAGAAGCATGAGTATATAAAGAGAAAGCAGTTTCTGGAAGGAAAGACTGAGGAATTCTCCAGTAAATTTAATTTCTCCAGTGATGTTGGACTACTTGATCTGCGGCATTGTAGAACTGATCCAGAATTATGAGCTTTCTAAATGTGTGTGGAAATCAAGTGAGATGGAAGACAGGGGAAGAAAGCAAGAAGTGAGCTGAGCACATCATCATTTCCCTGCTTTCACTGGATTTTTTTTTTTTCCCCTGTCTGGGTATCTTACCTACAACAATGCTGGATTTTATGCTGTGACTTCCAACAGCCTTCATATGATTCTTTACTTTTCCTCTCTTTGTGATTTTAAGGCAAAACAGAACACCAGTATCTGATGGTAAACATGTTCCATCTTTAGTGAACAATAATTGACAAATATAACTGTACATATTCAAAGTATACAGTGTGATGATTTGATATACATTGAGGGATAATTACCAAGATCAAGATAATTAACATATTCATCACCTCACATAGTTAACTCTGTGTGTGTATGTGTGTGTGTTAAAAATGCTTAAAATCTACTTTTAGCCTGTCTCTTATACACATCTAGATGTGTATAAGAGACAGGTATTATCCTTTTTATATACTGCTGGATTCTATTTGTTAAAGCTTTGTCAAATATTTTTCTGTCTATATTCCTAAATATTTGTCTTTAGTTTTTTTTTTTTTTGTAAGTATTTTTTTTTCTGGTTTTCGTAACTGATTAATGTCAACCTCAGGGACTGTCTCTTATACACATCTAGATGTGTATAAGAGACAGGTATGGTACTGGCACAAAGACAGAAATATAGATCAGTGGAACAAGATAGAAAGCCCAGAGATAAATCCACACACCTATGGACACCTTAACTTTGACAAAGAAGGCAAGAATATACAATAGAGAAAAGACAATCTCTTTAACAAGTGGTGCTGGGAAAACTGGTCAACCACTTGTAAAAGAATGAAACTAGATGACTTTCTAACACCATACACAAAAATAAACTCAAAATGGATTAAAGATCTAAATGTAAGACCAGAAACTATAAAACTCCTAGAGGAGAACATAGGCAAAACACTCTCCGACATACATCACAGTAGGGTCCTCTATGATCCACCTCCCACAATACTGGAAATAAAAGCAAAAATAAACAAATGGGATCTAATTAAAATTAAAAGCTTCTGCACAACAAAGGAAACTATAAGCAAGGTGAAAAGACAGCCTTCAGAATGGGAGAAAATAGTAGCAAATGAAGCAACTGACAAACAACTAATCTCAAAAATATACAAGCAACTCCTGCAGCTCAATTCCAGAAACATAAACGACCCAATCAAAAAATGGGCCAAAGAACTAAATAGACATTTCTCCAAAGAAGACATACGGATGGCTAACAAACACATGAAAAGATGCTCAACATCACTCATTATGAAAATCAAAACCACAATGAGGTACCATTTTACACCAGTCAGAATGGCTGTGATCCAAAAATCTACAAGCAATAAATGTTGGAGAGGGTGTGGAGAAAAGGGAGCCCTCTTAACACTGTTGGTGGGAATACAAAATAGTACAGCCACTATGGAGAACAGTGTAGAGATTCCTTAAAAAAACGGAAATTGGTGGCATCCTGCTCAGACTTCTGCACACAGCACCAAGCTAAGGACTCCATGCAGCCATTAGGCACTAGGAGCTCAGGTCTTGAAGGGCCAGGCCAAGTCCTCCGCCTGGGCCACCCCGTGAGCAAGAGAAACCAGACCAAGCACAAAGGAAAAAAGAAAAGTTATCATGGACCAAGAGGCTGGGCAGACTTAAATGAATGAAGACAAGAACATTGTTTTCACACTGGTAGTAAATACTGTATTGGTTTTGCCATACATTGACATGAATCTGCCACGGGTGTATACAAGCTCCCAATCCTGAGCCTCTCCTCCCACCTCCCACCCCATATCATCTCTCTGGATCATCCCTGTGCACCAGCTAAAGGCATCCTGTATCCTGTATTGAACATGAACTGATGCTTCGTTTCTTACATGATAGTATACATGTTTCAATGCTTGTGGTATTAAATTGAAGTAAACTGACATATTAACTAATGTTTTTCTACCATTTTGTATATTTGTAGATTAGTATCATAATGACACAAGCTAAATGTGATTACTTCTAATCTTCTCTATTACTCTGAATATAATGTTTGTATAATGAACAAAAAGCCCATTTGAAGGATTGATTTATTTAATTTTTTTATTAGTTATGGCTTTGCTCATATCACCATAGTAACCTCAGTGTCAGTTAATTGATTTTTCATTATCTTACTGTTCAAACTTCCAAGTAGTAAGAAGTACACAAATATTCCTGGCTATTTATGTTAAAGTTAGTAAGTATTTTGAGTTTGCACATGCACATAACAATGGGAATTATTTCATACTTTTGCTTTTATTTTTGATAAATTACAGCATGCTTTTTATTTCATATTAAGCAATTTTGCAACTAGACAGATTAGTCTATGACATTTTATATTTGCATTTATTTCTATAGGGAATTAACTTAGGTGGATAAGTTGGCAAATATAACAAAATAAATATTGTGAGTTTAATACATGTGCAGCTTTTACTTCAAAATTTTGGCCAAGTCTGGTTTCATAGGTCATCCATGACCTCACATGGATCAAACTGATTTGTTACCTCTGGAAAATAAACTAAATCTTCATGGTGGGCTTATTCTGTATAGATGAGTAGATTCTGTAATGGGTGTTTTTATAGATGTTTAAGCCTGCAAACTTGTATACTTGGACAGTACTTCCCCATTTTAATGGAATTTCCTATGCTGACAATCAATAAACATACATAGTCAAAAAGAAAAAAGGAAATTGAACTGCCTTATGACCCAGCGATCCCACTGCTGGGCATACACACTGAGGAAACCAGAATTGAAAGAGACACGTGTACCCTAATGTTCATTGCAGCACTGTTTATAATAGCCAGGACATGGAAACAACCTAGATGTCCATCAGCAGATAAATGGATAAGAAAGCTGTGGTACATATACACAATGGAGTATTACTCAGCCACTAAAAAGAATACATTTGAATCTGCTCTAATGAGGTGGGCAAAACTGGAGCCGATTATACAGAGTGAAGTAAGCCAGAAAGAAAAACACCAATACAGTGTACTAATGTATATATATAGAATTTAGAAAGATGGTAATGATAACCCTGTATGCATAGAACAGCCTTTTGAACTCTGTGGGAAAGGGAGAGGGTGGGATGATTTGGGAGAATGGCATTGAAAAATGTGTAATATCATATATGAAACGAATTGCCAGCCCAGGTTCAACGCATGATACTGCATGCTTAGGGCTGGTGCACTGAGATGACCCTGAGGGATTCTACAGGGAGGGAGGAGGGAGGGGGTTTCAGGATGGGGAACACGTGTATACCTGTGATGGATTCATGTTGATGTATGGCAAAACCAATACAATATTGTAAAGTAAAAATAATAAAATAATAATATAATAATAATAATACATAAATAAATAAAATAAACCAAAAAATTAAATCAAGAAAATGTTATAAGGCATTCAGACGGTATGCATGCTTGTAAATGCATTCATGTTATAAAGAAACAGAATTGCTTTAAATTTCATTTAATATGATTTTTTTTAATGTCTTTTAAGATTAATTGTTTCTTCTAGTTATTGATTGTGTCTTTTATGGGCTGGTTGCTACTTATACCTTTAATACAAAAGTCTAATCCATTCCCTTTTATTTAAAAGTTAAGTGTCTTTAGCACCCCATATAAAATAATTGTGTGATATGGAAGAATATATAATTTTACCAGGACAAATATTTGAAGTATGAACAGATCTGGAACAACTCTGAAGATATCAAAAGTGATGTAATTATTTTATAAATATATAAATATTTTAGATTGAAAAAATAAACGAATAATACACCACACACACAAAAAAGAGACAGCTATAAGTAGTTATTTTGCTTTCCTGGTGGCTCAGATGGTAAAGAACCCGCCTGCCATTTGGGAATATCACCTGGATTTGGAAATGGCAACCTACTTCAGTATTCTTGCCTGGGAAATCCCATGGATAGAGAAGTCTGGCAGGCTGAAGTCCATAGGATGGCAAAGAGTCAGACATGACAGTACACACACAAATACGTAGATTTTTGAGATACTGTTTATCTGGTTGACAAAGTTTTTAGCAATTTCCTTCAAGTTTGCTAAGAATTTGTTTTAAAAATGTATGTTTAATTTTTCATATGGTTTTTATAAATCTTTTAATATAATCATTTGACTTTTTCTTATTTAGTCTGTAAATATGATGATTTACATAAAATTGATTTTCAAATATTAAGCAGACACTATAATCCTGAAATAAATCTTACTTATTCATGATGTATTATCCTTTTTATATACTGCTGGATTCTATTTGTTAAAGCTTTGTCAAATATTTTTCTGTCTATATTCCTAAATATTTGTCTTTAGTTTTTTTTTTTTTTGTAAGTATTTTTTTTTCTGGTTTTCGTAACTGATTAATGTCAACCTCAGGGAACATGCTGGGACATGCTGGAGAGTAGTCCTTCCTCTTATACTTTCAGGCAATTTTTTTTTAATTGGCATTATTTCTTCGTTAGATATTTGGTAGAATTCCACAGTGAAGCTATATGTGGTTGGTGTTTTTATCTATTTTCATCTTTCTAAAAATATTTGTAAGAGCAGTTTTAAAATTAAACTTATAACAAAAATCAGAGGAATGCACAGAAATTTCCCACATATATTCTGACCCCCCCAAATGCAAAGCCCCCCCCTTCATCAGTATCACTCATCAGAATTGTTCATTTTTTTTTAAACAAGGATGAACTTCCACTGATAGTGTACTACAGTGTGGGCTATTGTAATGGTAAAGACATAGCATAAAGAATTTGTCAAATCTTACAGAACTTTACAGGCTTAAAAGAGAACACTAATGTATATAAATTTTGAAAGTCATTTGGGAGGTTGAAGAATCCCAAAACGAAATATATAATGTGACCAAAAAATCTAATGTATTATGGATATATGAAGCAACCTCACTGAAGGAGGATGACTAGAAGAATAAGCTAAGCTTCTCTGGAAATGAGTGGATTCTTTAAGACTAAAGGCAAAAGGAACTGTACATAAGAACAGCACTGTATTTGATAAAGTTGGTCCCCATCCTGATACATGTAGTGATTCTGAAACCACCTTACATGTATACTTCAACTCAACAATTAAGTAAATGGATGGTTGATGGTGGATTTCTCAATGTTGGAGCAATAACTTGTGTGCATGCTTGCTAAGCTGCTTCAGTCATGTTCGACTCTTTGTGACCCTATGAACTTTAGCCCACAAGGCTCCTTTGTCCATGGGATTCTCCAGGCAAGAAGACTTAGGGATCCTCTAGGGGATCTTCCTGACCCAGGGGTTGAACCTGCATCTCTTATGCCTCCTGCATTGGCAAGCAGGTTCTTTGCCACTAGTGCCACTTGGGAGCAGTAAGTTACCAGTAAGTAAGGGAAGAAGGAGAAGGAAATGGCAACCCACTCTAGTGTTCTTGCCTGGAGAATCCCAGGGATGGAGGGGCCTAGTGGGCTGCCATCTATGGGGTCGCACAGAGTCAGACATGGCTGAAACGACTTAGCAGCAGCAGCAGTAACAGCAGGAAGGGAAGAAAGCTGGGATGATCCATGTAATAAAGATTATGGTTGGAGATACTAGTGTGAACTATGCTTAGCTTAATATATATGCACATGTTTATATAGCAATGTGTGTGTGTGAAAGATTGACAGAGAATGAAATGGTTGGATGGCATCACCGACTCAATGATCATGAATTTGAGTAAACTCTGGGAGTTAGTGATGCTGCAGTCCATGAAGTCACAAAGAGTCAGACACGACTGACCGACTGAACTGAACTGAGATACACACACACACACACACACACACACGGGTTATTATATACAGTTAAGCATTCTTGTTTTGTCAGCTAAAGGCCCTTGAAGCATTTGGTAGCAATGAGCACATCCATTGCCTAGATCTTGAACTGGTACAGAGAATACACAAGATGAACTTGGGATATTTTATAGTGGCAAAAGTAAAGAACGTGCTAATAAAAAAAAAAAATAAGCACAATGAATGATGGAGGTATGTCAGAGACACAGGAACCAACTGAGATGGCTAAAGCTGGAACAGTTTCAGAAACTAATAAATTAGTACTGAATTATACTCGAAAGTATAAAATAAATACTCATCAGTCTATGTTTACATAAATAAATGGTTGAATAAATAAATTTGGCAGAGAAAAGACAAATATTTCATGCAGAATATTCCAAATAATTTATGTAATCCACCTGTAAGAATTATCTAATCCACCTGTAAGAATTTGGCCATAACTCCATATTCTTTAAATGTGAGTTGTGACTTTCTTCTGAAGATTGCAGCATATAAAGGGAGGGGAAAAAAGGAGTAATTTTATGGTGGAGAAAACATACAAACACTACATCAGCCAGGTGATCAATGTCAACATCAACATTTAGTCATGTTGCTAGTATGTACCCATGATATGATGTGATGAGAATGGCACTTTACCTCTGTGGTCAAATTCCACAGAACATATCATCTCAGTTTATTTTTGAGGAAAACATCAGAAAAATATCAATTGAAGGACATTTTACAAAGTATTAATACTTAACTAGTACTCCTTTTTGCCTGGGAGAATGTGAATTTAGATAAGCTGTGTTTCAGGTAGGTGAAGTTGATCAAACTGTGGTTGAATATACATAAATAAAGGGTTAAAAAAGAAGCATGAGTATATAAAGAGAAAGCAGTTTCTGGAAGGAAAGACTGAGGAATTCTCCAGTAAATTTAATTTCTCCAGTGATGTTGGACTACTTGATCTGCGGCATTGTAGAACTGATCCAGAATTATGAGCTTTCTAAATGTGTGTGGAAATCAAGTGAGATGGAAGACAGGGGAAGAAAGCAAGAAGTGAGCTGAGCACATCATCATTTCCCTGCTTTCACTGGATTTTTTTTTTTTCCCCTGTCTGGGTATCTTACCTACAACAATGCTGGATTTTATGCTGTGACTTCCAACAGCCTTCATATGATTCTTTACTTTTCCTCTCTTTGTGATTTTAAGGCAAAACAGAACACCAGTATCTGATGGTAAACATGTTCCATCTTTAGTGAACAATAATTGACAAATATAACTGTACATATTCAAAGTATACAGTGTGATGATTTGATATACATTGAGGGATAATTACCAAGATCAAGATAATTAACATATTCATCACCTCACATAGTTAACTCTGTGTGTGTATGTGTGTGTGTTAAAAATGCTTAAAATCTACTTTTAGCCTGTCTCTTATACACATCTAGATGTGTATAAGAGACAGGTATTATCCTTTTTATATACTGCTGGATTCTATTTGTTAAAGCTTTGTCAAATATTTTTCTGTCTATATTCCTAAATATTTGTCTTTAGTTTTTTTTTTTTTTGTAAGTATTTTTTTTTCTGGTTTTCGTAACTGATTAATGTCAACCTCAGGGAACATGCTGGGACATGCTGGAGAGTAGTCCTTCCTCTTATACTTTCAGGCAATTTTTTTTTAATTGGCATTATTTCTTCGTTAGATATTTGGTAGAATTCCACAGTGAAGCTATATGTGGTTGGTGTTTTTATCTATTTTCATCTTTCTAAAAATATTTGTAAGAGCAGTTTTAAAATTAAACTTATAACAAAAATCAGAGGAATGCACAGAAATTTCCCACATATATTCTGACCCCCCCAAATGCAAAGCCCCCCCCTTCATCAGTATCACTCATCAGAATTGTTCATTTTTTTTTAAACAAGGATGAACTTCCACTGATAGTGTACTACAGTGTGGGCTATTGTAATGGTAAAGACATAGCATAAAGAATTTGTCAAATCTTACAGAACTTTACAGGCTTAAAAGAGAACACTAATGTATATAAATTTTGAAAGTCATTTGGGAGGTTGAAGAATCCCAAAACGAAATATATAATGTGACCAAAAAATCTAATGTATTATGGATATATGAAGCAACCTCACTGAAGGAGGATGACTAGAAGAATAAGCTAAGCTTCTCTGGAAATGAGTGGATTCTTTAAGACTAAAGGCAAAAGGAACTGTACATAAGAACAGCACTGTATTTGATAAAGTTGGTCCCCATCCTGATACATGTAGTGATTCTGAAACCACCTTACATGTATACTTCAACTCAACAATTAAGTAAATGGATGGTTGATGGTGGATTTCTCAATGTTGGAGCAATAACTTGTGTGCATGCTTGCTAAGCTGCTTCAGTCATGTTCGACTCTTTGTGACCCTATGAACTTTAGCCCACAAGGCTCCTTTGTCCATGGGATTCTCCAGGCAAGAAGACTTAGGGATCCTCTAGGGGATCTTCCTGACCCAGGGGTTGAACCTGCATCTCTTATGCCTCCTGCATTGGCAAGCAGGTTCTTTGCCACTAGTGCCACTTGGGAGCAGTAAGTTACCAGTAAGTAAGGGAAGAAGGAGAAGGAAATGGCAACCCACTCTAGTGTTCTTGCCTGGAGAATCCCAGGGATGGAGGGGCCTAGTGGGCTGCCATCTATGGGGTCGCACAGAGTCAGACATGGCTGAAACGACTTAGCAGCAGCAGCAGTAACAGCAGGAAGGGAAGAAAGCTGGGATGATCCATGTAATAAAGATTATGGTTGGAGATACTAGTGTGAACTATGCTTAGCTTAATATATATGCACATGTTTATATAGCAATGTGTGTGTGTGAAAGATTGACAGAGAATGAAATGGTTGGATGGCATCACCGACTCAATGATCATGAATTTGAGTAAACTCTGGGAGTTAGTGATGCTGCAGTCCATGAAGTCACAAAGAGTCAGACACGACTGACCGACTGAACTGAACTGAGATACACACACACACACACACACACACACGGGTTATTATATACAGTTAAGCATTCTTGTTTTGTCAGCTAAAGGCCCTTGAAGCATTTGGTAGCAATGAGCACATCCATTGCCTAGATCTTGAACTGGTACAGAGAATACACAAGATGAACTTGGGATATTTTATAGTGGCAAAAGTAAAGAACGTGCTAATAAAAAAAAAAAATAAGCACAATGAATGATGGAGGTATGTCAGAGACACAGGAACCAACTGAGATGGCTAAAGCTGGAACAGTTTCAGAAACTAATAAATTAGTACTGAATTATACTCGAAAGTATAAAATAAATACTCATCAGTCTATGTTTACATAAATAAATGGTTGAATAAATAAATTTGGCAGAGAAAAGACAAATATTTCATGCAGAATATTCCAAATAATTTATGTAATCCACCTGTAAGAATTATCTAATCCACCTGTAAGAATTTGGCCATAACTCCATATTCTTTAAATGTGAGTTGTGACTTTCTTCTGAAGATTGCAGCATATAAAGGGAGGGGAAAAAAGGAGTAATTTTATGGTGGAGAAAACATACAAACACTACATCAGCCAGGTGATCAATGTCAACATCAACATTTAGTCATGTTGCTAGTATGTACCCATGATATGATGTGATGAGAATGGCACTTTACCTCTGTGGTCAAATTCCACAGAACATATCATCTCAGTTTATTTTTGAGGAAAACATCAGAAAAATATCAATTGAAGGACATTTTACAAAGTATTAATACTTAACTAGTACTCCTCAAAACTGTTAAGGTTATCTAAAACAAGAAAGGTCCAAGAAACTGTCACAATCACGAGAAGCCTAAGAAGGCATGATTAGTATATTCAACGTGGAATGCTGATGGGATTCTAGAGTAGAAAAGGAACACTAGGGAAAACTGAGGAAATGTGAGTGAAGTATGAACTTACATTAATAATAATGTATCAATACTGGTTCATTAATCTTGACAATATTGCATACTAATGCAAACCCAGATATTCTACTTCTGAGTATTATGCTAAGTAAAATAAGTCATTCACAAAATGGAAATTTTGCATGATTCCACTTATATCAGGTATCTAAAGTGATAAAGCTAATAAAAACAGAAGGGATAGTGGTTGGCAAAGGCCAGGCGAGGAGGGGAAATGGAGAGCTGCTATTCAATGGGTGTAGAGTTTCAGTCATGAGAGATGAAAACATTCGAGATTTTTTTGTACAATAGTGTATATTCAGTTAACAATGGACACTTATAAATTGTGGGTTTTGTACAATGAAAAAGTAAATATGGTTTAATTCATTTTAATTTAAAAAATGAATACATGTGCTGTTATTTTTTACCCTAGAATGACATGTTACTGTGTTTTCAAAGTAAGTGAAGAATGAAAGTGGAAGTGTTAGTTGCTCAGTCATGTCTGAATCTTTGTGACCCCATGGACTGTAAACGGTCAGTCTCTTCTGTCCAAGGGATTCTCTAAGCAAGAATACTGGAATGGGTGGCTCTTTCCTTTTCAAGGGAATATTCCCCCAGGAATTGAACCTTGGTCTCCTGCACTGCAGGTGGACTCTTTACCACTGAGCCACCAGGTAAGACCATAGGCAGTCTGAAATCAGTCATTCAATTTTTTTTTTTTTTTTTTTTTACTGTTTGAGTAAGAGTATATATGAGTACTATTTGAATATGAGTATATATGAGTATGAGTCATATACTAGTTTAGCTTCTATATATAATGATAAAAGGCCCAGTACCTACCCTGAAAGACTATAATCCTAGTGGGGAAGACAAATAAGAAAAAGATAGCACCATGTGGTAAGTAATGTGAGGAGGGATGCAGGATGCATTGGGCGTGAAGAGAAGGACATCTCGACCAGATTTAGGAAACAACGGGGAACGCTTTCCAGAGGAGGTGATACTTGAATCTTAAATGATGGGTATTTTCAGGTGGAAAGCCATAGAATGGAATGCTAGACAGTGGGGACAACATGTGTGAAAGTGCAGAGGTGTGAAATGCCATTAGTGATCTGGTGAACTATAATAGGTGTCAGAGAGAGTGTAGAGAATGAGTTTAGAGATACACAGGAAATGGGTTGATTATGGAAAACTGAGAAAGATTGATAGTTTTTTTCTACAGAGATAACTTCTGAGCATAATAGCTAGAAATTATGATCTAGTCTGAGAAACACTGAAGTAAAGATGCCTATGTGTATGACACATCTAGGAAATCATAGTTACCTATCTCAGTTCAGTTCAGTTCAGTCGCTCAGTCATGTCCGACTCTTTGCAACCCCATGAATCGCAGCACGCCAGGCCTCCCTGTCCATCACCATTTCCCGGAGTTCACTCAGACTCACGTCCATCGAGTCCGTGATGCCATCCAGCCATCTCATCCTCGGTTATCCCCTTCTCCTCCCGCCCCTAATCCCTCCCAGCATCAGAGTCTTTTCCAATGAGTCAACTCTTCACATGAGGTGCCCAAAGTACTGGAGTTTCAGCTTTAGCATCATTTCTTCCAAAGAAATTCCAGGGTTGATCTCCTTCAGAATGGACTGGTTGGATCTCCTTGCAGTCCAAGGGACTCTCAAGAGTCTTCTCCAACACCACAGTTCAAAAGCATCGATTCTTCGGCGCTCAGCTTTCTTCACAGTCCAAATTTCACATCCATACATGACCACAGGAAAAACCATAGCCTTGACTAGACGGACCTTAGTCGGCAAAGTAATGTCTCTGCTTTTGAATATACTATCCAGGTTAGTCATAACTTTTCTTCCAAGGAGTAAGCGTCTTTTAATTTCATGGCTGCAGTCACCATCTGCAGTGATTTTGGAGACCAAAAAAATAAAGTCTGACACTGTTTCCACTGTTTCCCCATCTATTTCCCATGAAGTGATGGGACCGGATGCCATGATCTTCGTTTTCTGAATGTTGAGCTTTAAGCCAACTTTTTCGCTCTCCTCCTTCACTCAGTACCATGTAAATAGAATTAATTTGCCACAAGCACAGAGTTATAATGGGATTTAATTTTACCTCTGTGCCTTGTGGAAGGAGCTCAGAATGCTCACTGAATATGAGTGGGACTAAGAAATGAACACAGAGCCACAATGGAAAATTTCTATAAGATAAATGAAAGTGTGCTGCCTAGATAAGAACAGATGGTGATTTGTGCTAGTTACCAGTGAGTATTTTGGAAAGGAAAAGCAGAAAAAAAATGATTAAGTGAAACAGAAGTAGAAAAATGTTATGACAAAAATGAAAACAGAATGATTAGAATACAAGTTAAGATAGACAACAATTTTAAAATACTATCAGGCAAGGTTAGGAGAGGAGGCAACAGGGACTTAAAGAGCTAAAAAGATAGTAATGACATGTTAAGATAGAAGTCATGGGTGGATACATTCATTCTTGGTGAAGAAGTAGAGAAGTGCTAGATATCATACAAAGATACATTTGCTAAGCTGATAAGAAATAAATAACAAAATCTATGTTACACAAAAATAGACAACCCAGAGTAAAACAGTCATTTAAAAATTGTTTTGTGATATGTGTCTAAAGGCAGAATTACTTCCTTAATTCAGGTATTGAGTTGAAATAGTATTAGAATAATTAGGCATATACTCTATTGTAATTATTTCATGCTTGATCAATACCCTGTGTCCTGGGAAGAGAATGTATATCAATGTGTTTGAGTCAAACATATGAACAAAATATTTGAACATCATTGATTAAGATTGTAAGTTTGAAGTTTAAAAAAAAATCTCTCTGTAAGCAAATTTCAATTGTACAGTGTTGGATGTGTCTGTGTTGTGTTTTAGTTGCTTCAGTTGTGTCTAATTCTTTGTTACTCCATGGAATGTAGCTGGCTAGGCTCCTCTGTCCATGAAATTCTCCAGGCAAGAATATTGGAGTGGGTTGCCATTCCCTTGATCTTCCCAACCCAGGGATTGAACCTGGGTCTCTTGCATTGCAGGAAGATTTTTTACCATCCAAGTAAATATGAAAAATGATTGTTGAAACATAAACTGTAATAGAATACTACAAATAATAGATTTGATTACATTGTAAGAAGTGTTTGGTTTTATTTACTCTTCTCTCAAAATCATTTTCCCCTTAAATTTAAGATTAAACTCAGACTGAAACATTACATGTAAATCACTATACAGTAATTTCAAACTTATATCTAACATTTTAAGGGTGTATGATTCAAATATATGTAAATATGTATGCTTAGTCATTCAGTTGTGCATAACTCTTTGCAATTCCATGGAATGTAGCCTACCAGGCTCTTCTGTTCATGGGGATTCTCCAGGCAAAAATACTGAAATGGGTTGCCATGCCCTCCTCCAGGGGATCTTCCCAAATCAGGGATCAAGCCCAGGTCTCTTGCATTGCAGGTGGATTCATTACTGACTAAGCCACCAGGGAAGACCATAAGTAAATATCCTACTGCTTAACAGTATCATGTTTTGCTATTGTTCAGTCCTTAAGTTGTGTCTGAATCTTTGTGACCCCATGGACTGTAGCACACCAGTCTTCCCTGTCCTTCACTATCTCCTGGAGTTTGCTCAAACTCATATCCATTGAGTAAGGGATGCCACCCAACCATCTCATCCTGTCTTTCCCTTCTCCTCCTGCCCTCAATCTTTCCCAGCATCAGAGTCTTTTCCAATGAGTTGGCTCTTCGCATCAGGTGGCCAAAGCATTGGAGCTTCAGCTTCAGCATCAGTCTTTCCAATCAATATTCAGAATTGATTTCCTTTAGGATTGACTGCTTTGACAATTTCCTTGCATTCCAAGGGACTCTCAAGAGGCTTTTCCAGCACCACAATTTGAAAGCATCAATTCTTCAGTGCTCAGCCATCTTTATGGTCCAACTCTCATATCTGTACATGACTATTGGAAAAAGTATAGCTTTTACTATAGGGGCATTGTTAGCAAAGTGATGTCTGCTTTTTAATATGCTATCTAGTTAGTCATAGCTTTCCTTCCAAGAAGCAAGTGTCTTTTAATTTCATGGCTGCAGTCACCATCTGCAGTGATTTTGGAGCTCAAGAAAAGAAAATCTGTCACTATCTCCATGTTTTCTCTTTCTATCTGCCATGAAGTGATGGGTCTGGATGCCATGATCTTTGTTTTTGGAAAGTTGAGTTTTAAACCAGCTCTCCTCTTTTACCCTTGGCAAGAGGTTTTTTAGTTCTTCTTCACTTTCTGCCATTAGAATGATATCATCTGCATATCTGAGGTTATTGATATTTCTCCTGATAATCTTGATTCCAGCTTGTGGTTCATCCAGGAGGCATTTCACATGATATACTATGCATGGAAGTTAAATAAGCAGGGTGACAATATACAGCCTTGCTGTACTCCTTTCCCAATTTTGAATCAGTCCATTGTCTCATGTCTGGTTCTAACTATTGCTTCTTGTCCTGTATATAGGTTTCTCGGGAGACAAGTAAGGTGGTCTGGTATTCCCATTTCTTCAAGAATTTTCCACAGTTTATTTTGTTCCACACAGTCAAAGGCTTTAGACTAGTTAATGAAGCAGATTTTTTTTCTTTTCTAGAATTCTCTTGCTTTCTCTATGATCCAATGGTTGTTGGCAATTTGATCTTTGGTTCCTCTGCCTTTTCTAAATCCAGGTTGCACAACTGAATGTTCTAGGTGCATGTACTGCATAAGCCTAGCTTGAAGGATTTTTAGTATAATCTTGTTAGCATGTGAAATGAGCACAATTATATGGCAGTTTGAAGATTCTCTGGCATTGTTCTTCTTTGGGATTGGAATGAAAACTGACGTTTCCAGTCCTGTGGCCACTGCTGAGATTTCCAAATTTGCTGACATATTGACTGTAGCACTTTAACAGCATCATCTTTTAGGATTTGAAATAGCTCAACTGAAATTCCATCACCTCCACTAGCTTTGTTCATAGTGATGCTTACTAAGGCCCACTTGACTTCACATTCCAGGATGTCTGACTATAGGCAAGTGATCACACCATTGTGGTTATACAGTCATTAAGACCTTTTTTGTATAGTTCTTCTGTGTATTCTTCCCACCTCTTGTTAATCTCTTCTGCTTTTCTTAGATTCCTGCCATTTCTGTCCTTTATTGAGCCCATCCTTGCATGAAATGTTCCCTTGGTGTCTCCAGTTTTCTTGAAGAGATCTCTAGTCTTTACCATCTTATTGTTTTCCTCTATTTCTTTGCCTTGTTCACTTAAGAAGGCTTTGTTATCTCACCTTGCTATTCTCTGAATCTCTGCATTCAATTGAGTATATCTTTATCTTTCTTCCTTGCCTTCTCTTTTCTTCTTTTCTCAGATATTTGTAAACCCTCCTCAGACAACCACTTTGCCTTCTTGCATTTGTTTTCCTGTTGGATGGTTTTGGTCACCACCTCCTGTACATTGTTATGAACCTCCATCCATAGTTCTTCAGGCACTCTGTCTATCAGATCTAATCCCTTGAATTTGTCACCTCCATTGTATAATCATAAAGTATTTGATTTAGATCATACCTGAATGCCCTAGTGGTTTTCTGTACTTCAATTTAAGTCTGAATTTCGCAATAAGTAGTTCATGATCTGAGCCACAGTCCACTCTAGGTTTGCTGACTATATAGCTTCTCCATCTTGGGCTACAATGAATATAATCAGTCTGATTTCAGTTTTGACCATCTATTGATGTCCATGTGTACGGTCATCTCTTGTGTTGTTGGGAAAGGATGTTTGCTATGATCATTGTGTTCTCTTGGCAAAACTCTGTTCTGTCAGCCTTTGCCCTCCTTCATTTTGTACTCTAAGTACAAAAGGTACCATGTAGGAAAACACAATTATTGAATTTAGATTGATAATGAAGTATAATAGATAGATATTTTTATTTGACAATTTCAGATGTCACTATCTCAAGAGAAAATTAGTGAAAAGTTAATTTGGGGAGATAATTTACCTTATTATGATGTATATCATTGTTCCCTTTTTAAGTGAATGCCATGAAAATAAAATAATTATATTATAAAGCTGTGTCCACGTTTTATGATAAATGGTTTTCAGTGAAATATTTTGAACATTAATTTATAGGAGTGGACTATAAATCTGTACATTGCTGAATTGGTCCATTCAATAAGCATTAATTAGGTTACTATAATCTTTGCTACAGAAACAGGTAAACTGTAGTGATTTAACACAGTAGTTCATTTCTTGCTCACATTACAATCTGTTCATGTTTCAGAGCCCTCCGTCATCACCACCCAGGGTGGCCTCTAAGGTTGCATTGACATGGGAATAGAAGTCTGATTTTTAAATTCCTCAGCCTGGAAATGACGCATTTACTTTTATTCACAGTCCATTAGGCCAAAATTATTTCTGTGGCTCCCAACCAAATGCAAAGAGCCTGGAAATTGTAGTGGAGATTATGAAATATTGAATAAACACTAACTCTCTCCAAGTTCCAAGCTGTTATGTTCGATCTGCAGACTCCAGACAGACCCCCATCAAAATCCATTTGGATGTCAAGACTACTGGTGTCACACAGCCACTACAAACTTGTGAAGACAGTTATTGCTCACAAGGTACTGAAGAGAGCAAGGCAAGCACTAAGCAGGTCTCAGAATGGCTTGAGTGGCTTTAGGAAAAGTGGGAGCAGGAGACCCTGACAAACTCTGTGGTGAGGGAGGGAACCAGTGTGCTCTCTCTCTCTCTCTATCAGCTGGCCCAGACATGGAACAAAAAGAAAGGCAAGAGGTAGGGCAAACAACATAAATGGAGTAAGTTTCCTTATGACACCGTTTCAGTATTTCTCCAGGTTATTACTCTTAACCTGGTTCCAAAAGCATGCTTAAGCATATTTTATGTGCTGTGCTAGGCACTCTCAGCATATGATTATCATTTAGGTAAATCCTCTACATTCAAGTAATGCAAATTCTATTTTTCAGTTTCTGCTTTCTTTTTTCTGAGCAAAAGCCATCAGTGGTTTTTACATGCAAAATAATTTTCTAAACAAATCCTGGCCAAGGCATAGATTATTTCAGAAACTTCAGTCCACTATTTGGAGGAATCACAATTAGTCATGCCATCACAGATTCAGCATTCTGGAAGAACACTTGGCATCTCCATGTTCACTGGATCACAAAATTTCTCTTTTACCTCCTCTCTATCCTACTTACTATTTTGTGGTTTTTGTTGCTTGTCTCAGTCTCTAGTGTTATTGTCCTTTCATCTTCTGTCTTGACCATAGCAACAAGCTCATGTCTCATCTTCCTGAGTCCGCTCTGACTCCTTGTCCAGTTCATCCTCTATATTTTAATAGCTAAGCTTTCTAGTCTCATCTTCTTCCACTACCTCTTTCATATCTTCGCATAAGCCATGCTAACCTTTTTCTAGTTCTCAAAGACTCCATCCTCTCTCCCCACTCAAGGCCTTTGTACATGTTATCCCCTCTTCCTTGAATGCTCATTTTCCTCTCTCTTCAATTGACAAACTCTTCCTTATCTTTCAATCTCAGCTCAAACATGTCCCTAAAGAAATCTTCCTCCATCTCCTTATTGCTCTAGGCAGTCCCCCTTCTTGTAATCTCTTAAGTACATCCTTTATTTACTTTATCTTCATAGTCCTTGCCTTCTATTGAGTAGTCTTTTCCTTGTTTGTCTTCTCCTTTACACTGTGAACTACATGATGCAGCAAGTCTAGAACTTTGGCTATTTTATTTAACTTGTATCCTCAGCATGTAAATAGCATCATAGGGTTTACTATAATAGTAAGTTACCCTCTTTCTGGGACTAAATCCCTGCTCTAAACAAAGGTGTACCTTGTATTTGATTTACTAACAGCCATTTCAAGATCTTGGACAGAATAAGTACATCATAAGTGTTTGCTCAATGAACCTCAGTCTTTAATATAAATGTGGAGTGGGCAAGCAGGCCCTGTTGCAAAACCAGTCTGGTAGCAACTGGGCTAGGGAGTGACTGTCAAGTTACCACAGAAATGATGATAGTTGAATATAAATATTACCATGAGAATGTGAGAAGAGAAAGTATGATTGGGTTTTAGAGACAGAATTGGTTCCAAATTAACTTGAGAAATCATATAGAGGATTGTAAAACAACTTCAAAGTTCTTAACATTAGTAACTAGGGTAATGATATCCTCCAACATTGGAAGAAAAATTATGCTACTAGACAAATTCTCATTATGCTTCCTCTTTGACTATTTTGCTAGATAGATGTAAATGCTGATCTGTTTTCTTTTATAATTGGTGTGGTTGATGTTTCTCTCTAGCACTGTAATGATATTAGGGAATATTTTGTTGCCACATAAAACCCCATGATCTAAAATATAGTTCAGAGATGTGCTACACAAGGAGAAAAGCAAATTGTATTTCTGAGGAGGGCAAGATGGACAAGGTGTGTTTTTTTTTTCTTTTTTATCAAGTTTTCCTTTTTTAAACCAGTTAATTTCTGTGTAACCATAGAATGAGAAGACTGTAATTGTTTTCAGATTTAAGAGGTGTAATGCTCCTTTCATGTTAAAGAGATTCTAATATAAAGAAACATGTATTATTTAAAAGAATACTTAAGTCACTTATGAGTTCAGTTCAGTCGCTCAGTCGTGTCCGACTTTTTGCGACCCCATGAATCACAGCATGCCAGGCCTCCCTGTCCATCACCAACTCCCCGAGTTCACCCAAATTCATGTCCATTGAGTTGGTGATGCCATCCAGCCATCTCATCCTTGGTCGTTCCCTTCTCCTCCTGTCCCCAATCCCTCCCAGCATCAGAGTCTATTCCAATGAGTCAACTCTTTGCATGAGGTGGCCAAAGTACTGGAATTTGAGCTTTAGCACCAGTCCTTCCAAAGAATACCCAGGACTGATCTCCTTTAGAATGGACTGGTTGGATCGCCTTGCAGTCCAAGGGACTCTCAAAAATCTTCTCCAACACTACAGTTCAAAAGCATCAATTCTTCTGTGCTCAGCTTTCTTCACAGTCCAAATTTCACATCCATACATGACCACTGGAAAAACCATAGCCTTGATTAGACAGACCTTTGTTGGCAAAGTAATGTCTCTGCCTTTGGAAAAAGTATCATAAACCATGTTAAAGAAAACAATTCAGTTTTATGAAATGTAAACCTATTTCATCAGAATCCTGATTCATATCAGATATAGGATATTGTCTAGATAATCAGCTTTCAATGGAAATGGTGGGACTAAAAGAAACACTGTAGACTACTAGAAGATTGTTGATTGACCATACTGAAATAATAGTAGGGACTTAACTGACAATCCAGTGATTAAGACTAGATGCTCCCAATGCAGGGGCATGGGCTTGATTCCTGGTTGAGGAAATAAGATTCTGCATGCTATGAGGTGTGGTTTAAAAAAAAAATATATATATATATATATATATGTATATATAAAAGAGTTTAAACAATACAAATGCACATTGTTGTTGTTCTTCTTCAGTCTCTCAGTTGTGTTCGACTCTTTGCAATCCCATGGACTGCAGCATGCCAGATTTCACTGTCATTAACCATCTCCTGGAGCTTGCTCAAACTCCTGTCCATTGATTCCATACAACCATCTCATCCTCTGGTGTCCCCTTCTCCTCCTGACTTCAAAATTTCACAGCAACAGAGTCCTTTCCAATGAGTCCACTCTTCACCTCAAGTGACCAAAGTATTGGTGCTTAAGCTTCAGCATCAATTCTTCCAATGAATATTCAGGGTTGATTACCTTTAGGATGATTTGATCTCCTTGCTGTCCAAAGGACTCTCAAGAGTCTTCTCCAACTCCACAGTTCAAAAGCATCAATTCTGGAGTGCTCAGCATTCTTTATGGTCCAACTCTCCAACCCATACATGAATACTGGAAAAAACCATAGCTTTGACATATGGGCCTTTGTCGGCAAAGTAATGTCTCTGCTTTTTAATATTCTGTCTAGGTTGGTCATAGCTATTCTTCCAAGGAGCAAGCGTCTTTTCATTTCATGACTGCAGTCACCATCTGCAGTGATTTTGGAGCCCAAGAAAATAAACTCGGTCACTGTTTTCACTGTTTTCACTGTTTCCCATCTATTTACCATGAAGTGATGGGATCGGATGCCATAATCTTAGTTTTTTGAATGTTGAATTTTAAGCCAGCTTTTTCTCTCTCCTCTTTCACTTTCATCAGGAGACTCTTTAGTTCCTCTTTGCTTTCTGCCATAAGGGTAGTATAATCTGTATATCTGAGGTTATTGATATTTCTCCTGGCAATCTTGATTGCCTTCAATCTTGCTTGAATCTTGTGCTTTATCTGGTCTGGCATTTTACATATAAATTGAATAAGCAGAGTGACCATATACAACCTTGATGTACTCCTTTCCCAATTTAGAACCAGTCCATTGTTCCATGTCCATTTCTAACTATTATGTATACACATATATATATATATATACACACACATATATATATACACACACACACCCTTACGTATATTTTTTGTTCAGGTTTAAGTCTCCAGATTAACAGGGCCAACTGAATATCCACCAAATTAAAGAAAGACCCACATCAAACCTTGTGGTAAAATTTCCATCAGTAGGAAAAAAAAATGAGAAGACTGAAAAGGGGTTAACATCTCAAAAGAGAGGCATCAAGTCTTATCAGACTTCTCCTAAGAAATACTAGATGATAGCAGACAAAGATGTTCATCCCTTTAAGGTTCTGAGGGAACACGTGTATACCTGAGGCGGATTAATGTTGATGTATGGCAAAACCAATACAATTGTGTAAAGTAATTAACCTCCAATTAAAATAAATAAATTTATATAAAAAATAAAAGTAATATAAAAAGAAATTCAACTTAGATTCCTGTGCTCATCAAATATGTAATATTCAAGTATGGGATCCAATGAAAGTTTATGAACTTAAAGGGCTTAATCATGCCCCTCTCCTGTACCCTTTTTTTGAAGGGAGATAGAAGATGTGCTCTATATGACAAGGCAGTCATGCAAGGAGATTACACAGATTCATGCAACAGTGGATATTGTGAGGAATAGTGATGAGAAGCTCAAAATGACCACTGTGGCAGACCTAGAGAGAACAACCAGGCCAGACTGAAGCAAATGCTGGCAGATTCCAGGAATCTAGCCAAAGGCAGATAACAGACGTGCTGATGGTACAATAGAAAAGCTCAGAAATTTCCAGCGGCATCATATCAAAACACTAGACCTACCCCAGAGAAGGTGGCACCACTAAAAAGGCTCTACATTATTCAGTAGCCTCTAAAATGCTAAGCTTGGAAGTAAAATACAGATGCCCATGATATTTCACAGCTAAGGACTCTCCAATTATATATCAGTAGAAAGGACACAAGCTTTACACAAAGGTAAGCACAATGGTTAGGGTAGTAAACTGCCTTAGTGTCTTTAGTAATGGCTTTAGATAGCAAAACATATGTGATTATTAGAGAAAAACATAAGAAAGAAAGATAAACTGCATTTGGTGGAATAAGAAATTTAGATTCAATTACATTATTTGAAGTCACTAAGGTGACTTAAGACAGAGGGACTTCAACTGGGATATGTCAGAAGAAGAAGTAGAGGATGTAAATGTGTTAAAATTCTTTTTTCATAACAGGAAGTTCATGGATGATGTTTAAAGTTGATATATAAATAAATATTAAATCATATTTTGATATATAGCGGTAACCAAAAAAAATTTTTTAAGAGTTTGCAATTAATTGCCTCTGTAAAATAGAGGCATGGGTAAAACCTTGGGAATGGAGCTCTTGCTATTTATTCATTGAAAGCTTTAATTTGATTTTTTTACCCTAGCATGTATTACTTGATAAAAATAAAATAAATTAGTATACTATCTGATAACAAATGTATAAACATTCTCATTATTTTAAAATTTGAAAAATACAGAAAAATTAAAAAGAAAGCCGTTAACACATAGATGTATATTGTGGGTTGAATTGTGTCCCCCCAAAACTCATTTGTTGAAGTTCTAACCTCCAGTACCTCAGAATGTTATCTTAATTGTAGACAGGATCTTTACAGAGGTAATCAAGTTAAAGTGAGTTCCTTAATGTGGGCCCCAATATAATTTGGATTCAGTTCAGTTCATTTCAGTTCAGTTGCTTAGTTGTGTCCCACTCTTTGTGACCCCATGAAGTGCAGCACGCCAGCCCACCCTGTCCATCACTAATTCCCGGAGTTCACTCAAACTCACGTCCTTCGAGTCAGTGATGCCATCCAGCCATCTCATCCTCGGTTGTCCCCTTCTCCTCTGGCCCCCAATCCCTCCCAGCATCAGAGTCTTTTCCAATGAGTCAGCTCTTTGCATGAGGTGGCCAAAGTACTGGAGTTTCAGCTTTAGCATCATTCCTTCCAAAAAACACCAAAGACTGATCTCCTTTAGAATGGACTGGTTGGATCTCCTTGAAGTCAATGGGATTTTCAAGAGTCTTCTCCAACACCACAGTTCAAAAACATCAATTCTTCGGTGCTCAGTTTTCTTCACAGTTCAAATCTTATATCCATACATGACCACAGGAAAAACCATAGCCTTGACTAGACGGACCTTATTCGGCAAAGTAATGTCTCTGCTTTTGCATATGCTATCTAGGTTGGTCATAACTTTCCTTCCAAGGAGTTAGTGTCTTTTAATTTCATGGCTGCAATCACCCTTTGCAGTGATTTTGGAGCCCCAAAAAATAAAGTCAGGCACTTTTTCCACTGTTTCCCCATCTATTTCCCATGAAGTGATGGGACCAGATGTCATGATCTTCTTTTTCTGAATGTTGAACCTTAAGCCAACTTTTTCACTCTCCTCTTTCACTTTCATCAAGAGGCTTTTTAGTTCCTCTTCACTTTCTGCCATAAGGGTGGTGTCATCTGCATATCTGAGGTTATTGATAATTCTCCTGGCAATCTTGATTCCAGCTTGTGTTTCTTCAAGCCCAGCATTTCTCATGGTGTGCTCTGAATAGAAGTTAAATAAACAGGGTGACAATATACAGCCTTGACATACTCCTTTTCTTATTTGGAACCAGTCTGTTGTTCCATGTCTAGTTCTAACTGTTGCTTCCTGACCTGTATATGTTTCTCAAGAAGCAGGTCAGGTGGTCTGGTATTCCCTTCTCTTTCAGAATTTTAATGGCTTTCTGGGGAAGCCTTACAAATAGCTGTGAAAAGAGAAGTGACAAGCAAAGGAGAAAAGGAAAGATATAAGCATCTGAATGCAGAGTTCCAAAGAATAGCAAGGAGAGATAAGAAAGCCTTCTTCAGCGATCAATGCAAAGAAATATAGGAAAAGAACAGAATGGGAAAGACTAGAGATCTTTTCAAAAAAATTAGTGATACCAAGGGAACATTTCATGCAACGATGGGCTCGATAAAGGACAGAAATTTTATGGACCTAACAGAAGCAGAAGATATTAAGAAAAGGTGGCAAGAATACACAGAAGAACTGTACAAAAAACATCTTCATGACCAAGGTAATCACTGTGATGTGATCACTCACCTAGAGCCAGATATCCTGGAATGTGATGTTAAGTGGACCTTAGAAAGCATTACTATGAACAAAGCTAGTGGAGGTGATAGAATTCCAGTTGAGCTATTTCAAATCCTGAAAGATGATGCTGTGAAAGTGTTGCATTCAAAATGCCAGCATTCAGAAAACTCAGCAGTGGCCACAGGACAGGAAAAGGTCAGTTTTTATTCCAATTCAAAAGAAAGGCAATGCCAAAGAATCATCATACTACCGCACAATTGCACTCATCTCATATACTAGTAAAGTAATGCTCAAAATTCTTCAAGCCAGGCTTCAGCAATACATGAACCGTGAACTTCCAGATGTTCAATCTGATTTTAGAAAAGACAGAGGAACCAGAGATCAAATTGCCAACATCTGCTAGATCATCAAAAAAGCAAGAGAGTTCCGGAAAAGAAAACATCTATTTCTGCTTTATTGACTATGCTAAAGCCTTTGACTGTGTGTATCACGATAATTTCACTTACGTCCTTTTAAAAATGGGAAATTTGGACACAAAGATAGACATAGAAGAAAGATAATGTGAACAGACACGGGTATAAGGCAGCTATCTTTAAGTCAAGAAAAGAGTCCTGAAACAGATTCTTCCTTCAGAGACTTCAGAAAGAATCAGACCTGCAGACACTTCGATCTCAGACTTCTGGCCTCCAAAAATATGAGACAACAAATTTCTGTTGTTTAAGCCATTCAGATTGTGGTTCTTTGTGATAGCCACCCATGAAAGCTAACACAATATATTTTCTTTCATTCATTCAGCACATATTTATGAAACACCTAAAATGTGTCAGGCACTTTTCTTGGCTTTGGGGATATAGCATTAACAAAACCAACCAAAGTCAATTTATATTAACAAGGGATGGAGACAGATAATAAGTAAAAGAAATAAATAAATTCTGTCACTGTTTCCATTGTTTCTATTTTCTATGAAGTGATGGGACCAGATGTCATTAGCTTAGTTTTTTGAAGATTGAGTTTTAAGACGACTTTTTCATTCTCCTCTTTCACTTTCATCAAGAGGCTCTTTAGTTCTTCTTTACTTTCTGTCATAAGGGTGGTGTCATCTGCCATAAGGGTGATGTCATCCAAAACAACTGCAGGTGGTGACTGCAGCCATGGAGGTAAAAGACGCTTGCTCCTTGGCAGAAAAGCTATGACCAACCTAGAAAACATATTAAAAAGAAAAGACATTACTTTGCCAACAAATGTCTATCTAGTCAAAGCTATGGTTTTTCAAGTATTCATATATGGATGTGAGAGTTGCACTGTAAAGAAAGCTGAGTCCTGAAGAATTGATGCTTTTAAACTGTGATGTTGGAGAAGACTCTTGAGAGTCCCTCAAGCTGCAAAGAGATCCAAGCAGTCCATCCTAAAGGAAATCAGTCCTGAATATTCATTGGAAGGACTGATGCTGGAACTGAAACTCCAATACTTTGGCCACCTGATGTGAAGAACTGACTCCTTGTAAAATACCCTGATGCTGGGAAAGATTGAAGGCAGGAGGAGAATGGGACGACAGAGGATGAGATGGTTGGATGGCATCACCGACTCAATAAACATGAGTTTGAGTAAGCTCCAGGAGTCAGTGATGGATAGAGAAGTCTGGGGTGCTGCAGTCCATGGGATCGCAAAGAGTTGAACATGAACTGAAAAAAAGTAAAAAATATAGTGTTCAGTTTAACAAGGTTGCAGGGTACATGTGTGTTAGTTGCTTAGTCTTATCTGACTTTGCAACCCCATGAACTGTAGCCCACCAGGCTCCTCTGTCCATAGGGTTCTCCAGGCAAGAATACTGGAGTGAATTACGATTTCCCTCTCCAGGGGATCTTCCCGACCCAGGGATTGAACCCAGGTCTCCTGCATTTCAGGAAGATTCTTTACCATCTGAGCTATAAGGATGTCTTTCAGTATGTTTATAATTGTTTTGGTAAAAATCAAAACAAGAATGAAGATTGGGAATATGGCAGTGTACATGGAGAAACCTTCTGTTTTAAATAGAGTTCTCAAAGAGGAACTTATGGAAAAAGTGACATTAGAGAAAAACCAGAACAAGGTCAAGGAGGAAGCTATGAGACTTTCTAGTCAAGATTCCCTCCAGTCTTGGTTTTCTTTGTATATGATTCCTTACAGTCATTTTTAGTTGGAAATATATGTTCCTATGGTAAAATTTTAAAACAATTCAAAAAATTCTTAAAAATACAGTTTCCTTTGCAATGCAACATTCCAATCTTATTTCCCACTCTACCTTCAGCAGTATATTTTATGCACTTTCAGAAATGTCTGTGAGTATAAACACATGAATGTACATAAATTTTTTACCTAGATTGATTAATGCAGCAGATTCTGGTCTATATCTTGATTTTTAACCTAACACATATATGCATAAACATATTACAAAATTAGATTGTACTGCCTTATTTCATAACATATGACTGATGTGGTAAATCTTGGCAGAGTAAAAGTCTAAAAAATGTTAATAAAATATAATAAAATATACTTTTGAACTCTGATTATTATAATATAAACTATGTATTTATGAAACTAAAATACAAAAATGAACATACTTATACAGAAGAAGCCCAAATTTTGTGAACATTTTTTGCTATCAATAGTAATTGCCCTTCTAAAATAGAATTAGAATTAGTTAAACATTTGAATTTATTTCCATGTTTTTATTTTTTTATGATAAACCTGCTGTGGACTGAATCGTGTGTGCTTCCTAAATTCACATACATATTGAAGCCTTAATCCCCACTGTGATACTATTTGGAGGTGTGCCTTTGGCAGATAATTAGGGTAAGATAAACTCATGTGGGTGGGGCCACATGATGAGGTTAGTGCTCTAATCAAAAGTTGGAAGAATCACCAGAGGGCTCACCCTCTCTCTCACTTTATGCATGTACTCATCTAGCAAGCACTTGGTAGCTGGCACCTTGATCTTGTGTTTCCAACCTCCCGAGCTGTGAGAAATAAATTTCTGTTATTTAAGTATTTTGTATGTCAGCCCCAGCTATATAAGATCAAAACTGTGATGGGAATGTTTCCATTTTTTACCTTATTGGATTATTTTTTAGTATAACTTAGTAAAAGCACAATTGATATATGATTACTATTTTGGGCGCTTTTAAACAAAGTAAATTGCAAGCTTTCTTTTCAAATGGTAGCTACTTATACTCCCACCAGCAACATGCCTTCAGGCTTCCATTACTGATTTAAATGTGTCATTCTATTTAGATTTGAGAGGCAGTTGGTGAGTTAAATGCCTTATTTTAACATTTTCTTAGATAATAATTAATCCACTGTCTACAATCAATGTAACTCCTGAAATGTGTTATTTAAGTATCTTCAGATAATGCCAAGAAAATCTGAACAAATGAGGAAAGCACCCTATCACAATTTGATGCAGAAGCCATATTGGATGACCACAAAAATTTATGTTTAGGCCTGATTAGTTATTAATAGAATTGTGACTAGGATTTATCAGCTCCTGTGTTCTCATTCTAGGTTAATTAGAGAGAAATTATAGTATACAATCTAGAAGAAATATTGCCAAATTTTCTTTTTAAAATTGATGCCTCATTCAAATTTAATATATTTGAATTGCCAACAGTCTTACTAAGGTTGTGGTTTCTATACATGAAGTGGATGTGGAAAAGTACAGATGGCATAAGAGTAGAGAAGCAGGGGTTGGATGTGGAAAAGTACAGATGGCATAAGAGTAGAGAAGCAGGGGTCAATAATTGTCAATTTGAGGATAGCTCATCCAAAAACTCAATGTGTAATCTTTGACAAGTCATTTCACTGTTTTAGGACACACATCTTTCATTAGATCACTGTTTCCAAGATCCTCCTAATCCTTTGTAAGAAGATTTAAGGAACGGTCAGACAATTGACAATTTCACCTTTTTCTTCTATACAAATAAGACTACTATAAATAATAGTAGACGGTAGTACTGATATACTAAAAGTACAAGTTTTTTAAAAATCTGAAATTGGCTACTAACAGTATAAATATCACTCTTCTCTCTACAGAAATTAATTCTGCATATAGTATTACATTTAGGTTTTGATGTAAATACAGATTCCCTACAAGTTAGAAAAATGCTTCTTTAAATCATTTTACCGAGACATCAAGTGCTATTTATAAATAGTTTTCATCTCTTTGCAGATTACATCAGATTTGAACTTGTGTTCTTGAACTAAAAAATCTAGATCTAAACTAGTTAGAAATTTGAAATCTAGTTTCCTAGTCTATATGTGTAACTGAGCTTATATTTTTCAGAGATTGAAAAATGACTTGAGTTAAATACCCAGCTCTGTTGCTTATTAGATTTCTGAACTTGGACAAGTTTCATAAACCATATTTGGCCTAGTTTCTCATTTTAAAAATAAATAAAATGATAACAACATTAAGTATTATACTTTCTCTTGGAAGAAAAGTTATGACCAACCTAGATAGTATATTCTAAGGCAGAGACATTACTTTGCCAAGGTCCGTCTAGTCAAGGCTATGGTTTTTCCTGTGGTCGTGTATGGATGTGAGAGTTGGACAGTGAAGAAGGCTGAGTGCCGAAGAATTGATGCTTTTGAACTGTAGTGTTGGAGAAGACTCTTAAGAGTCCCTTGGACTGCAAGGAGATCCAACCAGTCCATTCTGAAGGAGATCAGCCCTGGGATTTCTTTGGAGGGAATGATGCTGAAGCTCAAACTCCAGTACTTTGGCCACCTCATGCAAAGTGTTGACTCATTGGAAAAGACTCTGATGCTGGGAGGGATTGGGGGAAGGAGGAAAAGGGGACAACCGAGGATGAGATGGCTGGATGGCATCACTGACTCGATGGACAAGAGTCTTGGTGAACTCCAGGAGTTGGTGACAGACAGGGAGGCCTGGCGTGCTGCAATTCATGGGGTCGCAAAGAGTCGGACATGACTGAGTGACTGAACTGAACTCAACTGGAGCATTATATGGGTTTCCCTGGCAGCTCAGCTGGTAAAGAATCAGCCTACAATGTAGAAGACTATAGTTCGATTCCTGGGTCTGAAGATCCTCTGGAGAAGGGATAGGCTACCCACTCCAGTATTCTGACCTGGAGAATTCCATGGACTGTATAGTCCATGGGGTCGCAGAGAGTCAGACACGACTAAGTGTCAGTTTAGCTATCATTATTGTTATTATTATTATCAATATTTATTTTTTTAAAGTAAAAAGCCAAGATTCAATTCTTTTGACCTTGCAAACCACATTTGAAAGTGTATAATTCTTCTTTGTAAAGATAACTGCACCACCTGCAATAGTTCACTCATTGTGAAAGCATACATCTGGAGTTTCTTTAATTCTTCCCTTCTGTAGTGATCCCAGTTGGGAACTGAAAATAGCTTAGGAAAACTGTCTTTCGGGACATTAATATGTGTTCTTGGGAATGGGGAAAAGATTCTGTGCACAGTAAGTTTTAGAATGCTGAAGAAACTTTTTTTTTTTTTTTTAATAAGGGAGTCTTAAAGCTTTTAATGTATTTTGTGCATGGTTAAGTTTTAACAAGAGACATTATATGCAGTGTTTACAAATGTATTTTGAACTCTCAAGGAAGAGAGTTCAAACCTACCCTTCTAGGTTTTTCTGGCTGGTCTAAAAATTAAATTTAAATTAGACAGATTAAAAGGAGAGAATCAGAGTTTAATAATATGTAAAAATGGGAGAGAACAAGAAGGACTGAGTAAGTTCCCCAAATGGCCAAAGCCCTCTTCTTAAAAACCATCTTCAGCAAAAGACAAAATAGGATTTTGGGGGTAGTGGTTGGGACTTAGAAGGGGAGGAAGGTAATTGACATGGAGATGGAAAAGCAAATGTTTGGTAAATAAATGTTTGCTAGGCCAGGCAGAGACAATGGAACCCAAAGAGGAATTTTAACAAATAGATGTAGCTGAGCTGCTTCCTCCCTGTGTACACACCTAGTCCATTCTATAGTTATCTATATTGATGGCTTCTTCCTTGAACAGGTCCTCCATCCATATTCTTAAGGAAGTTAGCAGGAAAGTCGAAGTTTTTTTGGACCTTGACTATTTCAGATTGAAACAATCTACATGCCAATGAGACATTTTGCAGTGGCAGATTTTGCTCCCCTACACTACCAAGCTATTTAGGAAATGCCACCATGGGTAGCAGATGGGTCCTAACTAGAGGTTCAAGGTATCTTAGCCTTCAGTGATTTTAATTGTATTCTAGTATCAGTTGATTAAAAAAAATCCTTAACAGAAAGATTTATATGACTCAAATATTATGGTTAATTTTATTTATATTTCCCCCCAAAAATCTATGTCCATTAAATATAGTAGTATCAATGTCATGTCATTCACTAAATTTACAAACCCATTTCTTAGAGCCCTCGTAGAATTTTAAATTTCTACCAATAACCAATTTCTTCATGGTCTAGGGCCTGAGAATCAGTATTTCTCAAGTCTCACTATACATTTGGAGTCACAGCTTTCTTGCCTGGAAAATCCCAGGGACGGGGGAGCCTGGTGGGCTGCCATCTATGGGGTCGCCCAGAGTCGGACACGACTAAAGCAACTTAGCAGCAGCAGCACAGAGCTTTAAAAAACGCAGTTTAGATGTCTAGATATTACTAAGAGATATTTATGTCTGTGTGGTCTCAGGTTAGGCCTTGGTTGTGGTGATTTAGTTGCCAAGTTGTATCTGACTCTTGCAATCCAATGGGCTGTAGCCTACCAGGCTCCTCTGTTCATGGAATTTCCCAGGCAAGAATACTGGAGTAGGTTGCTATTTCTTTCTCCAGGCAATCTTCCTGATCCAGGAATTGAATCCAGGTCCCTGCATTGCAGGTGGTTTCCTGCATTGCAGGCAGACTCTTTACCGACTGAGCCACAAAGGAAGCCCTGGCATTGGTACTTTTATCAGCTCTGTAAATCATATCAATGTGCAAGCACAGCTCAGCAATGCTGATTCTAGGTATTAGTGAAGTGAAATGAGCAGAGAGCTATTTCATACTGTGATCAACATGTTACAGGAAGGGGAACACCTTCGAGGGCTCAAGAGTGGGCTCTTATCTAACACTTGGAAATGAATTCTCCAAGGAGACACACATGCTGACAAAGCAAGAGATTTTATTGGGAAGGGGTGTCTCGGTAGAGAGCACTAGGGTAAGGGAACCTAGGAGAATTTTTTGGCCATGTGGTAATGGGATTAGTTTCCAGGTTGTCTCTGGGCAGTCATTCTGACTCAGGGTCCTTCCTAGTGGTGCATACATTGCTCAGTCAAGATGGATTCCATTGAGAAGGATTCTGGGAGATTGGTAGGACATATGGACTGGCATTTCCCCTCTCCTTTTGACCTTTCCTGAATTCTTCCAATTCATGGGTGGGTAGCTTGCCAGCTCCATATTCTTTAACAGGATCCCCTGTTAAAAGATAACGCATGCAAGTGCTTACTAATGTACCTGGCCAGGGTGAGTGGTTTTGGTCAGTGGCTCCTCTAAAAAACATACAGAATGTCACAGATCTTAATGCAAATGTTAAAAGTTGCTATAATATATGGTAATAACTGGATGGCTTCTACTGAAGAATCTAGGGGAGGAAGAAATAGGATAATAGGTAAAATTGTATCAAAGATAATCAAAATACATACTTTGTAGATTAAGAAATCTGCTGTATTAGATAACTTCTCCACTTTGCCTGTGATCCCCAAGAAGAACCCTAAGTAAATAACCTTACACCTGTAAGGTGACCCTTTTTTATCCTGTTGTCTTACAGATTTCTTAAAAAGGGCATTTTGCTCTTCACCCCATGTTGCCTGGCTATATTTTTCCCAGATATTTATAAATGTGTCCTAGTTGCCTTTATACAATGAATAATTTTTAATTCTTATTTGTCACCTTTGTGCTATTTTTTGTAAGTCAACTCATTTTTTAGCTATTTCATTCAGGTAGAATTGAAAATGAACTGAACATACTTAAAATGTATAATTTGATAAGTCGGACTGCATCTATACCCGTGAAACCATGCTGGTGAACTCATTCCTTCCTTAGCCTCCTTGGTAAAGCTCTTTAATTTTTCTTCCCCATTAATTTTCAGTAACTCATTAAATCCTATAGGTTCTTCTTATGCTTTTAAATCCATCTTCACAACACCATCCTGGCTTCCTGATAAGCCTCACATACCTGTAACTTTAGGAAAATTGGTTGACTACCAGGTTTAGCAGGGATCTGTTAATGATTGATTGAGATTAGGCATTTCACCAAGGGACATCAATAAACAGTTCTAGACTCTAGATGAGCGTATGATAATAATATGATGAAGTATTAAAATTCAATTATTAATGACTACCATTTATTGAATGCTCATGATATGCCAGATATTGCACTAGGTACTTTATAAACTCATAAGCTGCTCTTAAATTTGGGCAGTATCTCTGCTTTGAAGAAGAATGAACTCAAGCCTAGAAATGAGCAATTTGCCAAAGTCATACAGCTAGTGCATTGAAGCTGGGGTTTAAAGCCAGATCATCTTGATTTTGAATCCCATGCTCTGTTCACCACACAAAAAAGTTACCATGATTGATCAATCTTTATTATGTAAAAAATATTACTAATGGGGGAAAAATTATTTGCCAATGGAAATTTTTTGTTGTAAAAGTTTGTCTCATTTTAATACCATGATATATTATTGTAATTCTAGAAAGGCAGTATTTTTTTTCTGACCTGAGGCATGATTATTCTATCTACACTATAGAAGATTGCAATCTTAAATTTAGCCAATGAAGCAATATGAAGAAAATAATTTGCAAGATGGATAATTTCATGATAAATATATCAGCTTAAGTGCCTTAAGGTTGGAAATAGTTTTTCCATGATGGAGGAATCAAAATGGAATGTAATATACATAGATGAGGAATAGTAGTTCAAAGCCAGGCATCTCTAACTTTAGTGAGAATAGTTTTCCCTTAAATTACTCTTGCAAAACTCAATAATAGAATCTATATGCTGCCAGAAATATATTTAAAGAAACTGCAATTTATTATAATTAAACTGATTTATTTGCTTTCTAGTTTATTTGGCTGAGTATTTTCTTGAAATTGAGGACAAACTGGAAATGTAATTTACCAATCTATACATTATTACAGCATATTTCATACTCTGGGGCTTTTAAAACTGTGTTTCAAATATCAGTGGTGAAAGTACTCTGTTTATACTAGGTATTGAAAATGTGGATTATTTAAATCTGAACTGGGGGTCAGAATTCATTCTAAAGCAGGTTATAAGTGGTTCAGAATGGCCCTAGGAATTTAATATTCATCACTCATGAAAGGATCAATGAGGAACTAAATTCCATGGGATATAAAGAGTTTTTCTATGTTGGTCACTTCAGTCAGTTCAGTTCAGTCGCTCAGTCGTATCCGACTCTTTGCGACCCCATGAATCGCAGCACGCCAGGCCTCCCTATCCATCACCATCTCCCGGAGTTCACTCAGACTCACGTCCATCGAGTCCGTGATGCCATCCAGCCATCTCATCCTCGGTCGTCCCCTTCTCCTCCTGCCCCCAATCCCTCCCAGCATCAGAGTCTTTTCCAATGAGTCAACTCTTCGCATGAAGTGGCCAAAGTACTGGAGTTTCAGCTTTAGCATCATTCCTTCCAAAGAAATCCCA